>UESW01003866.1:1344624-1569024 GCA_900491605.1 Calamus simplicifolius | reverse complement strand
GACTCCCAGCTCTTCGCGAGTCGACCCCTGAAAGTCAAGAGTCGACTCCCAGCTTTTCGCGAGTCGACCCCTGAAGATTCACTTTTTGGTGCGTTTCTGGATTCGCGTGTTCGAGCCGACTCGCACAGTACTCGAGCCGACTCCCCGGAATCTGGGCGATAATTTTTGAGTTGACACATCAGCACCAACGGTAATATTTTGAATCAACGGCTATATTTTACTGTGTCTAACGGCTATATCTTTTCAGGATCTATAAATAGAAGAGCCAGATTCAAATAAAGAAGAGATTGAAAAAGAAAAGAGAATAGAAGAGCAAGAGAGAAAAATAGAGAGAGCCTATTGAATATCAAAAAAAGGGAAAACTGAGAGTATTGTAGAATCATTTGATTCAAGGAGAGATTCAATCTTTGCATTTGAGAGAGAGATTCGTGTGCATCATTTAATCGACTCTCAAAGCTCAAGAGGAAGGCAAAAAGCAATCCAACGTGCAAAATCTTCAGCCATTCCCAAGTTCAAAAAGAGGCAACACATTCTCCAAAGCTTTTCAACGATTGAGGAATCTTGCTGAGGCATCGATTCAACTTTTCAAGGAGAAAAGGGAGAAAGCCATCGCTGCAATCATCCGGAAAACCATCAGGCGTTTCTAACCCTAGTTTTTATTTATTCTTAAATTTGTATATCTGCTCAAGAAGGAGCATTTTGTTACAAATACTTTGATTTCACTTGGTTACTGGTTCAATCAGTGGATTGAATCAGTGGAGGTAGGTTTACCTCGTTACAAGCCGGAGTGCTTGTGTTGGGTTCGTTGTGATCCCGTGAAAACAACGAGTTAGGTTTGTTGTTAGCCCGCAAAACAACGTGTAGGGTTTTGTGCTGGTAAGCCCGCAAACCAGCTGGGTTCGTTGTGATCCCGGTGAAAACAACAAGTTAGAGTTGTGATCTTGTAAAACAACTCAGCTGTAATCGGTGTGATTATAGTGGACCCAAGTGATCCTTGGGAGTGGATGTAGGTGTTGGATACACCGAACCACTATAAAACTTTTGTGTTTGCCGTGTTCATTTTCTCTCACTCTATATCTCTTGTTAACTGCTTGGATTTGCTTTTAGTTAATCTCACTTGCATATATTGATAATAATCTATTAAAGTTAAAAAGGACTTAAATTTTTAAGAACCCAATTCACCCCTCCCTCTTGGGTTGCCATCTGGGCCAATACAGGGGTGTCTATGATCACGGGGCCATCGAGGTCCTTTCGGAAACTATCATGGGGGTTTCTCGTGCCAGTCCGAGAGTTTAACTTGGGGCCGCTGAGACCATAGGACTTGAACCACCTAGGGGTTTCTCGTGCTAGTTCGGGGGTATCTATGATCGTGGGGCTATCGAGGTCCTTTTGAAAACTACCATAGGGGTTTCTTATGCCAGTCCAAGAGTTTGACTCGAGGCCGCCGAGACCATAGGACTTAAACTACCTCTGGGGTTTCTTGCGCCGGCTTGGGGGTGTCTATGATCGCAGGGCTATCGAGGTCCTTTTGAAAACTTCCACTAGGGTTTCTAATCTGAATAGAAAAATGGAATTGAAAGCTTTTCTTATAATCATTGGCAAGTACACTCGCTATTGGTAATACCGGCAGAGATTGTTTGCATTCCAAGTATGTGGGATTGGCTATCCATCTAACCCCTCGAGTTGGTAAGCTCCTTGATGAAGTGCTTTCATGACTCGATAAGGCCCTTTCCAATTTGGAGATAGCTTACCTTCTTCAGTTGGTTTAGATACCTTAGCCCTCCTAAGGATTATATCTCCAATGCAGAATGTCTTGAAGCAGACCCAAGCATTATAATATTTTGTCGTTTTCTAACGGAATACGGCCATCTTGAGCCGCGCTTGGTCCTGGATCTCGTCGATGAAGTCGAGGTTAGCCCTTAGTTGATCAGAGTTATCTTCTTCTTTATATAATTCCACCTGGGGGCTTGGAAGACCAATTTTTATCGGGATGACCGCTTCAGATCCGAAGACAAGGCTGAAAGGAGTCTCTCCCATGGGGACTCTAGGAGTCGTATGATATGCCCACAATACACTCGGAGTTCCTTCACCCATCTGCCTTTAAACTCATCCAGTCAAATTCTAAGTCCTTGAAGGATGGTCTAATTCATGACTTCTGCTTCTCCATTGGTCTGCAGATGCCCGATAGAAGTGAATCGGTGACATATACCCAGTTTGGTGCAAAAGGCCTTGAATGCAGCATTATCGAATTGGCGACCATTGTCGATAATGATGGTATAAGGTAGGTCAAATCAATAGATAATAGATTTTTAAAAAAATGCCTTCATCTTTCTCTCGGTGATCTTGGCTAACGCCTTGACCCTGACCCATTTGGTGAAATAGTCAATGGCGACAAGTAAAAATCTTTGTTGTCCTAAAGCTAGGGGGAATGGTCCAATAATATCCATTCCCCATTGAGCAAAGGGCCATAAAGCAGAGAGTGGGCTCAGTTGAGAAGATGGCCATTGCTGAATATTAGAATATCGCTGGTAACTATCGCACTTCTGGACTAGTTCAACAACATCTTTTTGCATGGTGAGCCAGTAGTATCCCTGGCGAAGGGCTTTGTGCGCTAGTGATCTGTCCACCAGATGATTTCCACATGTGCCCTCATGAATCTTCCTAAAGATATAATTAGCATCCGTCAGGCCAACACATTTGAGAAAGGGATAAGAGAAGGACTTCCTATACAACTGCCCATTAAGTAGTCTGGATTCTATGGGATCAGCGGAAAGAGTTCCGTCAGTAAGGTAGTGGATGTAGGAATCCATCTATGTTGATTCTTGCATAACTAATAAAATCTCCTCCGATGCATCGATACTTGGAGTTTTAGGTGCTCGACATATGTTCTTCCCAAAGTGTTATCCGCCAAGGTGGCTAGCTGCGACAAGGTATCGGCTCTGGCATTTTTGCCTTGGGAATGTAACTAATAGTGAAGTAGGACAGTGAAGAGGTCAACAACTTAACTTTATTTAGATATCAAGATATAATGGGGTCTCGAGCTTCATACTCTTCGGTAATATGTTCGAAGATGAGCTGAGAGTCAATGAAGACCCTGAGGCACTTTACTTCGAGCTCTTGGGCAAGCTTGATTCCGGCCAATAAGGCCTCATATTTGGCTTGATTATTTGTGGCTTTGAAAAAGAATCGAAGAGCATACTCCAATATGATGCCCTTCGAATTTGCAAAAATAAGACAAGCTCTACTTCCTTGAGAATTAGAAGCGCCATCAACATGGAGGATCCAGGCTTTCGCTTCATCCTTACCAGCATCTAGATACATCATGGAAAAATCTTCGGATTGCTCTTCTGTCCAGGTGCACTCCATTAGGAAGTTTCCAACACCTGGGACTGATCTCCGCATCATGGAGCACCTTGCTGGTATAATAAACAAGCCTCTGCACTCCATCGGGGTTAAGTCACACCAGTACGAAACTGACTGCCTTTGAAGAGGAAGCAAGATAGAGGAAGAGCTTTTCTCCTTCCTTAGGGATAGTAATGGCGGTGTAGATAAAAACTTCTTTAGCTCCTCGAAGGCTTTCTGGCAGCTCTTCATCCACTCGAAGCCATCAGTCTTGCATAGAGCTTTGAAGAAGGGCAGACATCTCTTGGCCGATCTAGATAGGAATCGGCTCAGAGTGGCCACTCTTTTGGTGAGCCATTGTACTTTTTCTTATTGACTAGTTGTCTCATGTCAAGAATGGCTTGAATCTTCTTCGGATTTGCTTTAATCCTCTGCTGGATCATTAGAAATCCCAAAATTTCTCGGCAGTGACACCGAATGCACACTTACGAGGGTTAAGCTTCATCTAATGATGCCAAAGATTATTAAATGTTTCTTCTAAGTCGTGACATGATTGGCGATGCAGGTACTCTTAGTTAGCATATTATCCACATACACCTCCATGTTATGCCCAATCTGATCTTTAAATATCTTATTCATCAATCTCTGGTAGGTGGCTCCTGTATTCTTCAGTCCGAAGGGCATTACTTTATAGCAGTAGATGCCTTTCTTAGTGATGAAAGGTGTTTTCTTCATCTACCGGATCCATCCTGATTTGATTATACCCAAAGAAGGCATCCATAAAATTGAGGAGCTCATGTCCGGATGTGAAATCCACTAATTGGTCAATCCGTGGCGAAGAAAAGTTTTTTTGGGACATGCTTTATTAAGATCAGTAAAGTCGATGTAGATTCACCAGTTTCCATTCGCTTTTCAACCATGACCACATTGGCTAGCCAATCTGGGTATTGTGCCTCTCGGATGTGGCCAGCAACAAGTAGCTTGTTGACTTCCTCATTTATGGCTCTCTGCCGCTCAGGGCGAAACTTCTTTTCTTCTAGCAAACAGGCTGGTACTTCAAATCAATATTGAGCTTGTGAGTATTACCTCTGAAGGGATGCCGAGCATGTCTGACATTGACCATGAAAAGACATCTGAGTTTGCTCACAAGAAAGTAAGGAGTTGATTCTTCATCTCTAGAGGAAGAAGCTCACCGATTTGCTTGGCCTTCACAGGGTCATCTCAGCGGGTAGGATAGTAAGCGCTCGGCTGACTCTCCTCTTCTTTTAGACTCTCTGGAGTTGAGTGGCACCAAAGTTGGTGGGGTCACCATTTCCTAAGGGCTGGAAGCCATATGGTAACATAATTGCACAGTATTTTGCTCCCCTCGCATCTCGCCGATCCCTCCACTAGTAGAGAACCTCACGAGCAGACTCCTGATGGATATCATCACATCCAAAAGGTTTAAACCAGGCCGACCGAGTATGCATTGCATGCTAGAGGCACTTGGGCCTAAGAACCTCATTAGGACCATGCTTTGATACGGCGGTGATCCTGCCATGACTGGCAAGGTGATTTCACCTTCAACCCTCACTGAGTCTCCTATGAAGCCAACCAGAGGTGTGGTCATCGGTTGCAGGGAGTCGAGAGATAGTTCATCCAAATAAAAGCATCATAAGTAAGGATGTCTGCATAACTTCCACTATCTACAAGTATTCTTTTTATAAGATGCTTAGCGATCATCATAGAGTTGATTACGCTATCATAACTCAAGTTGCCCCTCCTTGCTAACTCCCCTTCAGAAAAGGGGATTACATTTTCTATTCCCTCATCCCCCCTTGGTCTCTTTGAAGATGAAGTTGTTCCTCATGAAAGCATACCCATCGTTCGCTCCATTGAAGTGTTGTCAATGTTGGCTTGAATAGATGGGGCCACATCAGAGCTGGGACGGCCGGAGGTCCTCCCTTCTAGAAAAACTTCCCAAGATCGCCCTGCTAGATGAGCTCTTCAAGGGCACGCTTCAGGCTACGATAGTCTTTAGTATCATGGTCGTACTCTCTATGAAAGTGGCAATAACGACTCCTATCGCAAGCGGTGTTTGTCCTCACCGGGCAAGGGCGCTGGAGATAAGACTCACTTTCGATCTCCATAAGGATATGAGACTAGGGTGAGGAGAGGTTTGAAGTTTTCTTCTTTGGGGGCCAAGTTTTGGTGCTGGTTATCTAGCTGGCGTGGGGGTTCAGACTTCTTAAGAGGAGGTTTGCTTGGCTCCGCGCGGACTGATTTCTTGCTAGCCCCCCTCTCAGCGTTCCTACGAGTGAAATCAGCTTCATCGGCACGAATATATTTTGTGCGTGATTCAAAAGCTCGACATAGGAACCGTAAGGCGCCTTATCTAATGAATAGTGAAGCAAGAGGGATGGAGTCGTCACTTCAGGGCCAGGATGGCCACAACATCATCGAGATGATATACCTCGAGGGCTGTTGTCTTGAATCGGGCTACGAAGTCTTTCAAGAGTTCTCCTTCCTTTTGGTGAACGGAGAACAGACTTTCCGCCCTCGAGGGATCTTTGACAGGCATCAAATTGTGCTAAGAAGGCTTTCTCCAACTGTTAGAAAGAGTCGATGCTACGTAGGAGTAGGCGAGAATACTAGGCGTGCACAGCCTTTCGAAGGGTAGCAGAGAAGGTGATGCATAGGAGGGCATCAGTCACCCCCTAAACTTGCATGAGAGATTTATAGCTCTCCAAATGGTCCATTGGATCCGTGGTATCGTCATAAGGATCCAAATGGGGAAGATGGAACCTATGAGATATAGGTTCTTCCATAATCTGGCGAGTGAGGGATGGACGAGTATAATAGTCACCCCTGATTTATTATTAAGTTTTTGGCTGAGCTCCTCTAACTGCCGGTCTTGCTCCTCCAAGCGCCTCTCCATCCGACCATTAAGGTCTTCGCTTGTTGATTTAGACGATGAGGAGGGAACAATGATGTTGATGGTGATATGTACCCTGGGCTCCTTCTCCCATCATCATTTGAAAGAGGGGCTGCCAGAGCGACGGATGGAAGATCGCAACCTCTTGGAGGTTTCCTGATAGTGGTGCCTAGATGGAGCATGATGGTGGCGATGCTCCTTCGGAGAGGGTCTTCTATAAGTAGATTGTTGACTAGCTGGGATAGTTGTTGCAGGTGGTACAGGAGGTTCAGATTGCTGTTGAGCAGCCTTTGGTCGTTGCTCTTACAACCCACGAACTACCCCAATAACACTTGGACTTGTTAAGTGAGGTTGGTCAATTGCTCTTGTGGGGTAGAGTTCTCTAAGTGTTTGAAAAAGTTCTCTAAGTATTTGCTTGAGTGTTCATACCTTGGTCAGGGATCCCTCTTACCCGTTTTGTTATTACTTCGAGCATGTATGACTTGCTTGATAAGATTGGAATCTCATGATAAGCCATGACTTTTATAGATAGAATGTCAGAACCGATAGGATCAGATTCATCCCCTCTGATCCGGGTGATTGGTACTTCATAACAGATGATTACCTTTCGAGGCTTATTTGGCCAGAGTCATTAAATCTTACTGATGACTTTTTGGGCCTTATTGGTTTGGAGAATTATAGTTTCACGATGGATTATGACCTTTGAGGCCTCATTTGATCAAAGTCATTAATGTTGCTGATGGGTGATGACCTTTGAGGCCTCATTTGATCACGGTCATTAATGTTGCCTGATGGGTGATGACCTTTGGGGCCTGTGCTAGAACTGACGAAATTTATCTTATTAGACTGATATGGATCAAGGGTGGTTATGGGTTTGGCTTTATCAAAAGTAGAGGCTTGCTTGGAAAGTTGAGGTGAGCCTCGAAGATAAGGACCGAGGCCACCTAAGAACCGCTGTAGAGCGGGGCCAACTTGGGGCCGCTTGTAGGCCGGGCTACCTAGGAATCGCCTATAGATCGGGGCCGACTTGGGGCTGCTTGTAGGATGGGACTTCCTGTAGATCGAAGCCGACTTGGGGCTGCTTGTAGGTAGGGGCCGCCTAGGAACCGCCTATAGATTGAGGCCGACTTGGGGCCGCTTGTAGGCAGGGGCCGCCTAGGAGCCACCTGTAGATCGGAGCCGACTTGGGGCCACTTGTAGACAAGGGCTGCCTAGGAGCCGGGGCCGTCTAGGAACTGCTTGTAGATCGGGGTCGACTTGGGACTGCCTAGGAGTCGGGGCCGTCAGCATCCTAACGACTCCCACTGTTGGATAATTTTGGCCGTTAGTTTACATGTGGCTTTTACCAGCCACATCAATTCTAAAGGTGATATAGATTTAGATCGTTAACATTTATGACTACTAGGTTGCAATCAATTATGGTGATCCCATCATTTTTATTTAGAGTATTGCTGATCCTAAATATATCACTCCATACCAAATACTTTCCTAAAAACATAAGTGGCTGTGTTAATAATATGTTGACTTCATCTTTTCTCTTTCAAATCCATTCATATTTGAATAGTCAACAATCAAATCTATTCATTAATGTTAAATTTTTAGTTCATTTCTAACCTGCAAGGAAGTGATAAGACATAGCTTCTCATGAAAAATCCTCTTTTGGTATTAACCCATTTAAAACATCAAGTGATATTTTTCCCTCTTTTCTTTCCCATATCCATTACTCTCCAACCAAACCAAACAAGGGCTAAAAGAATAAACAGTAAGTTGAGATATAATGATTTCTTTATGGAAGAGCATAACTCAATGAGCCTTAATTCAAAACATTCAACTCTTGCAAATCATTGTAATTATTGATTTTTCAATGCTGATCAATTTTACATCTTATCAACCAAGCATATCTTAATATTATATTATAAAGAATGGATTGCAAAAAATTTAAAATCAATTTATTCCACCATCGATAAGGTATGGTTGTAATTTTTAAAAATATCTAAGCAAAAGGATTTTGATCAGAGAAGCAACTGTTTTTTTTTAAATGCTATGCACATAGATAAGTTAGATATCTTTTAAATCTTATTATTTAATATGGAGGAATAAAGCAAAACTTGAGGTGTAATGTTTCAAGCCCTAGCATAAAAAATATAAATAAGAAAACTTACTCATAAAAGTTTTATTTCATTTAAATTTTATTTTTTTGAAAATCTTTATCTTTTAGTTTTAAAATCTCTTTATCGTAGTATCATACATTCTATAAATTATTGTAAGTTAGCTTAAGTTTATTGAATTGTTTATTTTATTTGAATACTATCACTTTTATTTTTCTTAAATTTCATTTAAATTTTATTTTTTTTAAAATCTCTATTCTTACTTTCAAAAGCCACATTCTCTCTCTATATATTTTATAATTTTCTTCATCGCTCTATCAGCTTTATTTTTTTAAATTTTATTTTTACAACCTTTTATTTTTTATTTCTAAAAACTTTGTAACTTCAATATACCACATCTAGAGTTTGCTACTTAAGAGTGCTTTGTATTTATGCATTAGTGTCAAATCAATATTTTTCCACCACTGAGTGCTACCTATACTTTTTTTTTTTTTTTGGTACAAACGGGTGATCACACCAATCTAGGGTGAGTCAAGCCCGAAATATCATAATACAAAAGTTGGGTCAGAACAGGAGGGCAAGTATCTCCTGCATCCAGCTCCAGTATCCAGAATGGTCAGTAACACTAGCGGCAATCCAGTCGGTCGCAAGGTAGCTTCCCTATAGATATGTCGAATGAAAGCACTCTGAACTCTCTGAATGATGGATCAAATGTCGATAATCAAGGAGTTGGAAGGTAAGCAGACGCTGGGGTCCTAGCGGAGCCAGCAGATAACGGTGATAGAATCTCCCTCGATGATAATACAACGGACACCAAGAACACGGGTGGCACAGGAGATACCCACCCAAGCCGCAGACAGCTCAGCCAGGGGCACAATGAATCAAGAAGGCTGAACCCACCAGCCGCCAGTAACTCACCATAGGGCCCGCATATCATAAAAGCCGATCCCACAGTTCTACCTCAAACACTTCATCAAAATTTATTTTGACACACCCTAGAGGTGGGGCTCCCAAGAAATGAAGACCGTACATCAGTGCGCTGCTAGGGCAGCATGGGAGAGTGCACTCCGCTATTAAGGATAAGGCTGACCTAATGATCCTGAAGGAAGGAGCCATCTCATCAGTGAACACCACCTGATTTTGAGATAACCAAATCTGGTTAGCAATATAAGCCCTTGTAGTAACCTTCTGGTGGATACCCTGCTCCAAGTCCCTCCTGATCAACCCAAAAAAGAGATTCAGGGAGAAGACGGACAACATCCCAGGGCCGATCATCAGAAATCTTCCATATATGTCTGGATCTGGAACATGTGAAAATAACATGGTCAATCGACTCCTCAAGGCCACATAATGGACAAGTGGGCTGGATGCTCAACCCATGCCAGGTGGGAAGATAGTTCCAAGCCAGCTTCTAGAAAAATGCCGAACCCTAGGGTGAATAGGAGATGCCAAATCCATGCCACATCCATAGATTGCTAGGGCTGTGGCCTATAAATCCTCAAGAGGCCTCTAATAGGAGCCCGAGACCGATAGGATCTCTTCCAAATCCTGACATCAGAGGTATGACCCGGAATGAGAGGAATGGATAGATGCGACGATAGAGGTCATCCCTGAAAAGAGTGGATAGCAGAGGGGTATGCCAAGCCGAATGGACCTGGGAGATTAAGTCAGAGACTCTCATTCCACTAGGGATGACAGTACTGACAAAGGTAGGCCATTGAGACAGGAGGAGGTCTACAATCCACGTATCCCGAACCACATCCATCGAGTCACCATCACCAATCATCCATGAGATATTATTCAGAATATCTGGAGCATGCTGGCAGACCCCCTTCCAGAAGAAGGAACACCCTTGAGTAGGCAGAGCATCATCAGAAGAAATCCAGTCTCTGTACTTGGCATGCATGAAGGAGCTCCATATACAGTGTGGTTCAAGCAGAAACCGCCTGGCGTGCCTAGCCAACAAGGCCTCCCTCCGAACAGTAAGGTATTGGATCCCCAACCCTCCCTCAGAGATCGAAGACAGACAATGTCCCAAGCCACAAGATGAATACCATGTCTATCCTGCATAGAGGCCCATAAAAAGTCCCTAAAATATCTCTCAATCCTCCATAAGCAAGTCAATGGAATGGCCACGTTAGATAACAGATAGAGAGGAAGAGACGAAAGCAAATATCTTAATAGGGTAATCCTCATCATCATAGAAAGACCAGTAACCTGCCAACCATCTAGCCGATCATGGACATGCCTTTTGAGATCACTGAAGTCAGAGCACCAAGGCCGTCTCCCCGTAATAGGAATCCCCAGGTAGGAAAGGTGGTATGCCATAACCGAGATATCCATAATTTGCGTAATAGCCCCCCTTAAAGTAAATGATGTCAAGGGGCTAAAGCAGATCAAGGATTTACTCAGGTTAACTTAAGCAGATCAAGGATTTACTCATGTTAACTTTCTAACCAGAAGCTCGGCAATAAGCCTGAAGAATAGAGGCAAAAGTGGTAGCATTTCTTATTGAAGCCTTTCCCAAGAGGATGCAGTCATCGACAAACAATAAGTGGGACAGCGAAGGCCTCCGGGGCCCCACGGTGTAAGGAATCAAAGAGGAGCCTTGCTGTGCCTAAAACAGAGCCTGCGATAAATCATATGCAGAAAGGATAAATAGAAATGACGAAAGAGGACATCCCTGCCTCAATTCAATCTCAGAGTGAAAATAATCAGTCTGGCCTCCATTAATAAGGATCAAAAAGGATGGACGATAAACACAGGCCATGATCCAATCAGTAAAGAGCTCCGCAAACCCAAACTCATGGAGGGTACGTCGAAGGAAAACCCAACTCAGTCTGTCGTAAGCTCTCTCCATGTCCAACTTGACAGCCATGAGACAGTGATGACCAGTGGCTCGCTGAAGATCATGCATGAACTCCTGAGCAAGAAGGGCATTATCAGTGATACTCTGGCCTCTGAGGAAAGCCCCTTGCTCCGAAGAAATAAGACGGGGGATCACCAATCGCATCCGGAAGATCAAGAGGCGCGCACATACCTTATATAAGGTAGTACATAGACTAATAGCCTATAGTGCTGGGGCATGGTAGCATTTGGGCGCTTAGGAACATAGGTAACAAAAGTTCGGTTCTACTCAAAAGGAATGACTTTTGACTGAAAAACAAACTGGATAGCCTATGCAACATCCTGTCCCAAAATACCCCAATAATGACGGAAGAAGAACGGTGGGAACCCGTAGGCCCCGGGGCCTTATCCGCACCAAGATCCCATAAAGCCGTCCGAATATTCTCCGCCGAAATGGGCCTAATAAGAAGGTCATTCTTCGAATCGAAGACCCTATTAGGGGTCAAAATAGGGCAAATAGGGAGCCCATCACCAATAAGCTCCGTCCATCTAGACCGAAAGAAATGAAGAATCTGATCCCTGATCACTTGGTCATCCTCCTGATAGTGACCCTCATTATCAGCTAAACGCTTGATGCGGTTTGCCGTGCGACATTTGATACTAGCCTGATGAAAGAATCTGGTATTAGAGTCACCTTCCTTAATCCACCGGATCCGGGACCTTTGCTTCCATTAAATCTCCTGCTGCAGTAGAAGGGAATGGTGGATCGACATGGTGGACCGAAGGGACGACAGCTCAGACTCATCAAAAACACCCTCCTCATCCTCTTTGGCCTGGAGCGTAGCAATAATGGCTTCAACTTACTCAACTTGCCTAATAATGTTCCCCACCTCCCAACGGTTCCAGTAGGATAGCCTGCGTCTAGCAAGAGATAGACACCTCGATAGCCTGTAGATAGCACTTCCTCTGACAGGCAATTGCCAAACCTCGAAGATTATAGTTCTAGCAGAAGAATAAGATGTCCAAAACTTCTCAAATCTAAATTGCTGACTCCGATTAGAACCGACATTAGTAGATATGAGGAGAGGGCAATGATCTGAAGCGATGCGAGGCAAGTGGGTTGTTGGCCCAGATGACAACCCAAGAGGGGGGGTGAATTGGGTTCTTTAAAAAATTTAAACCTTTTAAGTATTGTTTGCTTAGAAAGTGAAAGTGAATGCAGATGCAAAAATAAATACAATCAATAAGATAGAGATAGAGATAGAGATAAATGAGACACGACAAACACAGAGATTTTATAGTGGTTCGGTGTATCCAACACCTACGTCCACTCCCAAGATTCACTTGGGTCCACACTATAATCTTCCTTGATTACAGCCGAGTTGTTTTACAAGCTCACAACTCAAACTTGTTGTTTTCCCGGGATCACAACGAACCCAGCTGGTTTTCCGGGCTCACCAGCACAAAAACCCTACAAGCTATACTAAGCTTGTACCAAGGTAAGACTACCTCCACTAGTTCAATCCCCCAGATTGAACTAGACACAAATAATAAAAATATTGTTTTTCAATTACACAGCTCCTCAATGAGCAGATAATCAAATAAAAGAACAAAGTTTAGAAAAGCCTAATTTGAAGTTGGTTGGCTTTTGAGCTTTTCTTCTTTTCTTCTTTTCCTCAACTCCTTTGAAGTGTAGAATCGGGCCTCAACTCGGATTCTTCACAGACTAAATGTTGGAGTTGATTTGAGCTTTTTCTTCCTTTCTTTGAATATTGAAAATCTTTGATTTGCTCTTGAATAGCTCTTGGATTTTCTTCTGAAGCTTTCTTGGATTGTTGAACTTGAGCACAGACAAAGCTTCCTTTGATTCACACTTTTCTTTCACTCTATTTTGAATCTCGGATTTTTTCAAATGATGCTCTGTTTTTTTGATTTTTTCCTTTTCTCTCTTGATGTGTATATCTCTCTATTTGTATCTTTTTGATTTGAAAACGGCTTCTCTATTTATAGATTCTGCAAAAATATAGCCGTTAGAAACAAGGAAAAATAGCCATTAATGAAAAATCATACCGTTGGCGCTGAGTTGGCATTCAAAAAAATCTCGCCCAGATTTGTTGGAGTCGACTCCTGCTTTCCGTGAGTCGGCTCGAAGACGCGATACCAAAATAGAAATATTCAGAAAGTCAAAGGGTCAACTCATCGAAAATAAAGTGTCGACTCCTGACAGTCGAGGGTCGACTCATGAAAAGTTAGGGGTCGACTCGCGAAATGCTCAGAAAAACAACCTTCTGGTGTCTGAGCGGAGTCGACTCACACAGTCATGGAGTCGGCTCGACAGAATTAGGGGTCGACTCTTGAAATCACAGGGGTCGACTTGTGAAAATCAGGAATCTCTGTATACTGAGTGGAGTCGACTCTGAAACTCTAGAGTCGGCTCCGGAACGTATCAAAAATCAGAGAATTTTCTGATTGACTTGAAATTCGTTCCAGATTCATTTTAAATCAATTTTTTGACTTGAATACAATAAAATTGTCATTAGGAATCAATTCAAGCAATGTTCCAAAAACTCATTGATTGACATATAAAGTATAAAAATTTCTTTTTGAAAGCTTAAACATGGAGCTGAAGTTACTTTCAAATTGATTAAAGTCATACTTAACATACTCATTGATTGTTCTAAATAAATTCATTTCTTATGTAAATAAACTCATTGCATCTTTTAATATACTCATGGCTTTTGGTAATCATCAAAATCAATTAGATTAGGGCAACAATTTCTCAACAATCTCTCCAACAATCTCCCCCTTTTTGATGATGACAAAAACATAGAGTATATGCATGATTGATTAATGAATTTATTTTATTTTCATAGTTAGGCTAAGACTCCCCCTGAATGAGGTAGCTCCCCCTATGAAACTCAATTAAGTATTCCATTCATTCAATTTAAGCTTAATTTCAATTAGTTTAATTTCTCCCATGCATATATAGTTATAAAACTCTCCCCCTTTTTTGTTATCAACAAAAAGGTAGAGATGCATCAAATATAATCATTCATTCAAGATATGTTTTAACAAAATCTGAGATTCATTGATAATAGGAGAAGTACATTTAAACTCAGATTACATTGAGCATTCAAAACATAACTAGATTTTTCATTACATCAATGTATCAAAATGTAAAACATAAAGTGAACTTCATTACAATGCAAAGACTAAGTATCTAATACATCAAAAGTTAGTCCTTACAATCCTAGTTAAGTGATCTATAATATTTTTCATTCCATCTGTTTGAATTTTGACATAATCCTTCAGTCTTTCATCTACAAAAGTGCAAGTAGTCAATATTTTGTCTTGGAGTTCAGCATTGCATTTTGCATAGGTTTCACCATCTCCACAGACGTCTTTAAGTTCTTCAAAGATATTCTTTAGGTCTCCACTTAAAGACTCAGATGAAGTGCTAAGGGTTGACTCAATCTTGGTGATCCGATCATCTAAAGAGTAAAGAGTTTCTTTTAGATTCATAAATTTGTTTTTAAACTCTGATTTCAATTTATCTGCTTGATCATCAAGAAGACCTTTAAGCTGCCTTAACTGAAGTTCTGAGAAATCGACAGACGAAGATGATGTCTGAACAACCAACGGAGCAGGGGAAGGGACTGGAGCAGGAACAGGAGATCTCGGAGGTACAGGCGAAGAATGTCTGACTGACGGTCCCGGTGCCTCAATGTCCGCGGCTCTATCTTCCATCAAACCTTTCCTTTCCCATCTGCCATTTTTCTTCACAAAACCCATTCTATGTATAGTGGCCAAACTATAGAAATCAGTATGTCTTAAATTCCTCATTGGCTCACTATCTGATATGATTATCCCTTGGCTTTGAAATATTTTAGTAAGAATCATGTCGTAGGGTAAACAGCGATCACACTAGTTAGTGCTGGCATAGATACCTGAAAGGAGCTAGAGGACAGAGGTCCCCTTGGAAACTACAGTAGCAACTTGCTGACCACAGCAATGAAAAGCATCCACTCTAATCCTATCATTTCTCCATAGCATCAGGATGCCACCGGAAAGACCAACAGACTCCACAGCATAAGAGACCCAGGGGATCTGGAAATCAATCTTCGAAAATGGGCCAAACTAACCCCCGACAATCAAGTTTCCAGGACACAAATGTCAAAACTATGCAACTGCATAAGTCTCCCGAAAGAGGAGCGAAATGAAGGTTTCAATGCTCCTCTCACATTCCAAACTAGGATCTTCATTCTGATACTTGGGCCCCGACCCTATCCCCTGGCATCACCTCATTAGAATGTAAGCTGTCTGGAGTGGAACCCACCCTTGATCCCTTACCACAGCAGTCCACTGACTGGGAGGAATCCATCTCCACCCCTAGTACAACTAACTGAATGGCCTGCTTCAACTGCTTGACAGCAGACTTGTGGGTAAGGCCAGCCAACATCTCCTATGAGGGAAGCCCAGGAGCAGACTTCAGATTTGACCCATCCATACTACGGAGCTTCTTAGTTCCCTCAGGGCACCTGACCTCCTGGCTGAGACTGAAGAGGCTGAAAAAATGAAAGATGCGTGCTCCTTTCCTTTAGCAGCGAGGGGGACCTTGCCTTTGACTTTATTGGACTGGGAAACCACTCGCTGCGATTTAGACTTGACGGGTCGGGCCCGCTTCGATGGACCTAGAGTCGAGTCCATGCAGAATTCTGGGCACCCAGACTCAACCCCCAACCCCAAAGTAGAGAATGGGTTAAGGTTCCTGGATTCATTTGGCACATGAATAGGCAGTTGAAACTCAGCCTGTGTTTCAGAAGCTGAAACCAGCACAGTGACTTTGGACCTGCACTCACTCCCTACATCACCTTTGCCTTGGTCCGACAAAGTCACCGAGGAGGAAGAAGAGCGGCCAACAAGGGGAAGACGACTCCCCTGCCTGCGAGCAACTTTCTTGGGGATATGCCACTCCTCAACCGCAGTAGGGGATGTCGTCACAGCAGCCTGATCTGACCTCCTGGAAGCAGAAGAAGACACCTAGGAGGACCTCCTTCGGTGAATAGCTGCCATCCACGGCCCGAAGCTGGGACTGTTCGTGGAAGAGCCAAGCTCCGGCACTGAGACGTAGCTCTCGGAGAAATGCAGAGCGCCACAGGCTTCACAGATGCCATCAATGTTTTTATAGAAAAACTGCTGCTAGAAGGAAGCTTTGCAACCCCGTACTCTCACCCCCGACCTGAGGCGTTTGCCCATATCAACGGACACAGCATGGGCAAACCCCCCTCGATTCTTCAATTTCGTTGCAACATCAGTGAATCTAAACTCCCCAGCCACCAACAAAATAGTGGACAAGATATCCTCTATCCAGAACTCCAGAGGAAGCAGGGGAAGACGGATCCACAGCAGAACACTGAGGAGAGTGTCAGCCGTCGGGACAAACTCAGCTTGCCACTCCACAACAGCAATTGGTTGTCCGTTCACCACCCATGGCATCCCAAGAACAAAATCTCTGGCTTAAGAATCACCAAACGGAAAATATAATGGCAGTGGGCCAAAGGGACATCAACAACTTCTCCAGCAACTCCAGCCCTGTGAAACTCCCGGACAATCGCCTCCGGCGGCACCCCTAGGCTTCGAGCAATGATCGCCTTGCTCCCCCAACCGTTGGCTTCAACCTCCAATGATTGAGCAGTGACCTGGATGACATTCGGGAGCAATCGTTCAAGCTCAGCAACCACCGTCGATGAGGGAGATGGAGCAATCCATTCGAAACGGCCAGCGGGTGCTCGTTTCCGAGCCAATCCGGCCTTCATTGTCCCATCGGACACAACCGAAGAAGGAGCAGCCGAAGTAGCCATCAGCCCCCCAAAGATGAACGGAAACGGCATCAGGTTCACCAAAAATCAGAAAAGAAGAAGTCCAACAGCACAAATCTTAAAGCAGCCAAACCGTCGGTGAAAGGTGCTTTAAGAATCGAGCGCGCTAAAAACACGATAGCAAAACTGTAGCAACACTGTAGCAGCACTCAGACTCCACGTGGTGCCTTTCCCAACACGCTAAGTGCTTCATTGGATATCACGACCTACCAGTGCTACCTATACTTTTAGGTAGTGTTTGATAGAAAAAATATTATCCATGGATAAGTGTATGGGATAGAGTTTGTCCCCTGGCTATCCCTAAGGATATTCCTTGGCTATCCCATTGATCATATCAAATGCAAAAAGGTAAATCCATAGGATAACATTTTTTTACTCTTATTTGGAGGGATAACCAGCTATTCCTGCATTTTCTAGGGAATAAGTTGAGGGGATATCCCATGGTTAACCATGATTAATCATGGGATATCCCTTTGGTTAACTTTATTACCAGCTATCCCTTAAGTTATGGCTTTTGGGAATAAGAGGGGATATCCAGGGGATATCCCCTCTTATCCCCTATTTCAAATACTACCTTAAGAAAGTGGTATCAAGGCTAAGTTTTATTTAAAAATCTGACACAATATGTGATGATCTGATAAAATGGGATGGAGATAGGTATGATGATTATAGTTTTTTTTTTGCATCACATGAATTTTTTAAATTACTGTAGATCTAAAATAAATTAAGTTTTTTGGATTATATTAACTCAATTCTTTAATTTTTTAAACTAAAATTCCATCTATTTTTTAAACCACTTTCAAATCAATTACATTTTTTTAAAATTTAAATTTAATTATATTTAATTTAAAATTAAGTTTCTATTTTGTTCGCCTTATTTTTAGGGGTGACAATCGTGTCGTGTCCGGGTCGTGTCATGTTTTGGTCGGGTTGAAAACACATCAACCCAAACACGACATATGAGTTAAACGGGTTAGGTAATTTGGACACGAACACGATCTGACTCAAAATACGATTAACCTGACATGACTTATGACCCGAGAGGACGGAAGAAATAAAATCCGCATGAGATTTTATAATGGGAAATGAGTCGGCGAAAGGAGGGTAGAGTCGAAGAGAGCAATGGTGCGAGTAAAAATTATCGTCATTTAAACTCTCTAAAATGTCATTAAATAGCCATTATTAGTATTTTATTATTTATAACGTAATTGCTTAAGAGTGAAGGAAGTTTCTAGGGAAAAAAGTGTAACGGCAGTTACTTTTATTTTTCAGATATTTGGACTCAACCATCACAAAAGTTGCTCCCAGGATGTAGATTAGGTCAAATTGGTTGCATTACTTGTTTGATCAATCTAATCAGATTAAAATATATAATTCATATAATCTAAATTTTGACTATTTAACCAACTTCGTTTGGTGGAACCGTCAGCTTCGTTTGTTTGTTCTAGAGGCCTCAGATAGCGGTGACAGATGGATCATGGCGGCGTGCGTGCGGGCGAAGCGGGTGATGGGTTCGGATCAAAACATGTCAAATGGGTTCGTGTCAACCCGATTAAATACACGGATCAATTTGGATCAATTCGGATTAAGCAGTTGAATTCGAACATCATTCATTTAAATTTCGTGTTGATGAGTCATGTCATATATGAATTTATACCAAAAAAAAAAAAAAAATCAACCCAAACCCATTTAATTTATTGCCACCCTACTTATTTTTTATGTTTAAAATTTAAATGCGGTGCGCTACACGGGCATGCGCATCGTTTTTCTTGTATTTTTGGTCAATTTATTCCATCATCAATACAGGCCTCCGTGGAATACGTGGTTTCCTTGGAATATCGAGCTGTGGGAGGACTTGGCCGCGCGCAGAGATAAAAGAAGTCGAAGAAAGGGGAAGCTTCCTACGGGAATCGGATTCTCTTCTCACGCGGCGTCCTCGGTTCTCGCCGCTCCCACATCCGGTGTTCGAATTGCCATCGGCGCTCCTCGTCGTTCCCACTCTCAGCGAAGGTGAGGCCACCTCTCCTCTCTTTTCTCTTTTTCACACATACACACAAACACATCGGCGGCCGCGGGAGGCCCATCACAATCACCTCCCTCCCCCGTTACTCGCACCTCCTCTTCTTTCCCAGATGGATAGGATCATTGACTTGAAGGTTTTTATTAGTTCACGGATGTTAGGTCTCAAATAGGGATCCGTATTTCACGGGTCATAATTAATCCTAAACATCAAAAGAAGCCCCAAGTGAGATGCTTTTGAATTCGGTTTTCGCTGAGGATAAAATATTCAAAATTAAAATTGGGGGAAGGAGATACCACCCTTGACCTTGTGAAATTATTTTATCGTCGACATTCTTCACTTTCCCCAGCCTTTTATTTGGTTATGCGATGCTAAATTCAAAGCATCTCCGCTAGTTTTATATAAATTTTGTGCTAATAATCTTTCTTATGTGTATTCATCAAATCTATGATGTCTCCACACAAATCCGGAATTCTATTTTGCTTTTTTCTTTTAATAAATTATCATTCATTTTATTTTGCTATAGAACGAGAAATAGTAGTTGCTTCTGTTTATAGAGTTGGAGTGTATATCAAATGTATAGCCAATTAAATTTTAATAATTGGAAAGAGAGAAAGGCTAGAGGAGAATAAGTAGATAGGAATGGGTCATGGTGTTTATAAGAAGATCTTAGAATGATTTACTCATTAGCAGACAGGTGATCCGATGAATTATAAGTTAAACATTGCATGGTGGCCAACTAGCCATCTTCATGTGGTTTTGCGTGTTTCTTTTTTCTTAGTATGTCTTTGTTGGAGTTCTTTTTCCTACTTTTTCTTGGTTTAGGTTTTGAATATTGAACTCAGCATTGGCCACTGATTTAGTTTTTGTTCTTGGTAATCCTCACATTTCCTCAAAAGTTGATTTCATAAGCTTTTAGTTCTATTTTATTTTCACCGATGATGTGGTAATTGAAAGGCAGTTTCTTCAGATTGATAAAATAAATTTTGATGTTTTAACCAGGCTGATATCTTATTGCTACTTTATTAGTACCATGGAATTCTGATTGTAGTATAATGCACTGTTCTATATCAAGATTATAGGTGTATTTATTTGAAAACTGTAGCCAGTTTTCTCTGACTTTAAATAATGAACATGCCATTATCATGGATGTAAACTAGGATTTTGACTTTTGAGCATTCTGCACTTTTTGCGAACTTTTAATTCCTTCAAGTGAGGCATAACTAGGATGAGGGAGCATGGGACTGTGCTTGTAGAAGGGTTGTCTTACCTTTCTTGTGAGGCCATCGTTTCATTTTTCTTATAAGCTTTCAAACTTCACATTCCATGTGATTTAAGTACTCCCTCCATCTTTATTTTTAACATTAAAATATAAAGATGTTTCAAACAAATTAATATAGTTTAACTTATCTTTAAGAATACTGCATATAAACCAAATTAGGTATCTATGTGGATTGGAATTCATGTACATTGTATGGTCTAAAGTAATTCTCCACACAAACTAGCATTACAACTATTGGACATATTTGTTACAAACATGTTTATTCAAACTATGTTTACATGCTAACAATATGTTGCTGTTATTATACACCTATTGTTAGCAGTAGCACCACATAAAGTTTGTATGCTATGGGAATGACTTAGTTGACTTATCTTCTTGTGTAGAATAAGCCCAAAAGGATTTGTTATTGTTCTAAAACTATGAAAAGGGTCAAATCTAGAGGGAAAAGGGCCATAAATTGATAAGTGTCAAGTTTATCTTAAATAAAAATAAGGATGTTAAGGTTGGTGAGGCACATATTTATCCTTAAAGCAAGCTATAAGCTCATATTGTTTTATATTGACCTGTGATGGTGTGCATTGCTTCACACACAATGACACTAGCTGACAGACTGCAATATGCATTCTGATTCTCCACTGTTAACAATGCTGATGCATACCATAAGTATAGTGGGGAACAGATAGACAGTTCAATCCTCACCGAATTCAAGGTCAGGTTCTTTGCTGGGGGGCGGGTATGATTTACTCCTAGGTTTCTCCAATTTTTAGGAAGTTTTGGCATTATTTTGTCTATCATTTCACAATGAGGCACACAAAGCATCACAGATATTTAAATGGATTAATGAGAAGAAAGTGTTTGGCTAAACTTCTCATGATTTTGTCCATATGCCTGCTATCTCTGTGTCTCTCCTCTTCATTTAGGGCTTCTCTTTCTCCTTTCTTTTTTTTAAATTTTAGATCTGAAAAATCACAACTCATGAGCTTTTTTCATGGCTTAAAACTCCATTTGTCCAGTTAATGTATATTGGCGTTGTGGGAATCATGACTCAGGTTACACTTTTCTTCTTTACCAAGGTACTCTTTTCCACTACCATAATGGAACATACACTCAAATGAAAGGGAAGGTGGAGTAAACCAGAACCTTGCTTTTCTCTTTTTTCTTCTAGGTTTTTGCTTACACAAAAAGGGAATCAACTTAAAAGGCCAGGAAAAGAACAAAGAAAAAGTTTTTTTTTTAAATAAAGACCAACCAATTGGAGAGAGGTAACAATTGGCCAATATATTGCTTGCAAACACTGAATTCTTTAAACATAAGAATTTATTCAATTCTAAAGCATGCCATGTTTGTCTCCTTAGAATCCTTAAACCCCTTGATCCAAAAATAAACATGAGCCAATGAATTTAGGAGGTGGAAAATAATGTCATGTGGACCCATCACCACAAATGGGAGACCCGAGAGAGAGAGAGAGAGAGAGAGAGAGAGAGAGAGAGAGAGAGAGAGAGAGATGTGGGGGATGAGAGAGGAAGGAAGAGATTATGCATTTTTTGCTCCTTTCGGTGGATTAAACATGTGGGTGGAGGAGAAAAGTACATCAATGAGCTATCGAAAGAGAAAGAGGGAAGTGGGGGATGAGAGAGGAAGGAAGAGATTATTCATTTTTTGCTCCTTTCGTTGGATTAAACATGTGGGTGGAGGAGAAAGGTACATCAATGAGCTATCACTAGTGTCTTGTACGTAGACATCAGGGAGAACAACTAGTGTCTATTAGTTAAGTAGAGGTAGATGTTGAGAATGAATATGATGGTGAGAGGTTTAACAAATCTTGTGTTAATTTGAAAAGTTTAAGATAATTTGGAGCTTATATTTATTATATTTAACAACTATTTAATATTTTTTAAGCATGATGGACGCTAATAGGTAGTGAATTAAAATGTAATTGCCTAAAATGAAAATATGTTGATTTGGTAGATATGAAAACAAGGTCCACAAAATTGGTATTAGAAACTTTGCCAATACATTACTGTTATGCATCTCATGTCAAGATAGGCTCACACTTTTTCTCACTCCCTACCAGGTACTATTCAAAACCAAGCATTATGGGGCGGTTCTACTTGGCTTGGACCAATATGGACTGATTTGGTTCATATCCTGAATTAAACCTCGATGCCATACTAATATCCTACTAGAATGATATTGTACAGCCAATATAAGGTGGTATAGGGCATTATGACAAATCGTACATTAAAAGACAAGAGGGTGTTTAACATAGCATGAAATATTAAGGATTATCCAAATATTCTCCTATTTATTGATATTTTTAATTATTAAAATTCTTCAATAAACTTCGTTTTACTTTGATATTTTTATCTCTAGCCAAATTATTCCTTAAGTGCTAAATTTGTGGGTACAAGTTAGTTAAATATTCTTAAAATATTTCAAAGTAGCTAGAAGCTACATCCTTGAGGATAATTTGGCTAGAGATAAATATTTAGAACAAAAGTCCAAAAAAATCATGAAAAATTTCTAATAGAATTTGATTAACTAAAACAATAAAAGTATTAATAAAAAATCAATAATATACAATTATTAAACAATTACATATTTCTTCTAGTAAAAATAAGTTTTGGAGAGTATGATCAATAAATAATAAAAAAATAGATCCATTGTACAACATTCAGCATTAATAAAAATTTCTAATTCATGAAGCACGTTGATTTTATGATGAACAATTCATAAATAAATTTTAAAGTTCATGATAAATCATGAATTATTGGATAGTTTCTTTAGGTCTTGTATCAAGAACAATTCAAAGAATCATTATGTCAAGGATAAAATTAAAAATAATTGATAATTTTTCAATAGTTTGGGTAGTATTACTACTCATGAGATGCAGAGTAAATCCCTATGGGTTGAGAGGGGTTCCACAACCAATTCTTTTAGTTCTTTTTCAAGTTAATTCATGAGTTGTGGCAGGTGAACACTGATCTCCAAAATTGTTGCCAAATACTTAAATTCTCATCCAACCAAGAAATGCTGTCTGTTATTTCCATCTTCCTCCTCAACCCATTAACCCAAGTATACTTATAAATTTTGGTTATTCAGCAATTTTTTGTTATATGAGTTCAATACTCAGATGAAACACATTTATTGAAGATTCACCAGTCTTCTTTAATCCAACATCCTTGCAATAACAGTCCCCCTTTTTCCCCATTTTTTAAGATTTCTCGGTCATTGTTATATTGTTTTTTTTTTCCATTAAAGTTTCTGGTGATTTGATTGACCATTACATTGATACTTTTTTTTTCTCCTTTAATAAATTTTCTTCCCTTTTTTCTCTCTTGTTTGTTATCCATTGAAGAATTCTTTCGAGAGGGCTATCTTTTAGAACGAATCGGGTTGATCTGTACCATATACAAAAAAGAATACGCTAAAAAAGTTGAAGATGGGCGATTCTTCTGATTTCACCTTCTGCAAGGCAAGTTCTTTTTGCATACCAGAGAGTTTTGGTGTTCATTAGCATTATCCTATTATTCTTTCTTAGAGTTTATGATGGTTCAATTGCTAGAATTACACACTAATATTCATTTTCAGTTCATTAGCCACTTGCATTGATCTTAGTATGTGTATGATCTTTTTTTAGTTTGTAAACTTGCGAATGTCTCATATTTTTAATCTTTATAAAAAGTAAAAAAATGCTTAGGTAACTCCAAGATATCACTCAACAAGTTGCTCAGCTGGTGTGGGGTATTCTTGCTGCTCCGTTTGAATTGGTATTTTCAAGTGTGCCATTTATTGAAGCAAAATGATTGGCAAGACAGCTGAATGACTTTTTTTGTGTGATTTTGTGAGTTACTGTATGCTCAAAATAAAATCTTGAAGATATTAACCAACGTCGAGTTTTCTTTTATCCTTTTTTGTTAAAGTAATTTGGTTAATATGATGTATTTTGGGGGTTCCGTCTTTTCTCTTTCCCCATTTTATGATGATAGAAGAGAATAGTTGCATGTAGAGAACATTAGCCGACTACCATGTGTATGCTAGTTTTAATATCTTCAATTTGCAAAGAATCATCATGTTATGTGATGGCAAGATGTGTGGACGGAGCAGTGGTTGCTTCTCATGACTATTTATTGTTTGATAGATTATGAAAGAAGGGTGTAAATGGGTCAAACACAAACAAGCAAGGCCTTGCTCGAGCTTGGCCGGTTTTGGAGTTCATCATAAAGTGTGCATATTGCATGTGTGTGTCTTGGAATCTGTTGTGGATATCACATGAATTTGGGTTGGAGTCACACCCTTGATCATTCACATTAATTAATCAATATTGCATGCTCAACTAGAGTGGGAACATAAAGCAATTGCTGTGGATGTAGGATATAGTTGTAATTGTTATCTTGATAATGTGACAAGCATTCATGTCAGCCATCACCATTATAAGATATGGATATTATGTCGTATGTGTTGATTGACAAGCAGTGACAATTTCCCGGAATTGCTTGTTCATTTTCCTTTTAAATCTATTATTTTATTGTTTAACTTTTTTTTTTGGGTGCTGTAATCAAAGAAGAAAATAGGATTTAGTAAATTAATTCAGAAGAAACTGGATCATGCTGAGGATGTTTTGTTGTCTTATATAAAAGTACATTGAATTTTATGGCGTTCAGTAACTCTGTTGTTTAGGTTGCTTCACCAGTGGATGATGACTATTTGGAGTCGCCTAAAACTTTTCCTGACATTAAGAAAATCACTCTCCAAGATGGTACTCTGGAGGGAGCTAGTATTCAGAAGATTAGTAACTCAACCCAGTATGGCAGTACCCTTGACAATGCTGCCTTGCAGGATGACTCTTCATCTAGTAATGAGTTCAAATCGAATGAATCAGCAACACAAAAAACAGTGGGAGAAACTGGAGATTCAATAAATGGGTCACAGGTACAGAAGCCTGTAATAAAGAAGTCTACTGCGAGAGCAAAAGTTCCTTTTGAGAAAGGTTACAGCCAAATGGACTGGCTAAAACTTACTCGTACACATCCTGACCTTGCAGGTACTTAATTATTTTCATCTTGTTTTTGTTTTGCTTATTGTGGAAAATAGATTTATTTTGATAAATGCTTTGACTAGTTATATTGGGAAACATCTGATTGAGTCTAAAACAGAAGTCTTGCCTTGAAATTTACGTTATGAATTACTGTATTTAATTTGAATTGTTTGTAATTCATGGAAAGTCTTAGATACCAATCTGAGCTGCTGCTGATGCTTTAATAGTTTGCTCTTAAGTGGAAATGTTCTCGAAATAGATCTTGCTATATTGCCCCCATCGCCCATGTAGGAGAGTGTGATCTATGGACAGGTGTTGATTGACTTGAGAAGAAAGCAGTGGCATATTATGTGCTACCTCTCTTAATGCTCTATGCAACATTCGGAAATGATTACCACGATAACTTCTATTTCATAAGCAACCTTAATCTTACATTCATCTTAAATTATTTCTCAATTTTTTATTAAAAATGTTGAAGCTAACTTAAAAACATGTCACTGAACTACTTGGATCAAAAAACTTATGGCTCATCTGAGAAGAGTTTTAATAGAGAAAAAAAAGGAGCAAAAGAAAATATAAACAGTGATGCTATTAAGCTGAGGACCTTTCAGTTTTAATGAGAATAATTGATCCTCGTAATGTCCAGGTTGACCTTTTCTCTCTAACAATGCTTCACAAATAAAAAAATCTACCATTGGCTTGTTGTTAAGTGTAATATCCAATAAGATGTCTTCTAATAATCTCTTTTCCTCTACTAGTTTCCTGCTAAAAGTCTAAATTTTTCATGGTAGTGGATCACTAATGTGGAGCCCTTTCCTTTATCCACCAGTTGAATACTCCCCTTGGTGTATCTTAGTGTTATAGACCCATGACCCTCCTTTAGTGTTTTCTGTCCATTGACTATTCCCTTTTGACAAGATATCTGATTGTTTACATCTGTCTATGACATGAGCCACTCTTGATAAATGTGAACATATGTGTTTGTGTCTCTTGTTTTGAGGGTGGTTGAGGATATGGCTTGAGACTTGTAGACCCTAACCTAATGCAGGCATGCAACCTTGGAATACCCCAGCATTAAGCTTCACCAAATTTCGCTCACAATCTTCCATGTCCCCCATGCTGCATGACAAATGCCACCGATGTTGTAGCACCCGCGGTAGCCTGAAAGGCTTGGAGCTCTGATGGAATATGAGCCTAGGACATTCCTTAAACAGAGGAGCATACTAACTATTTGGGGTATGCCCAAGTGAGTGCTTTAAATTAATTATAGTTTTCATGTTACTTTTTCAATGACTAGAAATATTTCTGGTTAATTTGACCACTGAGACATGTCTATAATATGGTTTATGAATTTTTTTCAGTGGTTGTTACTATTGAGAGCTACATTCGATGTCATTGCTAGCTTTCACAGATCTTATTAAAACTCTCATTTGTGTAATTTTAGGTCTTGCACTCATTTCTAACTCTTTACTACAGATCTAAGCGCCTGCTAACAATTGTATCAGATACTTCAGGGTCAAATTATAGCACCTTTTTGTACTAAGAAACAGCCTTGTATTGTACAACTAATCTAGAAGGGCTTGTGCACATGATAGTCTTATTTACTCTTCCCTTTTGTCATAAATTGCAAGAAATTATTTGTTTTCTACATTCAGCAATCAGCTTCTTTTGATCAGACTGTTCTATTGTTACTTTTCTTTTTTAACTGAGAGGACATATAACTGTTTTAAATTCTCTCACCATGACATAGATTCTCCCACTGACCGGTTTGATCTTTCCCCCAGGACTTAAGGGCCAATCAAATCGAAGGCGTATTTCTTTGGATGAAGTGAGACAACATAAAACTGAAGGTTCTGTTTGGACGGTTCTAAAAGGACGTGTGTATAACATTTCTTCCTACATGAAATTTCATCCTGGAGGTATGTATCTATTCATTTACTTTTATTATAAGAAATCATTTATATGTTGTCAATGTAACCTGGTCACAGTATCATCTCTTACATGCCCCATACTAGTTGAGATATTTATTTTATCAACACTAACAATTTCTGTATAAGTGTACATCGGACCCCACACATGCATCCGTGGATGCAGATGGATGTGCATGCACATGCTTGTGCATAGGTATTTTTACACATATATACATACTATACACACTATGTATATCAAGGTTTAAATACCAATATTTAACCCCCCATATTATTTTTCCATCAGAATGTACTATATTAGTTTAGTACCAGTACCGATGGTAGATATCGAAACTGAAAATATGGAAAAGAATAAAAGCTGTCTGTACTGGCTGATACAGTCATGCCATTGGTGTGCACCAGTATGGATTCGTATGGCTAGCACATATCGGTACAAAGTCATTTGGCATCCCAATACTTATACCGGTGCCAATTTCACATGTATGGCACTGATGGTACCATCTTATTCCAATGAATTTGAATCTATGATGCATGTAGCATATATGTTGTATCTACATGCATATTGTATACATAATTACATATAATACCAATGTATATTCCTGACGGAAAATGCTTCATCATTGTAACCTAAGATGGTCATGCAATCTTTGTTGGTGCTTTTTGGTGTTTGCTTGAGCTATATTCAATTTTTTAGTATTAGTTTGATTTCTCATAATATCTTTCCTTACCATGGTATACAATGTTACACCTCAGCCATGTTGGCATGATATATATTATACATCCCCTTCTAATATTTCTTCAAAAACCTGCCACTGTGGAGCAATATAGCTGGCAATTTCTTCCTTGAGCTGGCTGTTACAAAATCTCACTAATCAGTTTTATGTTATTGTCCATGTTTAAGATGTTTTTCAGCTTGCATTGTTGGCTAACCTGGTACCGAGTGCTAGGTCATGCGTTTACGCAGACCCACCCACATGGGTCAACCCCCTTTTGGTGAGGTGGTGGCCGCCTCATGCGGTCTCTGGGCTGAAAACAGAGATGGCTCTCTGTTATGAACTGAGCCGAGCAAACGGAAAAGAGCCTTCTTCACTCTGGTTCTCCGACGACCTCCGTACCTCTCTTGCATCATAGTTTGGGGTGTAAAATCTTGAAGACTCTGGTAGCCTCTTATGCCAGCCGGTGTTCGTCGTTGCTTCCATTGTGAAATGGAGATATGTCCCCTGTTTTGCTAAATAATTAGTATCAGAACCATCGGAGAAGCCGGTGGCCACCTCCCTAATTTTCTCTCCCTTCTGTTGGTGTTGGACCTCACCAAAGGAGGTAACGGAGCAGGAAATGGCGGCCAGCAGCTGTCGGTCTGCTCCAGCTGTGACCGAGGGATCTGTGGTTGCTATTCCCCCTTCCTGTTGGTGGAAGGGGCCACTAGATCCCGTTCCGCAGCTGGAGCTAGGTTTTGACTGTCAAAGAGGCTGTTGAGCCTCTCCTCTAGTTGTGGAAGGCCAGAAAGTGGGCCCACTGGTTGCCACACATGCGGCAACACGATGGGTTCACCAATTTATGGATGGCAATTGAAAAAGTAGGGGCAATTGTTTCCCCATTTTCCAAACAAAAAAACGGACTTTAAGTGGCTGATGTGGCTGCTTTCATCGGGAACAACAACAATAGAAAAATGAAAATATATAGTCAAAAGAAAAAAGTTCAGAAATAGATAACATCAACTGCTTTCATTCTGACTCTTTTTTTTTTGAGAGCTTGTTAATACCTTTTGATTGGTGTTGACTGATATGAGATACTACGCTTCCCGGTAGAAAAAAAACATAATATAAAATAAGAAAGATTAAGATTAATGAATTATTACATGTATTTAGCTGTAATTTATATCATTTATTTATGGGCAAGGAAGGTTATCAATTTCATGAAATTTTTAGAGGTTTGTTTGTCTCGATGCAAAACTTCACTAAAAGAACTAGTCAGAAGATATTATTTGATTTTCTTAGCTTTCTATATGTCCCCAAGATCTACCTAATGCACTATCGAAACGGGACTTGACACATGCCAGCATAAGTTCTTATAAATTTTTCAATTTTAAGTTTTGACATTTTAGCTAGGGAAAGAGTTCAAATATAATTAAAATCCAATCACAAACACCACGATTAGCCTGTGGCCAATTCCAAAAGAGTCAATCTATAATATCTCTTGGATCACATGGCCCATAGGCTAATCCTACTTTGATATCATTTATAACAACGTAAAAAAGTTTATCAGATAGTTATATTTGGGTTCTTTTACTTTGTATGAGTACCTAACATCTGTCTAGTGTAAAAAGGATGTGAGACTAAACATGTCATCAGTATTCGCTCACATGCAATGTAGGTCCTCAATATTAAGCTTGTTTTAGAGTAACCTGGGTTTTAAATTTCATGGAATAGAGGTGTTTCAATTTTTCCATTGAACGAGATGCTCTGTGTCCCAATCCCTGGCTTGGTCAGGCATCTTAGTATTTGCTTGAGACACTTTTTTCTTAAAAAAAAATATAAAGCTTTAGTATTTTATTTGATTTTTAAAAATTTGAATTTAAAAAATTATATTTTTATAATAAATTAGATCTATTTAAAATTAATAATATAATGTATTACGGCCGAAAGACAGCCTTTTGTCTCATGGAGACTTGAATCACTGAGAGCAACTACATTGGTGAGACTGATTCTTTAGTAAGTAGGCAGATAAGTTTTTTTGGTACCTCAGAGTTTAATGAGTTCCATGGTAATATTTTTCAAAATCAAATTTGGACATGTTCCAATTTTTCTTGCCTTGTGGTACAATGGTCCCATATTGATGATATGTGATTTAAAAGCTGAATACCTGTCTACGGGGACATTCTATTCTGCTGCAACCATCAACTTCCTCCCCTTTGTGCAATTCCTTTTTTGTTATTTCTTTAGATTTACAATAGAAGAACCAAGACCATTTCCTCTTGTTTATAATAAAGATGTCAAGGACAATTAGGATGATAATGCTTTATTTGATTGATTTATTGGCTGATTGATTGAATTGACAGTAAAAGATGCATATTAAGGGTTTTTATAAATTGTTATTGCCATGTGCACTATTTTGTCAAGGAATTGACAAAGATATTATTGCCATGTTTCTAGATATCTCTTATGCATTTGCTATACTTGTCAGGCTTGTTTGTTGGTCAGAGTTTTATTAGATTAATGAGCTGCTTGCTCTCTGAAAGGGTCTCAAATGAATAGTTTCGAAATCGAATCTCTTATCAAACCCCCATTTTTGTGGTGAAAAAAACATGGCATCTTATGAATAGATTTATCGGTTAAATGAACCTAATAACTGAAGGAAAGCAGTGGCTAGTTGTTTTCTGATTAATTTGCTAGATGGTGGGTGAAATTAATTTCCAAGTCTATCCAGAAAAAGAATGAGGATCATAACATGAAATTTGCTTTTGCTGGATGATTAGAGATTATGATCATGCTCCGCCTGCATCAGTATCTTTGACTACCTTGAAACAGACATGGTACAAAGATGACTAGAATTATCTGCATATATATATATTTTTGTAATAGTTGTATAAATCAGTAAATCTATGTTATGGAAATGGGCTTTATATGATGGCCGATATGTTATAATATTTATTCCTTTTTTGACTAGACTAGAATTGAATGCTTGCTTTTGCTTATGAAGATATTTATGACTGAGGAGTTCCCTATAATTACTCATTTTGGCAGGCGTGGATATGCTTATGAAAGCAGCTGGAAAGGATTGCACCTCATTATTTAGTATCCTTTTGTGATGATGGCTCCTTTCTTCTGTCAAATGTTACTGCTACTGAGAGATCCAACATGTTCACAGAATGTTAGATGATTAGTTTTTACTTGATATTTCAGAACTAATTTGTGCTTCTTATCTTGCATCCAGCATTCCTTAATTTCATTCTAGATAAGTATCACGCATGGGTGAATGCTGAATTCCTGCTGGAGAAGTGCCTTGTGGGAGTATTAGATGAGAGCTGATGGCTTACTTGAAGCTGTCTTATGATTGATGAACCATTTCCACCCCGAACTGTTTACCATATTTTACAGGATTGTATATTTATCATACAGCGCAATTTCCTCTTTTCTTTGGTAACAATTGTTTTATGTTCAGACAAGGAAAAAGCACCTGCTTCATTTCTGAAAAAGAGGAGTATTAGATGAGAGCTGGTGGCCTACTTGAAGCTGTCTTATGATTGATGAGCCATTTCCATCCCAAACTGTTTACCGTTTTTTACAGGATTGTATATTTATCGTACAGCGCAATTTCCTCTTTTCTTTGGTAACAGTTGTTTTAGGTTCAGACAGGGAAAGCACTTGCTTCCTATCTTAAAAAGTGGTTTCATCGGTCCAGGAAAAGTGGAGAAGTGCCTTGTAGGAGTATTAGATGACAGCTGATGGCTTTCTTGAAGCTGTCTTATGATTGATTAGCCATTAACACCGCCAAGCTGTTTACCATATTTTACAGGATTGTGTATTTATCATACGGTGTAATTTCCTTTTTCTTTGGTAATTGATATGGTTAAGAAACGAAATACGGGTTGAGACACTGTCGTCCGTGGGAAATATGTTGGAACCCTCGGTATAGGGTCCTGGTCAAGAGCGGAGCGGCCCCCAGGGTCTGGCGGCCCCGAGTTTGGGCCCCAGGGTCTGGGCGGCCTTCCGGTCCTGGGCGGCCCTCCAAGTCTTGGACAGCCCCAAGCTCTGGGCGGTCTCGAGTTCTGGGCGGCCCCCTGGAGGATCCTGGACACCTCCAAGTCCTGGGTGGTCGTCAAGTTTTGGACGGTCTCTCAAGCTCTGAGCGGTCCTCGAGTTCTGGGCGGCCCCCAGGGTCTGGGCGGCCTCCGGTCCGGACGGTCCTTCAAGTCCTGGACGGCCCCAAGCTCTGGGAGGTCCCCAAGTTCTGGGCAGCCCCAGGGTCTGGGCGGCCTCCCGGTCCTGGGCGGCCCTCCAAGTCCTGGACGGTCCCCAAGCTCTGGGCGGTCCTCAAGTTCTGGGCGGCCCCCAGGGTCCTTGGGCGGCCCTCCAAGTCCTGGGCGGCCCCCAAGTCCTGGACGGCCCCTCAAGCTCTGGGTGGTCCCCGAGTTCAGGGCGGCCTTTCGGTCCTGGTGGCCCTCAGGTCCTAGGGGGCTCCGAACTCTGGGCGGTCCCCAAGTTCTGAGCGGCCTCCGAACTCTGGGCGGTCCCCAAGCTCTGGGCGACCTCCTCGGGTCCGACCTCCGGTCAAGTGTGGCCCCCAGGTCCTGGGCAGCCTCCTGGTCAAGGGTGGCCCCCCAGGTCCTGGGCGGCCTTCCGGTCCTGGACGGCCCCTGCTTTGGGCTATATGCCCGACCTCTCAAAACTATTTCCATATCAGGAGCACTTAACGCTAACAGAGCCCAAGAATTATCAAACATCATAGCGCTTTAAATGGCTTGGATAAGACAAATGCCAGAACGTCACCATTCATCGAAAAGCCCAAATAAAGGAGATACTGAGCACCTATTTTAGAGCCAGATAACTTTCCACTAACTCTGACATTCCCTTGGGAAGATCGAAACCAATCATGACGATCCTTGACTTCCTTGAAGGCAAGTTCCTTAATGTCTGGTATTGATTAACAGTAAACCATCACGTGGATCGCTGTGGCTGACACTAATTTTACACATTAATCTCGTTCGATAAGAAAAAGGAAAAGAAAGGGAAATATGACTTGAAGCTGACGATGATGATGAAAGCCAGGGAGTAATTTTTTCTTCGAAAATTTAAGGAGTATAAAGGGGGGGGGGATTTTTTCATTCTTCCTTCAGCCGGAGATCTTGCACAAAGAAAATTTTTCTATCTTTCTGGTGATCAACATCAACAGATTGGCGCGCTAGGAAGGGGGCGAACCTTCGATTCCTTCAGATAGCTCTAGTCTTCCCAACATAAAGACTAGATCTCTGGAGCCTTTCCTAGGGATCTGGGGGCATCTCTCATCTCCTGATCGGATTGAGGGAACCCCTGACCCAACCGAGCTGGTCCGGCCAAGCCCTCCAGCTGCTTCCTTACCACCACCGTATCAGCTACTCCCCAAGATCAGTTGGCCACCCTCACACAGTAAGTTCAAACCCTTGTTGGGATGGTCCAGCAACTGCAGGAGCAACATTCCAGAGGGGCCAGACGGCGGTTCGAGACACCTTTGCATTCTAGATCGGCCACCCCTGTTAGCCGGCAGTCTACCCGGGGAAGATCCCCTCCTATAAGGCCTCTCCACCCCTACGCCTCGGCGGTATTTCATTCTCAAGGCTCCGGGGTGGATCGCGCTCCCTTACCCGTTCCTCGGGTAGTCCATCTACCAGGCCACGCGACGGCGGGGTAAGGAGCCACAAATGAGCACCACCAATGGTGTCGCCGGTCTTCATCTTCTTCCCCTGAGCCAGCTGGAGGAAAGATGGCTGATCAGATGGAGAGGCGTCTCGATGAACAAGATCGGAGATTTGAAGAACTTAGCCAAAGAATTAACAATCAGCCGGAGATCTTGCACAAAGAAAATTTTTCTATCTTTCTGATGATCAAGCATCAACCGTAACCATTTTTTTTTCCCTTCCAATGTAAAGTTTGTACATCTGATATACTCTGCCGGGGCCTTGTTATGATGGAGGAATTTTGGTATAAAAGAACTATTGCTGGAGGATTTGTTTCAAACTAGAAACTAGCAAATGATTTTCCCAAAGAACTTCAAGCCTGATAATCTTAGAAGGCTTTTCAGACCTCTCCATTTTTCAATGATTGTTTCATCTTCAGTTGTAGTGCGGTAAGATGTTTCTTAACAGTAGGCTGCGTGAGAGGGATGGTAGGAACCTTCTGCTGCAACTTACCAGGGAAAAAGAGAGATTTTTAACCAGAAAATGCTTTGTAGCTTAAAGATGTAGAAGTTAATATGGTGATGTTACGATTGGATTATCATTCAATTGTCTATTCATCTAACTGCTCCATGCTTTAGGCATCACCGTAGGCATCATGCGCGCGGCGTGTCCCAAGTGGAAGGCCCGTGTTTTATTGAAGGGTTCTTGCGAAGACTCGAACCAGGTCCTGATAATATAGTGAGTCCCCAGGATTGAGACTACGGCCGTTCATACCCTTTTATAAATCGATTGATGTTTAGTGGTTTTTGAGGAAATAATTAATTAATAAATAAACCTGCGTCTTTGTCTCTCACTTCGTTTCGTCAAACGCGAGGGTTGGATTTTTTTATCTATAACTTCAAACGTACAATATCACAAGTCTGGTCCTCTAAATATATGATCCAAGGCCGGCTGACACCATGCTGAGAGTTTTTGTTTCTAACCAGCAGTGTCCTGTCGCTTTTTTTTTTTTTTTTTCCGAGAGTTTTTGTTTCGAACCAGAAGTGTTCTATAGTTTTATTTTTTGTTTTTTCGTCCAACTAGAAGGGTTTCATTGCTTTCCTGAAAGACGCGCACTGTTTCACTGATCTGTAGGGCAATAGCAGGCACATGGGGAGAATAGATGTAGCGTCGTGGTGATTGTTTTTCCCTGTCAGTAGATCTTGGCATGTTTAAGACCGAGAGAAGAAGCATTTGTCGTTACTATTTATCCATATCCATCTTGTTACATATGCCTTTGTTCTTTTTGTTTCCTACACCTGCACTCCCATGTGAAGTTGGCAAGACATCGTTGTCAATGGAAATGTATTAGTAGTATGAGCAGTGTTCTTGTGCCAAGATTGTCAAGTTACATTTGACCTGCACGCCATTTTTGGACTACTTGTCTCCCTTAGAATAAACCAAGAGAGATTCTATGATGATAATAAGTGTGTGACCAGACTCCCTGTTTAAACCTTGATTTCATGCATAACTTGATGTAATTTCCATCCAAGAAAACAACAAAACTTTAAATATTTCCACCCTCAAATGGTGAGGGCTTGATCGGCATGACTTCTAATTTTTTAGTAGCGAGCCTTGTCAGAGTCCAACTCCGTCAAGACCAATCCCAAACTTGGGTAAGAAGAAGGGTTATGTTAGGTAGTTGACAGTCAACGTAAAACTCTATCAAATTTTTTAAAATATTAATCTACTAAATCCTAAATAGAGCAGAGTGGAGGAAGCATACTCATGTAACCAACCCTACGTAGTTGGGAAAAGACTTGAATGAATTGAGTTAAGTTAAGCCTTGTTGTCCATACCTTCATGAAGCCATAAACAACCTTTAGGAACAATGACAATAAAACACAAGACTTAAAATACATACAGATGAACATACATACATATATGGGGCCACATCTAAGTATGGGGCTTGAACTGAGATCAGCCACAATCATTCAGACTTGAGAATGTCAACCAAATCGACCGAACAATGAGCCGGTTTAGGCCTGTGCTTCCAAATGCAACTTAGAGAATATTTGCTCCGATTGTTATATATAATGTCAGGAATCAAAACGCAGCTTGAGATGGTTCATCTTCTAAGAAAGAGGGGTTTCAATGAATTGTCTAGCGGGAACCACATGTTTGTATTACATTTGAGCAACTCCAAAGCAAAAGTTTAATTTTATTAAAGCAATAAGTTCAAGCATGTTAATTACTATGTGCTTTAAAAAAGTTTGAAAGAGATTGCTAAACTTCAACAAATCATGGAGCAATGTCTTGTGCACTACCTGGGAAATTAGAATCCAGGGATAACATAGGGGAAGAGGTCATGATCAGTTTAAAAAAAAAAAAAAAATGGCAACAAACTGTGGCCTGAGTCTTTGTTAGCTGCGACGGTTGCTGTTAATATATAGTTGACAAATAAATCAGATGATGCAAATAAGGATCCAAAGTAGAAGGAGCTAAATAGTCAGAAATCAACTAATGTTGCCAAGGTCACCATTGGAAGGAAACTTCTATAAGGTATGCCCAAGAAATAACCGAGTTCAAAGACTCTAGAATATCGAACAATACTTCCTACTTTCCAAAGATTGAAGAGCTTGGTTCGAGACAAAGTCTGGTTTAGGAGTATCCAACGGAAGAACATACTATCAGTCAATATCATATAAAGTGGAACTAACATTTTCAACGGTAATTATTGCTCATTGTCAAAGAACATTTTCTTCTAAAAAAGTAAAAATACCTTTTCTAGGAGAAATCTTAAATTTTAAGAAAAATAACCTTATTCATTAAAACAAAAATATTTTTCATACTAACTTATAATTTATAAGCATAGTTGCAAGTATGTTTTGCATTAAACTTCTTTTAGAAACTTTTTCATTTTTATTGAGTTGCAAGTATATACTTCTTCCATCTCATGGACTAGCTATGAATTTGATGATTACTAAGCTACAAGCAAGTTGGAACAAGAATAACTTTAAAATAAACTATAACAAAAAATAAATTTATTGTTTAACTATATCATAAATATACTATGCAATAAAATAATAGAGATGGCCATGTAAAAATAATCAAAAATATATTTTATAAGGAATTGATTGATAACCATGCACAATTATAGTTAGTAGCCTAAATATTAGCAAATTGTGTCCGGATTGAAAGATTAATTTCTTATATAGAAATATAATTTTGAAACATATAGCATATTAGGTTGGAATTGGTGTAAATCAAATTGGGTCCTAATCCATACAATTATTAAAACTTATTTATTTTAGATCATTCTATATTGAAAGTAGGTCATCTAATTCATTCATATCTTTTTATCAAAATCAGTTACATTCGGCATGCTTTACAAATAATATATAGAAAATTAAGAAATTTGAGTTGCATAAGCTATATTAAACCTTATAGTCTCATCTCCTTGCCCCATTTTTTTCTTCCCTTTTTTTTCCTATTAAATCTCTCTTACTAAATCTCTCCCATGTCTCTCCCTCTAAATAGCAAAAATATGCATTTCTTCCACTATGTACTTATCTTTTAAGGAAATGTTAAGGTTGAAAGAGAGCCTTAGGAGAGGTATTAGAAGAAAACACTCTATATGATAAGACTTATAGATTCTAAAAAGGAACAAACAGGAAGATCAATTTTAAATCAATAAAAATATATTGTATTTCATCTATATTAGTTGTTAAATTTGTAAAAAAATATTATTAAAAGATTATGAAGTAAAAATGATAGGTTATATAAATAAAATAAGCAAAATCATAAATAATATATTAATAGCTTAACTTTATATGCGCTAGTGCTCATAAAGCATTCGAATCAGTAATTTTTTTATTAAACAATTAATTATATGTTTAGTATTGGCAATTTTTTAATTTTTCTATTCAAATTCAAGCATAAAATATGTACTAAATCAAACATTGCAATGTAATATTTGTTAAGACTAAGTTAAGCCTACGCCTAGGTTTAGCCCGAAGCCCAATTAGGCTGACCAACAATAATCCATTTGAGCCAAAAATTGGGTTCTCTAAAGTTAATTTTAAATTTTAAGTGTTGGCATAAAAATAATATTTAAAATAATGACATCTAATCACTTAGACGTAGTATAAAGATCTCAAATTAATTAATTCTTAAGTAGAAGAAAATTCACTATGATATAGAAAGCTAATATCATATAGTAGACAAAAATTTTGTATAAAATTTAAATAACGGATCTTCTTTTAAAAAAATTTAAATGACCCATTACTTTTTAAGGTTTGGATCTGGATCCAAATTAGATTCGAGACTAATTAAGGGTTAGTACTTCAATCCTTATTGAGGCTCAAGATTTGAATTTGAGCTCTAGTTTTAGTTGTGGACTTGAGCACAACTCAGGAACCGCCTATAGTCTAAACCGAGATTGGGTTAGCTTGGCAAGCCATGGACCAATCAAAACCCACTTTCAGTCCTAAATGATGTCGGCACCTCTTTTGTACCAAACCGAGGTAAATTACTTCTTTCTCACGGTGATTAGCACTATAATATCCTTATCCTTGACCTTGATTAGTTGTAGTTTATCCTCCCCTTTGTCTCTTCCCTCACTATAAATCAAAAATCCAAGAAAGGTTAAATCCATTCTCAAATAGGAAGAAAGATAATTGCACAAATTTAGGAGGAAAAAGATCAATTTTGATGAGAGATTAGACATTCAAAGATGGTCTTGAGTTTTGCTTTCTTTTGATGCTTTGCATTATGTACCTGTATTAGGTAAAACAAGAAATATATTATTTTTGAGTTTGCTTTGATAACATTAATTTATATAACTATTATCCTAAATTCAAAAGTTAGTGATCAGCAATTAGAGCAAGAAAACTCGCTATACTTATAAAGCAAGTTATAGGATAGATAAAGCACTTCATATAATTGACATATATTTTACTATTTTTAGTGTTCTTATATAGTTGAGAAGTAGAATTTAGCAAGTAAGAGAGAGAGAGAGTAAAAATTAAGATTTTGTTCTTTGAGAGGTATCAAATTTCTTAGGAATTTACATCTTCCTAAGTGTTCTTTAGGTAAGATGAGAAAATAATTTATCTATATTTTTTTATATATTGAAAGTAATTTTAGTATTTGCTACCCATGTTCTTTTATATTATAACTTTTGCATATAAATTGCTAAGATTTATTCATCATCTATAGCACTGTTTATGTTATCAAACCTAATTTGTATACTAATTATATACCATCTTTTTGCATTTGAAGCTTAATTTTTTCTTTTGCAAAACTATATTTCCAATGATACTCTCTATATGTACATTAATTATATATAATTTTTAAATAAAAAAATTAAATTTTTATAATTACTATTTACTAATTAAATAATATTATTTTATTCTTTATAAAGTATAGATTTTATTATAAAAATATATATTATTTTAATTATAAAATTCTTTATAAATAGTGTCTTCTTATTTTTTCTTCCCAAAATATATCGAAAGTAAAAGATATAAACGAAGGATTAATAAATATTAATAAAAAAAAGCATCATAATTATGTTATTTCTTTAATTTGATAAATAAATGAAAACTTAGAAATGCAAGATATTCTTTTTAACTTTTTTTTTTAAACCAAAACAAAAGAACAGATTATATTAGTCAATGCAACTAAAAAATGAAGCGTCAACGTGAAAGAAGCAGAGAATGAATGAGGCATTATGTAAATGATAAACCATAAAGATAGTATTTATATAATTTTATTACAAAGAAAATATTTTAGGCAATTCAATGAATTTTGCCAAAACTCCTATTCATTCTTAGTACTATGAATTAAATATTTCTTGAAAAGAAGATTTTGTCATATTTTAATTAAGCTTTAACAGCTTATAAGAAGTTATCATAGGGGCAAGAGGTTAAAACACGCAACCACAAACTTCTTATCAAAACATCTTACACCTTCCGCGTCAAAGATCATTCAAAGGAACGCTTATTCTCCAATAATTTTAGGCAATTCAACTTAAGTGGCCGTAACCTTTAGGCTGTATTTGATATGATAGATAAGAAAGGTTATCTCTTGGATATTTTTTTTTTATTTTTAAATGCTATAGCTACAAGGGATAGTGCTGAAAAAGTTTAATCAAAGAGGATAACTCATGTTTAACCATGGGTTATTCCTTGAACTTATTCTCTAAAGTAGTGTTTGATAGAAAAATATTATCCATGGATAAGTGTACGGGATAGAGTTTATCCCATGGCTATCCCTTGGCTATCTCATTAATCATATCAAATGCAAAAAGGTAAATCCATAGGATAACTTTTTTTTTACTCTTATTTGAAGGGATAACCAACTATTCCTGCATTTTTTAGGGAATAAATTGAGAGGATATCCCATGGCTAACCATGGTTAACCATGGATTATCCCTTTAGTTAACTTTATTCCCAGCTATCCCTTATAGTTATGGCTTTTGGGAATAAGAGGGAATATCCATGAGATATCCCCTCTTATCTCCTATTTTAAACACTACCTTAAAAAAGAAACCCAGAAATATCTCTTGATGATAGAATGATAATTTTAAAAAGATACTTATCCTCAATTATTTTATAAATAAATGCTATCCTATATATTTATGTAGAAATAGTCTAAAAGCTATTAAACAAACGAGAAGCCGGCCGAAAAACCTTAGGATTCGCATAGAAAAATCGTGCGACATCGTGCAAGATTCGGGTTCCACTCCACGCGGAAGAAACACCCGCGCAAGAAGTCAATCAGACTCCTGCATTCACCGTATCACCTCCAACGAAAGGAATTTAATAAATCAAATTTAGACAAGTAGGCCCTTTTGCGTCAGCCGTACCGAAAGAGTTTAATAAATACAATTAATGCTAATGAGACAAAAATGGTATGTCACAGATCCACCTTAGATTTTTTTATTTTTATTTTTGGGTTTTAACTCTGAAAACTTAGTTATCAGGATTGAGGACGGCCTCCCAATTTTGTGTTAAATTAGCCCCATATCTCTCTCACACGCTTTGGAATCGGGGGGAGAGATGGGAGAAACGGGACCAGAGGCGCGGGCGCCGCTGCTGGGGTCGATGCGGAGGAGGAACTCGGTGACTTCGATGCGGGGGGAATTCGTGACGAGGCTACCGGAGAAGATCCGGGACGCCGTCGACCCTGAGAGAGCCTTCGACGTCGACTTCTCCCGAACCAAAGGCCTCGACCGAGGTGTGATTTTATTCTACGTTTTTTCCCTCTTGCCTCGACCGAGGTGTGGTTTTATTCTACGTTTTTCCCTCTTTGTTTGCTTCGATTTTGCTGATAATAGTGTTAATCTCTTGAGGAATCGGCTGCAACTCATCTTCAACGGGCCCTTGAGCTTCATGCGTTGTTTGCTTGGACGTCAGTTGAACTGCTGTAGCTTCTTTTTTTAGAAAAAAAATAATTTATGATTACTATTATATTGTTCCTGTGTTCTTTCATTCAGTGTGCTCGTAGAGCGGTTTTATTTTTGTGCTAGAGGGCTCTCTGTCCCATAATCAAAATGATATCCCATAGTGTATGTTATTTGCAGATGATATAGTGTTGATTGATAAAGCTAAATATAGAGTAAATGCTAAGCTAGATATTTGGGAAGAGACTTTAGAATTTAAAATTTTTAAGATTGATAAAACTAAAACTGAATACATGAAATATAATTTTAGTGGAAGTAGAAATATAAATTAAGAAACAGTGAAGATTACAAGCCAAAGATATCAAGAAATAAAAATTTTAGGTATTTGGGATCAATTATTCAGTAAGAAGGTGAAATAGGTGAAGATGTGAATTATAGAGTTAAAGCAAGATGGATTAAGTGAAGAAGTGCTTTAAAAGTATTGTATGATCAATGCATCCATTAAAATTAAATTTTTTTTTTTTTAAACTGCTATTAGACCAGCTATGCTATATGGAACAAAGTGTTGGGCAATATTGAAACAACATGTGAATAAATTAAGTGTAACAGTAATGCATATATTAAGATAGATATATTGTAAAATTTTAAAAGATAGAATTAGAAATAAACATATAAAAGAAATGATAGGAGTAGCCCCAATTGAAGATAAAATGAGAGAAAATCGATTACGGTATATAACGTAGACCTTTAGATGCTCCAGTTAGAAAGAGTGATCTTTTAACAATTCATGATAAGAATAGAGATAGAGGTGGATTTAAACTAATATGGACAAAAATAATTAAAAAAGATATAACTATTTATAATTTAAATGTCGACTTGGTTCTGAATAGAGTAGAGTGGAGGAAGCAGATTCATGTAGCCAACCTTATGTAGTTGGGAAAAGGTTTAGATGAGTTGAGTTGAGTTGAGGGCTCTCTGTCCAGTTGTAAAAATTTTTTCTTTTCTTCTCTTTTTATTGGTTCCTTTGGGAGATTAAAAATTTGACCGAGCTGCAAGAATTGTCGAAGGATGTGCACTTTGGTATCAATATTAGTATGTTTTTGGTGTGGTGGTAAATGAACATTTTCTAGTTATATATATATATATAGTTTTTTTTTATGGTGATTAGTGTGGTTTGGACTGCAAAGATACCAGACCTTGTGCCTAGAAAAGTGAATTTTGCTTGTTTGCTTGTTTGGTGGATATAAGAATGAAGATCTCCATGTTGCTCCCTATTTCGGATGCTAGATTTCTTCTACGGGAAAAACTATCGTCTGTTTTAAATCTAGAATTATTGCTTGAATGCTTATTTATTCAGCTAACCATAGGTCCCTTAGGTTTGTTGTACTTTTCTCCGTTATCATAGTCTAGTCATTGACTCAGGTTCATTCCTTAATTTTCTCGATGAAGGGTGATGGGTTATGCCATCTTTTTCCAATTATTATTATTATTATCATTTTTTTTAAGTCACATGCAATCTAAACCATTTTTGGTCAGAATATATGGCCTCTATTATGTATGAAAACCATCACCACAAGCTCTATCACAACTGTCTGGGGCTGGCTTTATGAATCCTTTTGATGATGCCTGTTAAGGGGTTACACTTATCTCAGGCCTCTGCTTTTCATACTAGCAATGTGAAAATTGTTGTGTGTTTTATGTGAATATAAATTCTTTTTACCATCATTCATGACGTGTCAAATAATTCATGTTCATTCCATATGTTATATGCTTTTAATACAAAATCATATATTTACTCCAATGTTTAGCAATTTGATGGATATACCATTCTTATCGTCAAACTTTTGACCAATTAAATCACTTATTTAATTTTTTTAATCTTCTTTAGGGGTAAAAGAGTACTATGAAAGACAATTTGCTACTTTGAGATCTTTCGAGGAGGTTGACTCCATATGTGTGGCAAGTGAAGTTAATGAAGAACAAGAAAATTTAGAGAAGGCACAACAGGCAAAGCAGGAACTTGCAATGAGGATCTCAAACTATGCTAATATTATTCTCTTGGCGTTAAAGGTAATGGGTTCCTAAAGTTGACTAACTGCCCTATAATTGGAAAAGAAAGATGAAAATGGCTTTCCATTCTCAAATATGTGATAATTTTTGCTTCTTAAGTTCAATTTAGGTGAATCTAAGTACGTTGCTGATTTTAAATCTTTTTATAATTTGCAGCTTTATGCTACCATAAAAAGTGGATCTATTGCGATTGCTGCATCAACACTTGATTCCTTGTTGGATCTTATGGCAGGTGGCATTCTTTGGTTTACACATTTGTCGATGAAGAACATAAACATCTATAAATACCCTATTGGCAAGTTACGTGTCCAGCCAGTTGGCATCATTGTATTTGCTGCAGTAATGGCTACTTTAGGTATGCCTTTCTTTGCCTGGTTTTTATAATGATGTATTGCTAGTCATTTGGAGTTTACATCCATTTATTAGATTGTAGAATCAAGTTGTTACTCAACTCAACTCATCTAAGCCTTTTTCCAACTACATGGGGTAGGCTACATGAATCTGCTTCCTCCACTCTGCTCTATTCAGGACTAAGTTGACACTCAAATTACAAATAGTTTTATCTTTCTTAATTATTTATATCCATGTTAGTTAGGTCTACTTCTACCTCTATCAGTACTATTAAAAGATCACTCTTTCTAATGGAAGCATTTAAAAGTCTTCGTTAAATATGTCCAAACCATTGTAATTGATTTTCTCTCATTTTATCTTCAATTGGGACTACTCCTATCATTTCTTGTATATGTTTATTTCTAATTCTATCTTTTAAAGTTTTACCATATATCCATCTTAACATGTGTATTTTTATTACACTTAATTTATTCACATGTTCTTTCAGTATTGCCTAACACTCTGTCCATATAACATAGCTGGCCTAATAGCGATTTTATAAAATTTTTCTTTTAATTTTAATGGGATGCATTGATCATACAATATTTTCGAAGCACTCCTCCACTTAATCCATCCTGCTTTAACTTTATGATTCACATCTTCATCATTTCACTTTCTTGCTGGATAATTGATCCCAAATACCTAAATTTTTTATTCCTTGGTATCTATTGGCTTGCAATCTTCACTGTCTCTTTATTTGTATTTCTACTTCCACTAAAATTGCATTTTATGTATTCAATTTTAGTTTTCCTAATATTGAAACTTTTCGATTCTAAAGCCTCTCTTCAAATTTCTAGCTTAGCATTTATTTCAGATTTAGTTTCATTAATCAACACTATATCGTTTGTAAATAACATACACTATGGGATACCATCTTGAATATATTTAGTTAATTCATCCATAACTAGTGCAAAAGATATGAACTTAAGGTAGATCCTTGATGTAAACCTACAGTAATTAGAAACTCACTAGTTTCTTCTATTGTCGTTTTAACAATAGCTATTACTTTATCATACATATTTTTTATCAATTATATATATCTTTTGATGTAAACCTACAGTAATTAGAAACTCACTAGTTTCTTCTATTGTCGTTTTAACAATAGCTATTACTTTATCATACATATTTTTATCAATTATATATATCTTTTGGTGATACCTTTTTTCTCTAAAATCATCATATTATTTTTTCAGATACTCTATCATATGCTTTCTCTAAATCAATAAAGACCATATAAATATCTTTTTCTTTTTTCTATACCTCTCCATCAATCTCCTTAATAGATAAATAGCTTCTATGATCAATCTTTCAAGTATAAAACTAAATTGATTATTTGACACAGAAGTTTCAGCTCTTATTCGATTTTCTATTACTCTCTCCCATAATTTCATTGTATAACTTATTAACTTAATCCCTCTATAATTTGCATAATTTTGAATATCTTTTTTTATTTTGTATATGGGTATTAATATGCTTTTTCTTCAATCATCCAGCATTCTTTTAGTTGCTACAATCTTATTAAATAAATTAGTTAACCACATAACTTCAATTTCTCCTAAGCCTTTTCAAACCTCAATAAGGATCGTATTTGGCCCTAATGCCTTTGTATTTTTTATTTTACTCAGCATTTTTAATCTTAAGCATGCTAAATTTACGAAAAAAATTTATTTTTATTTGTTACTCCTAAGTTATCATGCCCTTCTATCCTTAAATTTATTAAATTATTTTTTATTTAATAATTTTTTAAAATAAAATTTCATCATTCTTTTATCTCTTCTTCTTTTACTAAAACTCTTTCATTTTTATCTTTAACACATTTAATATAGTCAAGATCTTTTGTTTCTTTTCTTTTAATTTTACTAGTTTATATAGTCTTTTTCACCTTATTTTGTATCTAGTATGTTATATAAATCATAAGCTTTAAGTTTGGTATTACTTACTGCTTTTTTGGCTTCTTTCTTTGCATCCTTATACTTTTTAAGACTTTCTTCATCCCTAGCCTCTTGTCAAATTTTATAGTTTGTCCTTTTAAGCTTGATGACAGCTTTAACTTCTTTGTTCCACTACCAGGTTTCTTTTCCTAATAGTCCTATCCTTTTTGATTCTCCTAGAACCTCTTTTGCTACATTTTTTATGCATTTAGTTGCCTTTTTCCATATTAAGTTAGGATCACTATCTATATTCATAGTCATTTCTTTTACTAACTTTTTTTTAAATAATTCTAGTTTTTCTTCTTTTAAATTTTATTATTTAATTTTTAGATTAATAGTTTTATGTTTTACTCTATATTTCATTTTTATTCATATGTTTGCTAACATTATCCTATGTTTTGAAGTTAATCTTTCTCCTAAAATAACTTTATTATTTTTACATGTTATTCTATCCACCTTTCTAGTTAAGAAAAGTCTATTTGACTTTATTAGATCCACTTTTAAATATTATTAAATCTTCATTTCTCTTTTGAAACAAGTGTTTGCTATTACAAGATCATACGCCACTGTAAAATCTAATATGCTCACGTCGACTTCATTTCTTTCTCCAAATTCATACCCTTCATGTACCGTTTCATATCATCTCTCTGTTTACCTACATGTCCATTAAAATCTTCTTCCATAGATATCTTTTTTTCTTAAGGTATTTCTTGCATTACTTTATTTATGTTTTCCCAAAATTGTGTCTTAGTTCGTTGGTCTAATCCTACTTATGGTGCATATACACTAATTATGTTAATTATATTATTCTCAATTTTTAGTTTCAATGATATAATCCGGTCTCCTTTCCTAGTCATCTTAATGACACATTCCTTAAAATTTCTATCTACAATTATTCTTACTCCATTTCTATTTTTTTCAGTATAATATAATTTATATCATGTATTCTTTATTTCTCTAGATCTTTCACCTACCTATTTAGTTTCTTGCAAGCATCTTATATTTACTTTTCTTCTAATCATAGTGCCCACTATCTTCATTACTTTACCTATTAGTGTTCATATGTTTCAAGTTGCTACTCTAAGCTAACTATCATAGACTAACTTCTTTACCTGCACTCGTCCATAGTGCAAAAGCCCTTGCTCATTTATCATGTACCCGGGTGCCGGTGCAGCGCTCCTTCCTCATTTTTCGAAATACCCGAAGGCAGGTACAACACGTCTCTTAACAGGGATGTCCTAGCCCTTCGTATAGTTTGATTTAGTAGATCTATGTTTGAGGGGATCTAACAGAGTTTTATGCTGGCTGTCAGCTATCTAACATAACCCTCCTCCTTTACCAATCAATTTGTTAATGAGTGAAAATTATCGTATTGTTGAAAGAAGCTGCGAGTTTGAAATTTGCAAGGCAGTTATGAACAAACTATCTTTAGGCATTAAGGCAGATCTACTCATTGAGGCCTTTTCCTGGTTAGATGGTTGCTAGTGCTTTAATGGCTTTTTTGAGATCATGCCTTTGAATTCTGTCTATTATTTTTTGGCATGGGTTTTTTTGTTCTTTATTCTCATTCTTCCCAGCTTCATCTTGCTCTTTTTAAGATGCTATGCCCTGTATCTTTATCCTATCCTTCATAAACATGTCTATTTTAAAGTTGTCTCCTTAGTCAGTTTTAGACTTCAGATAAAGAATGGCCATTCAGAAGTTTGCAATGACAGTTTCCCATTGCATGCCGAATAATAACAATATATGCTGACCTAGTGAAAAAACAATATATGTGCAACTTTGTATTTAGGAAAATTTTATAATGCTGGTCTGTAAATGCAGAATTCCTTATGCCTCTTTTCTCCCCCTTTCTTTTCTTTTCTTGTAAAAAGAGAAGCAACTTATCAAATCATTATGCATGATTATGATATGTAATTGTTTAAAAACATAAGAAATAGTTTGAACCTAGGTTGTTTAAAAATGAGAAACTGTGTGAAGAGATCTTATTTTTCTTTCACTGAAAGCCAACTAAAGTTTGAGCTATATAATTCCTAGAAAGATCCATTGAAGCCTCTCAAAGGTGATTATGTTGAAATGCATATCCTAAATATCAAAGAATCTGTCCCCTGGTTTTTTCTTTTAGATTGATTGAACAACACACATTGCCTTGGTTTAAGGTGACTTGAATGGAACAATTTTCGTTTCAGTTGAAGCTAACTGGTATTTATGATGCTATTTCATTTATAAAAAATGATTACTTACTAGTGTCTAAAATATTTTATTCAAAGATAATCCTTGTTTCGAAAACATGAAGCAAAAGGGTGATGGTTTTGATGAATCAAACTCAAGGAAAGAGCAACAGCTACAATAGATGAACCAAAGTTATGCTGTTTGAGAAAGGGGTTAAACTCAAGGCTCAAATGCATGTCAGCAAGGGCAAATTCCTATTGCATTACTGTCAGGCCCTGTACTGATCAGTATACACCACGTATTGTACCAACAATGTACCAGTAGAGGGTATCCCTGCTCAACCTCCAGACCTTGTGCGACTCTGTATTGCTTCATACCGACCCTTAACACTCCTAGGAGATTCAATATGAGTGGAAGCTTGTCTGGAAAAGGAAAAAAATTGCTGTTAGATGAGCTGATTTCTTCATTTATCAGTTGTAAGTGAAGCAAGCCTTGCAATCTTTCAAACCATCAAACTGATCATGCAAGCACCTATAACATGGATATAACCCATAACTGACTATTAGCAACTATTAGAGATTTTGATTTTATATTGCAATAGTTAGATCAATGCCATCAGTCACTTATGGGTCCTATTCCTCTATTATGAAATATCAAAGGTAGTTGGACAACTTTGAAGAGTGACTTGGACATTTAAAAGGATAATTTTGATTGATTTTAGTTCATTCATTTATCTTTGAAGACGAATTTCTGTAACTTAAAAGAATTTGCTTAGTCCCAAGGTAACAATTTTTTGGCAATCCTTCTCAAGGGCAATAAGTAAGATGACATGGCATTTGGTTTGTAGTTTTTGTTGAATATCAGCAGCAGTGAACGGTTGCTCTCATGTATGGGCCTGATGTTTGGTATATCCACAAAAAGAAGTCTGTATTCTCTGTTTGAAGCTTGATTCTTTTTTTATGGGGATGCTTCTTCATATTGAATGACTGATTGCGTAGGCTTCATGCTGACTGCTTATAGTTTCTGATGTTGCCTCAGTTACTAGCAAATATAGTTCTCGATGGAAGTTACATAAGATTTTTCTCTCTCTCAAAAAAAAAAAAAAACACAAGATGATGGAAGCAAAATGCTATTTCATCCACATTACTCTAAGTTGAAATATACTCCTCTTTTCTTCCATGCTTATGTAAAACCGTCTGTGAAAATGAAATTAACTACTAGGTATTTTCTAGACATCAGTTTAATTGAAATTTCATTTTATCAAATAAAATTTGAGTTACACTTGGTTTTACCTATTTTAAGTGATGTCTTTGTTTTAAATAGAGAGGGAGATAAATAAAACACAAGACTGAGTTTGTCTGCATAGTTTTTTTCATAAAATGGATTGTTGAACTCAATTTTTATTGTTAATGAATTACCAGTAACTATTGTCACAATTTGACATTGTATAGCCAATGGACTGCTGATTAAATCTTGAATGATTATATATCATAGGATTAAATGATTAAATACCATTTATATTTCATTTAATGGTCAAAAGTTTTGGCTATGAGTGCTGAGATCCATTCAGACTTCTTTAACTTATGATTCGTACACTAGTCCTTTCTATAGATATTCATACATGTCAGTATATGTTATTGATAAGCACAATATTGCACATACAAGGCTTGGCCAGTATATTCTGCAGAGGTGACAAGATCCTTTCCAAAAGTTTTGTATATACATCTGTATCTATATGCATAGACATAAGCATTGCGTATATACAAGGCTTTGTATATACATCTGTATCTATGTTTGCATACGTTTATGTTTTCCACGTGTGAGTCCATCTGTATGTTATATGTGCATGTATGTGTTTCGCATTGTATATTGTATATATAGATCAATATACATGGACATACATACTTTGTTCGTTTCACATATGGATCAATATGGATGAAGAAGCTAAGCTCGAACTGTACATTGTAGATTGCATATATCAATCATGTTCACAAAAATATGTTTGGTTGTTGGCTCCATATATAGATCAAAATGGACGAAGATGATGCATAGGAATTTGATGAAACTTGATTCGTTGCAGATGCAACTTGGTTGGGAATGCATTTTTAAAGCAAGGATAGAAAGGACAAATCTAATTAGATGAGAAAGTTTCATTGGTTATGGTCAAAAGTTATGATCACTGTAACATAGTATTCTTTTTTTAAGTGTTTTTGTAATTGTGGTCATCCAAGCCTTTTCCTGTCAACATGACTGGATAAGAAAGATGCAAGGAAGGATCGAAGAGATAATTTCTGCTAACTTCTAAGCTGGATGTAAACCCCCTGGGCAAATTGTCTGAAATACCTACATTACTGTTCATAGTTTAAGCTCATGCAGCGGAGGAGCAACATCAAATATCCCTATATTTGGAGAGTGACTATACAAATAGAGAAGATTACAAGATCAAATTCTAAAATAAATGATGACAATTATTTTCTAATGCTATAGTAGAAATAACCATGATTTAAATTTGTACATGCAAGTGAAAAGCCAAAAGATTGGTAATCTTGTTGTGGTTTCCAATCCCTTCAGTCTGCATGCAAAAGCAGATTTATGTGCATGCACATAAAACCACATAAAACCACATGCTCATAAATGCTACCTGATGGACAACCTTGAAATCAAAAAGGGTAAATTGATTATTTCATGCACATATATTCTCAAAATGCTAAGACAATTAAGCACAATATGATCCTGAGATGATGATTCCCTGGCTTACAATGGTATATTTGGGGCCAAAGCAATATTTAAGTAACTGAGCTGGTTTTCTTGTCTTCTCAGGCTTTCAGGTTCTGGTTGAAGCCGCTCAACAACTGATAGCTAATAAGCCTACAGAAAAGATGTCCTTGACACAGTTGGTTTGGTTATATGCAATCATGCTGACTGCTACTGTGGTAAAGCTTGCACTATGGCTTTACTGCAGAAGTTCAGGAAACAAGATTGTCCGAGCCTATGCTAAGGTACTCTTGTGAAACTTCAGGTTTTTGTCCAATGCCAAGGTTTGTGTCAGTTGCATTACCTGCATGCTAAACACTTGATTACATTCATGATTTATAGGATCATTATTTTGATGTTGTAACCAATGTTGTGGGGTTGGTTGCTGCGGTTCTTGGTGATAAATTTTATTGGTGGATTGATCCTGCTGGGGCCATCATTCTTGCAGTGTATACAATATCAAATTGGTCTACAACTGTGTGGGAAAATGCAGGTCACTTTCCTAACTATTTTCCTTAATGGCTGTTAAACTTTCAACAAAGGTTTTAAAATATGTATCAATGCCATTTTTCTATTTGAACTACAGTACCCATACCAAAAGTGCAGACCAAAAACGACAGATTTTTTTTTAAAAAAAAACCCATCAGTATGACTGAGATGGTTGGTATGATACCAACGAATATGTATTGGTGTGGCTATAGCTGTTTTGGTGCGTGGCGCCTATAGTTATGCCAGTTTTCTACCAGAATAGTATGATACTGGTCATATCATCTCGTTCTAGTTGTTTTTGAAAGATTAAATAACGGGATGAAAAAGATTAAATAATGGTTATTATTATTATTATCATCATTTAATTGTTATTGCAATGATAGGAGATAATCAATGCTAGTATATAAGAATGTGTTGTAATGGTATAATACAAGATGAGTCTCTGAAACATGCATCTCAATTATCTTGTTCTTGTTAGCATCATCTTTTATTTTGCTTTTTTCCTATTTTCCTTTCCACGAATGATGTGTATATTATACATAAATTTTAAAATTTTATACTTGATATTTTCTTCATATATAAATTTTATATGAAGTTATTATATTTCACGAATTTTATTAGTTTAAATAATTGATAAGCATCATGATTGTATTTAATATCATTATTATTGTAGTAGCACATATATGGCAATTGTTGTATACTCATTTTCTATTTTAGTGTGATCAAAGCTATCATACAAATATCTTATAGAATCATAATTTATTATGTGCTCATTATGCTCCACATCTACTTCTTGTGATGCATCTAATTATCAAAAACATTATGAGTATGAGGTAAATATTAAAACTATATTTGTTCATGATAACAGAATTAATATGATGAAATATTTTATGTAAAAATATATGTTGCATAAGTTTATATTAATACATGTTTTTTTTTTCTTATAATGTTTCTTACTTTATCTAACTTAAAAATTGCTTGTGAAATGAAAGAGTCTATCTTACTAATTTCACTAAAAGAACCACAAAATTGCATTAATGTATATTAGGCTTCTTCCTTTTGGATTTGAAAGATAATGCCTTTTTAATCTTGATCCAAGATGCATTAAAAGTAGAATATTCAAAGAATGAAGATGTTGAGAGGAGAAAAAAGATTCCATATTGATGGTTCCATTAATTTATCATTGTGGGTTCAAGGAAAGGAAGGATGGCCATTGTAGGCTGTGAATTAAAGAATTTTGGTATCAACATGAACTTTGATCAAAGGACAGCCAATAGATTTTTTTCTGATGTTGAATTGCCATATAGTGAAGTCCATAAGGTTCTATATATACATACACATACACGAATTTATATACGAGAGAGAGAGGGAGAGAGAGAGAGAGAGAGAGAGAGGGGGGGGGGGGGGGCTAGAATGCTCCTGATTGCATTTGGTCATAAATCCTTTCTAATGAAAATCAATGATGGATCTCTTAAAATGGAAATGGGCCCTGTTGATTATGATGTATAATGTATAAAGTGCTTGGAATCAATCATAAAATGAATGGTACCAAATAGCTAGTGAGCAAAAGCATTCCATAAAGTCTATAATTTGCAAACCCCAACCATCATCCTTAGATTAAATTTCAGGTGGTTCAGATATTTCCGAACCATAGATCAAAAGAAAACACAGTATTATACCATAAAATTGTCCATTTTTCATCAATTTGATGTGTGAATATAGGACCTAAAATATATGTGACTTCGTGACTTTGTTTTCCAAATACGGTAGTAGTGATTAAGGTGTTCTTCTACATAGACCACATATAAATTGGAATTTGATTGTTCTATAATTTAAGGAGTCTGCTTAGTACTTTTGTGATTAAGGTGTTCTTCTACCTTCACTCAATATTCAATATCTATAATTGAAAATTCTCACGTTTTCTCATCTACTAAATGCTTCTTTGACTGTGGTGTGATTGTTTATGCAGTTTCACTGGTGGGTCAATCAGCTCCTCCTGAAATGTTGCAGAAACTGACTTATCTTGTTATTAGGCATAATCCTCAAATTAAGCGTGTTGACACAGTGCGAGCTTTCACTTTTGGAGTACTTTACTTTGTGGAGGTTAGTTTTATGCCATGAAAATTATTTGATGATTTTTTTTTTTTGGTATAGAGATGTTATTTTCTTTATCTCAATTTGATAATTGTTCAGGAGAGCTTGTTCATTTGAATATATAGATTTTCCATGCAAAAAACCTCCCACAAAATATATTGCAGCAACTTGCAGATTATGTTAACTGTACATCACTAGCCAATGAATTTTCAGTCCTCTCTTCATGCATAGTACGATGCTAGACAATGGATATATCTAAGTATTGCCATACTTTTGATATTTTTAAAAGAATGCGCTGATGAAACAATAATCATGTTGCAATCATTGATTACACTAATATTGCCTGTGGTTTTGCCATAATATCATTGAACTCAAAAGAATACACCCTGGCCTAATCTATTTGACAATTTTACAAAGTTGTTCAGTCATAGTATGCAAACAAACATTTATTGCACAGGAAGATCCAAGTATGCAATATCTATTAGGTAACCTATATTAGCCATTGGTTGAATTATTGTAGTCAATTTGTGAGCGCTAGTGCCCATATGAGGTTCATACTTTGAATTCAAGATAAATCCATTGTTTTAGACCTATCATTACTATGGGCTACGAGGATGGGCAATCATATTTGATGGAGTTAAAAATGATGGACCACCGAATTGTCTCGAATCAGTCGGTTCAGGATAAATCAAACCGTATTGGCTACAATCCAAGATAGTTTGTTTATTTAAATTGGTTCGATTTATCAAGTCCGCACTATTGAGTTCGCACTATCAGACTATTAAAAAAGATGTCAGACTTCTTACCTTTTCAAGATTTATCCGATGCCTCCCTATGAAATCCTAATGCTTTGACCTTCGCCTGTTGCCCATTGCCGCTCTCTATCATTGGTCGTCCATCACTTATTGCCGGTTGTCCCTCTCATCGCTGGACATCAGTCTCTCATCTGGGTAGTCATCCTAATGGCAAAAAGGGGAAACCAATCAAGTCAAAATAATCATCGAGTAGTCATCTCTCATTGGGGTAACTATAGTAAGTTTTTTCCTTTTCCTTTTCATCCTTCTTTTCTCCCCTTCCTTTCTCTCCTCCTCTGTTTGTTTTGCAGCATCGGTTTGCCGCGGTTTGGTATGGTACGTACCAGTACCATATCGAACCAGTCATCGGCTAGCATGGCTACCAGTATGGTTCTGCGGATCTAAGTTAAAACTTTGTTGCTTACTGTAAAAGATGCTTGTGGTTCATACATTGGGTTGGTGGCACGTCTTTGGGACTTGATAGTGGTAATATCTTGAAAAATTGAGATGTCCAAGCATCTGATCTGATCATTCAAGTGATCAGAATAATGAGGCAAACATGGTGTAAAACTAGAATTGATAAGAATAGAAATGAATTTCGTCATAAGTCACAGGAATTTCACCAATAGAGCTCAAGGAGATGTAAAACACTCTCGAATGGTGCAGGAATGTGGAGTGTAAATGTGGTTCTAAAAAGGAGTGGCCCTAACAGTGTAGGAAAGAGAGGTTATAGGTAACATGGATGTATCTGTATGCTAGGTTCAGGCACATGCATGTATTCATGAGTTTTTTATAAAAAAATAATTTTCATTTAGCATCTGAAGGATGCAAATGAATAAATGGCCAGATACATATTTGTTTTTAAGACATGAGAGCAATCTAAAAAATAGTTCGACAGATTTATTTACCCAATTTGTGAGAGGGTGTGGTTCAGACTGAAGAAATTATATTATCTTTACATTTTTTGAAGCTAACGAATTCTGCCAATTGATTCTGTAAGCTGTGTTAGACGATGATATGATTTGTTATAAGCATACTTCCAACAGTCACATTAGAATTTTTCTTTCATATTTTAACTTGCCTAGGTTGACAAATGTTGCACTCTTTTATGGATATTTTAATTTGATATCAAAGCAATTGCATCTTGTACCATTCTCATTTCATATATCTGTCCAAAGTAATGTACCCAACCTTATGTTCAACGAATGCAAATTTTGATACAGGTTGATATTGAACTACCAGAGGAGCTGGCTCTGAAAGAGGCACATGCCATTGGGGAATCGCTGCAGATAAAAATCGAGGAACTTCCAGAAGTTGAACGGGCATATGTACATCTTGATTTTGAATGTGATCATAAGCCAGAACATTCAATTCTTAGCAGGCTCCCCGACACTGACGATTGAGCTCCGTGCAAGGTTCCATCTAATTAGTATAGTGTTTGTTTTGTATTCTTATATTATTAAGCTGCTGAAAGTAGCCAAGATGAATATATTATATGCAGTTGATTGCTGGGTGATAGCTTTGATTGGAAGGAAAGCCTAAGTTTGCCCAATGCACCAGATTACTTTGGAATTCAAACATCAATATTCTAGAAGAAATATGATCATAAAATATGCAAACGTGGGAGGATTTATGTTTGGTGTTGTTAAGAATGTTTCTAGCATAGTTCAAATTGAGTTGTTGTATTTACAAGCGCTCTGGTTTTGTATCACTAAAATACTGGGGAAAAGATGCCTGTGGAACATGGTGAGGAGAATGTGCAAGGCTTGTAATGGTGTCAAATAAAAGCATAATGTTGTTATGCTTTGTCCACTAGTTAAAAATCTCTTCTTTTTTTTTTTTTTTTGTAACTTGTGTTGCATTCTGACTACAGACTTAAGAAAGTTGCCATGGATCGAGACTCCTTTATTTACTAATAAAATTTAAACCAAGCTACCTCACATGCTGTTTCAAAATGTCATTAGGGGTGAGCATACTTTCAGATTAACCAGAAAACCGAACCAAACCGATATAATTTGGTTTGGTTTTTTTTGCAATTTGGTTCGATTCGGCTTGGGTTCCTTTAAAAAAAAAATTAGTTATTCGGTTTGGTTCGGTATTTTTAGGATTAAAACAAAAAAAATGGAATCGAACTGTTTTCTTCATATATATATACTTATTTACTCTTTCTAATCCTAGGATTTGCTTTTGTAAGTGAACAATACTTTTGATTTAAAAGTTATACTTATTTATTTATGTAGCATTCTAAATCACACAATTTGTTTTTTCTATTGATGCTGAAAAAGTTTATGTTGGATTTAAAGTTATATAAAATTATTTTAAATTATTTAAATTCTTGATTTTAAATTGTGTTTGATTTTGGGCTTAAAGCCTAAATAATAGGCTTTTAACCATTTTATCTTTCTTTTTTAAGGTTTTTGGCTTAAATCCCAAACAAAATGCCTTCTTTCTTCTATTTTCAAGTTTTTGAGTTTAAAGTTCATAATAATAGGCTCAAAACTGAAAAAATTGATCGGACTGATTAATATAATTTGGTTTAGTCAATTTAGTTTTTTTTACAAAAATTAGTTTGGTTCTGTCGAGACTTTCTCTCGACAAATGCAACAACCTCTGAAAATCGAGTAGAGTTCGGCTAGCCTTTATGTAGCGCTCCATAAGAGTGTTTGGATGAGAGGGAATGTAGGGAAGGGAAAGAAAAAAGAGGGGAAAGGTCATAAGTCACCTTGTTTAGGAAGAAGATAAAAGAGACGGGAAAGGGAATGGAAGTAACCGATTCCCCTTCTTTCACCCTCAATAAGGATAAATCTATTAACCCCCAAATCGGGGGTAAGCTGGGGGAGGGAAAAATGTTTAAGTCATACTTTTATCCCTACGGTTCATTTCCTATTCTGGAGGGATATAATTGTCACAAAATTCTTTCCTTTCCTTTCCCTTCCTCCTATCCAAACAAAAAAATGAGAACAACCCTTCCTTTCCCTTTCATCCTTTCCAAACAAGATAAGGAGAACAATCCTTCCTTTCCCTTCCCTTTTCATTTCTTTCTTTCTTTTTACTCTTCCCTTCCTTCCCCTCCAAACATCCAAACATAGCCTAAAGTTCTAGTGAACTCCATCAGATTATCATAAGCAGCACGCACAAAATCACATCCTGTTAAAAACTTTTTACAGCTGTTCATATAATCTATACATTTTCTCAAAAATCATATCACAATTTTCTTTTACCATGCTCAGATAAAATTTGATATTTTTTATCACTAGGAAGTTCATAAGATCACATTCACAATTGACAAGAGACTTCATTGATGCACAGATTATACTCATAATCTCTTCCAAAAATAAAAGTCTTTATCTCATTTCATCCACACCACAATGTTTCAACTATATATACACACATATACATAAAGATCTCCCTACACTATCTCAATATACAAAATGTATATTTTAAATTCCTTTACATCCCAGCAGGCTTCTAAAGCTGTCAATTTCTTCTTAAGCTATGTAGCTAAGGATCCAAGCTCAGGGCCAATTTTCTAATCCTGCAAACAAATCCTTATTGGTCTGAAAATAAAAATATCAACCATAGAGGGGTAAGACCTAAGTTCTAGTGACTGGATAACCATCTAACCATAAAAAAATTAAGAACAAAATTACCGTTTCGAAATATATTCCAACATTGTATAGCATGAATAAACCAAAGTACACTTTTGAACATGATATCAGAAGACATAAAATATAGCTTATGCTTCAAATAATATATTTATTTGAAATGTTGTAACAAACCTTTCCCACTAGAAAACAACTCCTTAAATAAATATTATACTTTTTTATAATGATAAGAGAAAACTTATATGTTAGCTTATACTTGCAATAATATATCAGTACTGAAATACTATATCAATCATTCTTCCACTGGAAAATAACCCATTTATATAAACTCATATATGCAACATTTCTTTATAAAACATGCAAACACTTTTCTGTAGCCCAGCCTTTCTATTCTTTTGTTTTTGTTCCCTACTGGGATATACTTTGCCCACTAGCATTTCTTTTTAAGACTCTTTCCCACTAGGGGTATGCTTGGCCCACTAGGCCCTTTTATAGTACAATGCAAGTTTTCAAAACCTCATGATGCTGGGCTATGTGTGATGCTTCTGAGGTACCACTCTACAGTCACTCTTCTGCAAGTGTACACTCATCGAGGGTTTGAACTGGCAAGGATTCCCACACTTTGGTGGCACCCCTTACTACTCATGCAGTTCACCTGCAATGTGAGCTTTATCCCTTAATCCTGAGACCTCGGGTTTTCTCTGTGCCTCTTCGGGCTATATAGTAACTAAGCTCATTACCAGCTATAATTCTTGCCTCCACGGGCTGCTTGCAATCTGTCCCAATGAGCTTGGTCTAGTTTGTACTCATCCCTGGCCTCGGAATCATTGTATGATCGAATCGCAAGGAGGTGCTGCTCAATAGTATTGTGCAATGCTCATGCTACGACATAGTTTATAGGGTGATCGGCCCCATAGCTGTCCAATGCTCTGTATGATACATGCATCAAAACATACTTTCTTTTTTGAAACTTACCATGCATATATGCCCATGCATGCCTCTAAAACTTATACTTCAAAACTCATGCTTAAATCTTATGCTTTAAAACTCATGCTCAAAACTCATGCTTTAAACTCATAGTTTTAATATATCATAACTAGGTTCTCATTTCCCATGTTAAACCACATGCAGCACTTTACTAAGCATATTATATCATGGGTTTTATATCAAGATACCATCATGCTGCTACAAAATAAATTTTTTCATAGCCAAATGAGAAACCCACTCATCTAGCTATGAACACTCTGATGAGTGGCTAACTCCCTTGTTCTTGCTCTCTGGGACAAACCTTCTGACCTAAATCATCACGCATAAGCTATTAGGGTTATATGCACGTAGGGTTCCATGAAACTTGCATGCATACTCAATAAGGGTGGTGAAGGAGGGAGTGCAGAGAATGAGCTTGTCATTCGCTGGGGTGGTTATGGGAATGGAGAAAGTGAGAAAGGCCAGAAGCACCTAATCACAGAGCTAACTTCCGTAAGTTTGTGCATTGATAGTTTGATGTTAGTTTATTGAAGTTTTGATTGCCATAAATTATTGATTGCCATTATTCTTGTTCATTTTGTTCTATCTATGTTCTCTTTCATTTGAATATGCAATGTGTTCACCTCTGCATGTCTTGCGCTATTGTATTCCTTCTGCTGCTATATTCCATTCTAATCTGTGTAGAGAGCTCCATCGAGTCCTGTTAGACTTCTCATTCCAGGAATTGCAGCATATGATTTGCATATAGCCCTTCTTGTGTCTAGGAATCTTTCATGGATATTTGGAAAAATTCATCCATGAATTTATTATGAGTTGATCTAGCAGCCAAAGTTCTTATTGATAAGCCTCGAATTCCTTAGCTTGCGTAGCAATATATTTGTCTCAAAAGGAACTCAGCTTAGCAGACATCTCTTGCGACTATTTCTTACGAAAAATTATGTGAACATTCGAACACCTGAAATTGCAGAAACTGGAGTACGTTTTTTTGGAGCATCAATCAAAATTACTAAAGGATTTTTATTCTTTGGATTTTTTTCTAGCGTACCCAAACAAGGCCTAAATAGAGGCTTACTTTATCAGTTTAAGAACACTTTGTTAGAATACATATAATTTGAATAAAAAACTTTTAGTCCTTTGAGTAGAAAACTTTTAGTCTCACATTGATTAAAACCAAAAAGGACTAGAAATTTAAAAGTACACAAAGCCTTAAGTCTTTGATTTTGAAGAAGAACCAAAGCTAATGGGTTCCAGTGGTTCTTGGGCTTGAATCTATAAATAAATTATTATTAAATAAATCAAAGATTAGGCCTTGGGCCTTGGGGCCTTGATTCATCAATATAACTACCAAGTAGTTATATATAACTTTTTTTTTTCTTCTTTTCCAAAAGATACAAAATTTGAATTTGAATGCCAAAGGACATGTCTTTTTGAAGAGGCAAAGAGGCAAACTGTTTTCTATAAATTTAATCCTTAATCTGAGTTTTTTTTTTAGAATTTTTGTTTTCTATCTTTGAGAGCACATATACTTAAGAATGGAACAATTCCAGTTTGCCAGAATCTAAATTCTAGTGCTGAGAATTTAGATTATTGACAGTCGAATCTTGGGAAGACAGACACTCATAGATCTTAAGGAGTAAAAAATTTTTGTCTTAGGACATTGCAATTAAGCAAGCTTCTGTTCAAAACAGTTCTATTTTTATTCTTTTATTTTATTTAAACTTATCACGAATTTTGAATATAAATATCTAACACACTTAATGAAAGCAAAAGGTTCTGTAGCCTTCATTTGTTATTCTATTCTTTTATAGTATTTTCTTTGAGATGTTTGAGGTAAGTGAATTGAAGGAATTGCTTCCTCCTCTCTTTGATTAGATTAGATCTTATCATTTTCCTCTGAAACATAACAAGGATAACAGGAGACACTAACAGATCATTAACCTAAAGACTATGATAGGATGCCCACCCACAACTTTATAATTTCAGTTGTTTCTATGGTAGTAATGTTTGATTGGTGGTCTCATAGCTCTCAGTCTCTGTTTTCATACTTCGTGGAGAAATCAACGTTACAGGTAAAGACATGGGAAAGGATGGAGAGGTCAAGGTTGTTTGTTCCCACCTAAACATCAGACTTGGATCACATTGACAGCAGTTTCCTGTTGATTCGTGGTGTATCTTGTATTGCTTACATGAATCTCTTTTAATGATTTTTGATGAAAGAAAAATTTAAAAAAGGTTGGAAGGTGAAAAAAGTATTCGCTGCTAGCAACAAAAACTTTTGGCACTATAAGGTGGTGTAAGTAGAAAACCTAGTGTTTGGCATACACTCCGATGAATTATGCACTTTATTTCCTAGAAATAAAGAGTGATTCTGACATGAGAACGATGAACTTATTATGCATATTAATTAGGTATGCTTAATTTTAATCAACACATGGCCCACCTAACCCAATCTCAAAGTACGTCTTGTAGGTCTTATGGAAGTCCATAGCACAAATGACAAATCGCAACATTCAACAATATTGAATTTCAGCATGCTACTGTCAGATCCGATAAGATTTCGGCATTCTAGCAGCCATGCTAGTTGTACCAAGTTTTTTCAAACCGTAATTGCCTTGCTTTGCAAAGATTGGGGCGTAGAGAAATTTTTTTTTTTTTTTTTTTTTTCCTTCCAAAGATAGCGGCAACACGAAGGTGGTCTCCGGTGAAGTTGGCATCTTTGTTACAGATGCCCCCATCGTTAGTAGATGAATGATGCACTTTATTTCATAGAAATAAAGAGTTTTCCTAACATGAGAACCATGAGATTATTCTGTATATCAATTAGATCGATAATGTTTAATTTTAATCAACACAAAGACCCACCGAACTCAGTCTTAAAGTACGTCTTGTAGGTCTTGTGAAATCACAACAATGTTAAATTTCAACATAGTACAGTCGGATTCAATTAGATTTCGACATTCTAGCAGCCATGTCAGTTGTACAAAAGCTTTGAAACCATGATTGCTTTGCTTTACAAAGATCGGGGTGCAGAGAAAAAAAAAAAAGGGGCGCAAGGTTATTTTCGGAGTAGTTTTTTTTTTTAGACCGGTGCTTTTTGACATCAATTTTAAAATAAAAAATAAAATAAAATATATTAAAAAAAAAAATATTAAAATAAAAATGTTGTTTAAAATAAGTTTTTTTTTTTTTTTTTTTTCGTGTCATTATCTTTTGGTTTGGTTTCGTTAACGATTTTGAGTAACGATTTCATTTGGATTGAAATAACGATTTCAAGTTAAAGTAAAATCATGATTTTATTTGGGTTGAAATTGTTATTTGAAGTGATGATTTTAAGTCTAAATAAAATCATCATTTGAAGTGATAATTTTAATTTTAAAATCGTTATTTAAGATGATTTTTATTTCAAAATATATGCTTGAAGGACCTGAAATTTTCATTCCAAGTAACGATTTTAATTAAATTAAAATTATAATTTGAAATGATGATTTTTACCTCGAAATCTGGGAGGGAAAAAAGGAAGAGCCGCGAACCCCCACCAAAGCGAACGCATGGCTCTCGCCCTCCTCCTCCTCACGTGACTTGATCACCCGCCATTCACCAATCCCCACTAAATTAGCAATAGTAGGCGCGGCACTTACCTTACCAACCAACATCACGTGATCTCCGTGACGGACGGGACCACTGTCCTTCCGGTAATGTGCCGGGCCCACCCCTTCTTCCTTTTCCTGGGATTGGTAGACGCGTGTGGCCCACTGCTACTGTTGCTCGCATCGCCATCTAAGTCGCGTCCCAGCCGTCTGATCGCACATGTAGAACGATGGAACGGCAGGCCGCGACCCGACGGGTGGGCGTACCGTCTCTTGTGAGTACACTTCCTTCCTTCCTTCGATCTATCCATCCATGCCGCTTGCTGCTTGAACGTCCATTATAAAACCGCCTTTTGGAGTGAATATTTCAGGATCGAAATCATCATTTCAAGTAATAATTTTATTTAAATATAAAATTTTATTTCAAATAATAATTTTAATTCAAATAAAATCATCATTCAAAGTAACAATTTTTACTCATCCCATCATCAACCCCACTAACGAAGTCAAACCGAAGGATGATAACATGAGAAGTAAAAAACGCCATTTGATGGAATTGATGGCAGCGATATAAAAAGTGGTATTTGATGAAACTGATATTTTTGTATTTCCTAAAAATAAAGAGTTTTTCTGACGTTAGAATTATGAACTTATTGTACATATCAATTAGGTATGCTTAACTTTAATCAACATACGACCCATTTAACCCAATCTCAAAGTATGTCTTGTAGGTGTTATGGATTTTGTTTTCCAAAGATGGGGGCGCAGGAAAAAAAAAAAAAAAAAAGGGAGGTGCAAGGTTTTTTCCCCTTCTAAAGATATCAACACAAAAAAGTGGTATTTGGTGAAGTTGGCAATTTTGTTACAAATGTCCCATCGTCTATTGATGAATTATGCACTTTATTTCTTAGAAATAAAGAGTTTTTCTGACATGAGAACCAGGAACTTATTGAGCATATCAATTAGGTATGCTTAATTTTAACCAACATATGACCCACCTAACCCAATCTCAAAGTACATCTTGTAGGTCTTGTGGAAGTCCATTGCATACATCACTAACAATGTTGAATTTCAGCATACCACGGTCAGATCCAATAAGATTTTAACATTCTAGCATCCATGCCAGCTATACTAAGCAATGTTTTCAGAATCAGATCGAACCGGTCAGTTGAACTGTTTCAATCGAGAACCGGTCATCAGTCCGGTCCGATTTTATCATTAAAGCTGACTTTTAAATGACCCAATCAAAACCGTAAAACCTATTGAACCGGTTTAACCCCGATTTTTAGTCTTTTAGTTTTAATAAATGAGATTAGCTTTAGGTTTTTTTGAAGTTTTCAATTTGAGAGGAGCAGTCGGACGGTGGATCTGGCGCTTGTACGACATCATCAGAGTTTCAACTTCTGAGGCATCACTTCAGATCAAACAATCCGAAAGGATTGAAAGTTGAAACTTTATCATCTCTTCAACATCTCTTCCTCTCTTTTCAGTAACCAACCTTGTGATTTTTTCATTGAAGTTCAAAGGAGCTTTTTGTTTTTTTGTTTTTATCGTGGACAAAGACGAATAACAGAAAGCACTTTTCCTTTCCCATGGCTCATCTCTTGGCCTTCTGATTATTTTTTTATTTTGTTTTGGGCGATGGAACCGTGAAAGGGGTGCGCGATTCTTCTTCGAAAACAATCCTTGATCGAAAGCTTTCTTTCTTTTTTTATTGCAGACGAAGACGATCAAGAACAACAGAAAGCATTTTTCTATGTTTTTTTTAGTTTGTTTTTGCCCTTTCGATGGAATCACGATTTATGAATAACAGAAAGAAATGCACTTTTCAGTTTTCACTGAACCTAACCCTTTGTGTTTTTTTTTTTTTTTTTTTTTTTGAGTTTGTCTACTTTTGGCCCTTTGAGTGGAATCGTGGAAGATTGATAGAAATGGAAGTGTTTTTTGCCAAGTTATTTTTTATTTTTTGTGATTCTCACGATTCAAGGATAGGAAAAAAAGCATTTTTTGCTAACCCTTTGTTTTTTTTAGTTTGTTTTACGGTGGAATCATGGAAGAGATGCTGGCGTGATGCGATTTTCATCGAAAACAACCTCTTGATCCTCTGATTAGAATTTTTTTATCAATTTTTTTAAAATTTTCTATAGTTTAATATTTATATTTTATTATTTTTATATTATTAAATTAAAAATTAATTATAATATTATTTGATTGGATCGAATCGAATCAAACTGGTTGACCCATGATTTAAATATGAAATCGATTCGTTGTTCAATCTAATTTTTAAACATTGATACTTAAAGGCTTTTAAAACCATGATTGCTTTGCTTTCCAAAGGTCGGAGCGCAGGAAAAAAAACAAAAAACAAAAAAGGAAGCGCAAGGTTTGTTCCCCCCTCCAAAGATGGCAGCAACTCAAAAAGGTGGTATCTAGCTGTGAGGTTGGCATTTTTGTTACAGATGCTCCATCGTCAGTAGATAAATTATGCACTTTATTTTCTATAAATAAAGAGTTTTTCTAACACAAGAACCATGAACTTATTGTGCATATCAAATAGGTATGTTCAATTTTAATCAATATATAACCCAACTAACCCAATCTGATCAAAGAATGCCTTGTAGGTCTTGTGAAAGTCTATGGTACAAATCGCAACAATGTTAAATTTCAGTATAATACAGGCGGATCCAATAAGATTCCAACATTCTAGCAACCATGCCAGTTGTACCAAGGCTTTTAAAACCACGAGAGCTTTGCGTTCCAAAGATCGGGACATAGGGAAAAATGGACCGCAAAGTTTTTTTTTTTTTTCCCCTTCCAAAGATAGCGGCAACACAACAAAGTCGTATCCGATGAAGTTAATTAGCATTATTGTTACAGATGCTCCATCATTAGTAGATGAATTATGCACTTATTTCCTAGAAATAAAGAGTTTTCCGGATATGAGAATCATAAACTTTTTTGCATATCAATTATAGGCATGCTTAATTTAATAACAACACACGACCCACCTAAGCAAAATATGTCTTGCAGGTCTTGTGGAAGTCCATAGCATAAATCATACCAATTTGAATCATAGCTACATTCAGATCCAACAAGATTTCGGCATTCTGGAAGCTATACGATTGCCTTGCTTTCCAAATTATATATGCATTTTATTTTTTAGAAATAAAGAGTTGCCTTGCCACGAGGACCATGAACTTATTGTTCATATCAATTATATATGAATGCTTAATTTTAATCAATACGACCTACCTAACCCAATCTCAAATTATGCCTTGTAGTTCTTGTGAAAGTTTACAGCATAAATCCCAACAGTGTAAAATTTAGCATGCTACTATCGGATCTAATAAGATTTCATCATTCTGGCTGCAGCCATGCCAATTGTAACAAGGCTAGCTTTTGAAACCATGATTGTCAATTGCTTTCAAAAAGATCACGGTGCTGGAAAAAAAAGGGGCACAAGATTTTTTTTTTTTCCCTTTCAAAGATGGCGACGGTACGAATAAGTGATGTCAGGTGAAGTTGACATTTTTGTTGCAGATGCCCCATCTTCAATAGATGAATTATGCATTTTATTTTGTAGAAATAGGTAGTAGTTTTTCTAACGTAAAAATCGTAAACTTATTATGCATATCAATTAGGTATGCTTAATTTTAATTAACACATGACCCAGCTAACCCCATCTCAAATTATGTATTATAATAGGTCTTGTCAAAGTTCATAGCGTAAATCTCAACAATGTTGAATTTCAGCATATTACAGTCAGATCAAACAAAATTAATGTGGTATTCTGGCAGCTGTATATGCTAGTTTTAATTATCAAGGTTTTTGAAACAATTGATTGCTTAATTTGCTTTTAAATGATCTGGCCACAGAGGAAAAAAAAAAAAAAAGGGTGCATGCATGATTTATTATTATTATTATTATTATTATTTTGATATAGACAAACGATCATACTAGTCTAATGTGGGTCAGCTCAGATACATTCGAATGTAAAATTTGTAATAACACAGGGGGATATGGGTCACCCATCGTCTATATCCTATATCCTACATACTGAGTCACGGTCGTCGCTGCCCAGTCAGCTGTCGTGTTGGCTTCACGGAATACATGATGAATCTAAGCAGTATCCACCTTCTGAAGCATGATCTAAATATCTCTAAGAATCGAATTGATGGATATATCAGGAGTACTCTCTTTCCGTATCCACTGTATAACAATCATAGTCTCCTTTAATTACAAATTTCGCATAAAAAATATCAGTTCATACAGTGTAAAATCACCCATCGTCTATATCCTATATCCTACATACTGAGTCACGGTCGTCGCTGCCCAGTCAGCTATCGTGTTGGCTTCACGGAATACATGATGAATCTAGGCAGTATCCACCTTCTGAAGCATGATCTAAATATCTCTAAGAATCGAATTGATGGATATATCAGGAGTACTCTCTTTCCGTATCCACTGTATACAATCATAGAGTCTCCTTTAATTACAAATTTCGCATAAAAAATATCAGTTCATACAGTGTAAAATTTGGATATGAGAACAAAGAAGTCAAGAGAACCATGGGTGGGGGGGGGACAGACGATGGTCATACAAAAAAAGCCGATATTTTTGTTACAAATGCCCCATCACCATGAGTAGGTCTTGGCATACCTATGACCAAAAGGAGGAAAGCATTTGCCATCATGAGTAGGTCTTGGAATATATCTATGGCAGGATTTGTCCTTACCATGCATCCAGATCCATCTTGTTGCGGATGCGTGTTTGTTCTTTTTTTTCCGTGCACGTACCTGTGCTCGCACGTGACGTTGGCAGACATCTTTGTCGGACCGTGGGTGGGTTAGCGTGGATTTTTATGCGAGTGTGTGAGAGAGAGAATCTTCATCCGTTCTTGTCCCAACATTGTCAAGTCACATTCGTCCTGCCCGGCACCACTTGTTGGATTGCTTGTCTTCCCCCTTTAAACCTTGATTTTATGCATAACTTGATGCAATTTCCATCCATGAAAACAACACAACTTTAAATTCTTCCACCCTCAAACGGCGAGGGCTTGAAATGAGGTCAGCCTTTGCATAATTATTCAAACTTGACAACGTCAACCGAATCGACTGAACAATGAGCTGGTCCAGGCATGTGCTTTCAAATGCAACTTAGATTAGACTGTATTTGAATGTCAAAAAATTATTTCAAAAATAAAAATATAAATTTATAAAAATAATTTATTTTTTTTATTATTTTAGATTTTTATTTGGATGAAAATCTGATATTTCATGTTATTTCAGTGCAATTAATGCAGTGTTATTCTAAATGATGTTGGATGATATGGAAATAAGCATATATTCCATTAGGAATAGATGAAAAAAATTTCTGCAATTTTAAAAATACCCCTTCCAATAAAAATGATTATCAATTTTTATTTTTTAAAATGACTGAATAAATTATTATTTATTATAAATAAGGTAATAAATTAATTATTATTATTAATAAATAATATAAGAACATACTTAATAAATTATTTTATATTAATAAGAAAAAAATAACATACTTAATTTATTATTTTCTATTAATAAATTTATTTAATTTATTTAAATGATATTATAAATAAATTTATTTAATTTAATTCCATCGGTGCTCCTGGAATAGCTGCAGTGGGAATATGAGCTATTCCATGGGATACCATGGAATAAAAATCGGAATAAGGGAGGTTGACTGGAATAGCTGTTCTAGTGGGGCCCAAGCTCCTTTTTTTTATTGTGTTTGAGAGAATAAGGCGGAATAAGGGCCTATTCCAGGCCTTATTCCCCCATCCAAACACAGCCTTAGAGAATATTTTCTCCAATTGTTTATGATCTTCCAAGAAAGAGGAGCTTCAATGAGTTGTCTAGTGGGAACCATGCATGTTTAATTGCATACATCTGAGCAACTCCAAAGCAAAAGGTTAATTTTATTAAAATAATAAGTTTATGCATGTTAATTACTCTGTGCTATAAAAAAGTTTGAAAGAGATGGCTAAACTTCAACAAATGATGGAGCAATTAGAATCCAGGTATAACATAGAGGAAAAGGTCACGATCAGTTTAAAAAAAATAAACAAATTGGCAACAAACTGTTCGTGGCCTGAGGGTCTTTGTTAGCTGCGACGGTTCCTGTTAATATTTAGTTGACAAATAAATCAGATGATGCAAATAAGGATCCAAAGTCAAAGAACGAACTAAATAGTCAGAAGTCAACTAATGCTGCCAAGGTCACCGCTGGGAGGAAATTTCTACAAGGAATGCAGAAGAAATAACCGAGTTTAAAGACTAGAATAATACTTCTTACTTTCCAAAGTTTGAAGAGCTTGGTCCGAGTCAAAGTCTAGTTCAGGTGTATCCAACGGAAGAACAAGCTATCACTCATATCATATAATAATGGAACCGGCATTTTAATTAGGGCCCACTCCGAAGGATATTTTCTTCTAAAAATACCCTTTCTATGGAAAGTCTTAAATTTTGAGAAAAATAACTTTATTCATGAGAACAGGAGAATTGCGACGCTTCATAGTGACGTCAATGCAGTGCGATCTATTTGCGATGCCCAATGATAAAAGATAATAAAAATAAATAAATAAATAATAAATAGCAATGCATTAAACGACGTTCATCGCTAAATCCTATTTATTTTTGTGAGTTGCGACGCCTATATCAGCGTCGCTATTTAGTGATGAAATATAATGCGTCGCTAAATATTCGTATATTTTGCTTTATTTTTACGACGCCTATATTTGCGTTGCTGAATCCTTGTTTATTTTTCCTATATTTTTGTGACGCCTGAGTAGGCGTCGCTATTTAGCGATGCACAATGATGCGTCGCTAAATACTTATTTATTTTTGCTATATTTTTGTGACGCGTCGCTATTTAGCAACGCATCATAATGTATCGCTAAATCATCATTTATTTTTGCTATATTTTTTTTTACACCTCAGTAGGCGTTATTATTTAGCGATGCATGGTGATGTGTCGCTAAATCCTCGTTTATTTTTTCTATATTTTGCTATGCCTGAGTACTGAGTAGGGGTTGTTATTTAGCGACACATGGTGATATGTCGCTAAATCCTCTTTTATTTTTTTATATTTTTGCAATGCCTCAGTAAGTGTCGCTATTTAGCGACGCATCCTCGTTTATTTTTGCTATATTTTTGCGATGCCTAACTAAGCATTGCTATTTAGTGACGCATGGTGATGTGTCGCTAAATCCTTATTTATTTTTACTATATTTTGCGATGCCTTCGTAGGCGTTGCTATTTAGCGACCCATCGTAATGCATTGCTAAATCTTCGTTTATTTTTGCTATATTTTTGTGACACTTGAGTAGGCGCCGCTATTTAGCAACGCATTGGATGCACCTATAAATCCTTATTTATTTTTGCTATATTTTTGCGATGCCTAAGTAAGCATCGCTATTTAGTGACACATGATAATGTGTTGCTAAATTATCGTTTATTTTATGCTTGAATAGGCATCGCTATTTAGTAATGCATAATAATGCATCGTTAAATCCTTATTTATTTTCGCTATTTAGCATATAATAAATTGAGTCGCTAAATAGCGACTTCGTTGCTACGAAAATTGGCATAGCAAAATATTGAATAAAGCTTGCTCTAATCCCGATTTCTCCTCTTATACTGTCGGCCGAGTTTCCTTTGACCCATTATCCTCGGAGTCATCGCCGCCCAATCTCGTTGCCGGAGCCATCGTCCCCGAAGCCATTGCCATCCCCGTCAAGAAGAAGGAGCTCAATATCGACCGGATTAGGATCCAAGAGCTATGATCCCAATTGATCTGTTAAATTATATTTTTCTAGAAAAAATCTTGCTGCAACCGTTGTTTAGATTTGTGCTCAATCTATCTGAAGAAATCCATGCTAGATGAATCGCTTGACCTATCTTGTATTTTTCCTTGCCAAGATCCATTGGCCGATGATTGTGTTGTTTAATTTTTTTTTTTTTTAATCCTTGACCTAGAAGTGGTTGCTGTGAATGATAGTGCTGGCTGGTTAACAGATGAAAGTTTTTGGTCTTGAACTTAAATCATTCTAAGTACTTAAAAACAAGTGATGAATCACTCTCTTTTCTTCTGATTCACTGGAAATTATTGGTGTCAAATGACGATTTGGGTTTGATTCACTAGAAATGCCATTGGGACCTTCATGCTTTGCCCTCCAAACTCTGATTGCTAGCTGACTGAACTGTGCTTGATCACATGAGGGCTGTAGTTAGACTGGAAATTAACCAGGCCATGACTTCACCTTTCACGGTCTTCGATGTTTATGTTGTTGAGATATATGCCCATAAATAAATGATATTTATTATTTTGTTGAATAATTTAAGAAATTTTTTAATATTATACTTGCATGCATGTTTTGATGATTTATAAATATCAAAAATTCCTGGATTATTTAAATGTGACTTTAAATATTGTATATAAGTGTTATATAAAGAAGATAGTATTTAAAGTAAAATAATCTAAATTTATCTGTAATTATAAATTAAAGTTGCAATCGGGATCTTTAATTTAAAATTACTAGCATGGTTCATCGGATTGTTGATAATGAGATTATCGGAATGAAAGTGCTTTATATAATTTGATTATATAGGATTGGAACGCGATTAATTATGAATCTTTAATAAATTTTGTTGTTAAAATAGAGCATTCAAAATTAATCAATGATGGTCATATATGAATCGATCTTAATTCTGAGTAATTAATAGATTCCTATTTATTGTATTATATTTTTTGACATGCCGACACAGAAACGTCAAATTCTTGGTATATTAGAAATATAATAACATAAGTAACGGAAATATTAATATAATGAAATCCATTTCTTTCGTAAAGAAGTAAAATTTAAGCGTTGATTCGGGACTTGAATAATAAGAGCGCTCAATTTATGATTGGATCATAAATATATTATTTATTATAGAATCAATGGTACTTATGGATAAAGATATAATTAAAGAGGTTAACGAAAAATGCCTAGCTTTAATCATAAACCGTTTATGAGGATTGATTTATATGTAGGGACTATATCAATGAACAATTCAAATCCTTTTGAATATAATTAATTTTATAATTTTAAGAGTGCAGTTCCAAATTTTTAGTAGAGTAATTTGAAATTAATAATTTTGATATTTTAATTAAGGTGTTAATTGAATGTCAAAATTATTGGAGCTTAAAATTATAATGTTCATAGTTCCTTTGGACGGCTCTATTAAATTATGTGAACTTTATGAAATGTTGGGTTGAGTTATTAATTGGAATTGAGAATTCTAAATTAATTTTTAAATTGAAATTAATTGGATTAATTTCTATTTTAAATAATATAATTATTTAAAATTAAATTTAAAGTTGCTTTAAATTATTTTGTTGTTGGAGGATATACGGGATCGTGGAATAGCTTTTCTCTCTTCCGTTTCATTCGACGATAAATATATCAAAAAAATCAACAATTGGTTGTTGATAGATATACGTTAAAGTAATTCCAAGAGTTGAAAGTTATCTTTAAATTTTAATTAATTAATTAATTAATTAATTAAAAGGTTGATAGTTATTATTCTCTTAGAATATAAGATTCACAAGAGAGAAATAATATAGAAGAACATCAGATGAAGATGATCAACCACAGAGTTTTCTTCTTCAACTTCACTTTATCTCATGAGTTAAGAATACAAAGTGAATAAAAACTCAGTGTATGATCTCAACCTAAATCAAAAAGGAACGCCCACTCATTTGTGTTCATCATAATTTAAAAAACGTTTGGAAAGATCCGTGATGATCAAAAGGATTTAGTGATCCAAGCTTATGTTGGTGGAGTTCAAAATATTCGACGAAAGGTTAATTTTTAATCTCCTTATTGTTCTTATTATTAAATTAATATGGGTATAGATTGCTAACTCAATTTTTTTAGATATGTGATTTGATCCTTATTTTGTTTCTGCTAAGATATGCAATTTGATCATTATCTTGCTTCTGCAAATATCTCAAAGCCATATTGAGATAACCAGCATGTCACTGTATAAATTTTGATTCTAAGTCGATTAGGATGGACTGACACTGAAGTTTGCTTTCTGATGTTAGCTTTCTTATTTTTATTTACACTAGTGCTATCTTGCTTCAGCAAATATCTCAAAGCCATATTGAGATAACCAGCATGTCACTGTATAAATTTTGATTTCTAAGTCGATTAGGATGGACTGACACTGAAGATTGCTTTCTGATGTCAGCTGTTATTTTTATTACATTGGTGTTCAGCACTTTAGATTCGCAAGAGAGTAATGATTGATATATGGTTGCCATTCTCTCCATCTAATTAATTTTTTTTCGTACTATTTATGTGACATGTAAGCAACCTCCTCATTGATCTTTTCTAGTCCACAAGTTAGAAAGTTATGCCCATTACGATAAGATCTCTAATGACAAGTTGCATCAACTTTCCAGGAAGTTTCCCGACAGAGTGGTGACCCTCTTGTTTCTCTTCCTTGACTAAAGATGAGAGTAGTTTAGTGACGAGTTGGATGGAGGTGGCACATAAGATGCATGTGAGTAGGATTTGAGTCTTGATCACAATTTAGTCCCATTAATTTTAACTTTGATCGATGTTATTTTCGGTTGTCACACTTCACACTTCTTTTGTAAAGAGAACCCGAGAGAGTTGAACCGTGATAGAGACCTTTGCTGAAATGGACTTATTTTTACTAATATCCTTTTAAAATGTGGGACGATTATTGTATATAAAAACCTCTGCAAAAATTTGCATTTTAATATAGCAAGTGGAGTGAATGTACCAATTGGACTTGGATTGATGAGCAACTGCATGCCTCAGAGATATCAAGAAATATTTTGGAGGTGGCATAGAAAATGGTTGTTAAAATTTGATACTAGTTAATATTGATACTTGTAAATGAAGATGCTATTGATACACGTAAATTTGGATAATTTAATATTGAACCTTGAAAATCTTAATACTTATAATATTGATACTTATAATTTTTTTTACTTATAATATTGATACTTGTAATATAGACCTGCTATGTCTTTTAAATTGTTATATTTTATTACCAATAACAATAATTATTTTGAATAAATACATCAACTTACCTGTTTTCATCGTAAAACAGAAGTTGTGTTCATATAAGTCATCCCAAAATAAGCGGGAATTGCTCATGATTGTATGTAAGGTTGAAGGATGGATTACTTAATTCGGATTTTATTAACAGTTTGGAAGAATTTATTGTGTTTGCTTTGATTAGATGTTCATGTAATTTGAAGATGTGTTAAAACAAAGCCTATAGAGATGTTGAAACTGTGAAGGTTCATCTTTGTAGAAAAGGATTTGTTTCTGTGTAAGAAGTTTGGAAATATACGGTGAAACAGAGGGAACGATTGTTGGGACAAGCAATCAAGCGGATAATGAATTCAATCAAAATCCATATGAAGAAATGGTGATGAATTAATGCAGCGGGTAATGAATTCAATCAAAGTTCTTTTAATGAATAACTATATCAAGAAGCATAATAATTTTATGACATGCTGCGTGCTATAAATCAAGAATTATATCCTGGAAGCGTTCGTAGTTGTCTTTGGCTTCTCGTTTGATGAACATTAAGGCAGAGCATCACTTAGCCGAAAAGGCCTTTGATGCAGTCACTGAGTTAATAAAAGAAGTTATGCCGAGTGATAATATTGCAGCGAACAGTTTTTACTTAACAAAGAAGTTACATGGGCTTGGTTTATCAGTGAATAAGATTGACTGTTGTTTAAACAATTGTATGATATATTGGGGTGAAGATTCAGGATTGAAATGATGTAAGATATGCGGGCAATTGAGGTACAGGAGTGAACATGAAGGAGTTGGTTCAAGTAGAAGAAAAAGTGTACCATATAAAAGGATGCATCACTTTCCTCTTACTCCACATCTGCTGCAATTATACAGATCAGAAGCTAGTGCTGTAAGTATGAGATGACATGCTAAACATGAAGTTAAAGAAGGTGAAATGGGCCATCCATCTGATTCAAAAGCTTGGAAGCATTTCAATGAAAACCATTCTGATTTGCCGAAGAGACTAGAAATGTGAGATTAGGACTTTGTGCTGATGGCTTCCAACCATTCGGTTAAGCGGAACAATAGTATTTTTGTTGGCCTATGATATTGACTGTATATAATCTTCCACCATGGCAGTGCATGAAAGATTATGCAATGTTTCTGACAGTTTTAGTGCATGGTCCTTCAAATCCGAAGGAAAAGATTGATGTTTTTCTGCAACGTTGGTAGCCGAATTAAAAATGCTATGAAAAATTGGAGTTATAGCATTTGACATATCAATGAAACAAAATTTCAATATGAGAGTAGCTTTTATGTGGACAATCAGTGATTTTTCAACATATGCGATATTGTCTGGGTGGAGCACTGCTGGGCGTATGGCGTGCCCTTATTGCATGGATGATTTTGATACATTCACATTGCTGAAAAATGGTAAGCACTCATGGTTTGATAATCATATAAAGTTTTTGCTTGCAAATCATGGCGTAACTTGGCTGCCTTCACAAAGAACAAAGCTGTTACAAAAGTTGCTCCACCGATTATGTCTGACACAACTATTTTGGATACTATAGATCAATTGGATTTAAAGTATGCATGAGATCCAGATGCTGATAGAATAAATGGACATATACGGAAAGAACATAATTGGAGGAAGCAGAGTATTTTGTGGGATTTGTCGTACTGGAGTACCAATCTTATCCGGCACAACTTGGATGTGACGCACATTGAGAAGAATTTCTTTGATAACATATTTAACACAGTGTTAAACATCCTGGAAAAAATAAAGGACACTGCAAAATTAAGAGAAGAACTCAATCTATATGTAGAAGACGTGATTTAAGGAGAAATGCCGATGGGATATATCCTAAAGCATGCTACAGCCTTGACAGAAATTCTCAAGTAGTGTTATGTCAATGGGTTAAAGGGTTAAAATTTTTAGATGGATATGCCTCAAACATTGGTAGATATGTCAACATGTATAAGCTTAAGTTGTTTGACATGAAGAGTCATAACTGTCATGTCTTTATACAGTGATTATTACCCATAGCTTTTCGCGAGTTACTTTCTATCCACGTATGGAAGGCACTAATGGAGTTTAGCTTATTCTTCAAGGAGTTAACTAACAGAGTCATTACTTCTGCATCAACATCAAGGCTTGAGAAAGAAATTCCTATTATATTATACAAATTGGAGCGAATATTTTTATTTTTATTTTTTTGACTCCGTGGAACACCTGCCGGTTCACTTACCATATGAAGCAAGTATAGCTGGTTCCATGCAGTATCATTGGATGTATCCTTTTGAGAGGTAAGTATATAAAAAATTGTATATATATTGTTGTTTCAAATAAATTTACCTTACAAGCGAGTTATTTGATTGCTTTACGTAATTTGACATATATATCTTAAGAAGTTAAAAAATAATGTACACAATAAGGCAAGGGTTGAAGGTTCGATATGCAATACATACTTGGTTGAGAAAGTTTAAACTTTTGCCTCGCATTATTTCGAGAATCACATTCACACGATGAAACAAAATGTAGGCCATAACATAGATGGATGTGGGGATGAAGGAGAAGGTATTGATGATAGAATTTTAATTTTTAAAAGTGTCGGCTGACCATTTGGAATAAAAGAGAAGGGATTTGAGTGATGTCAAAACATTGCAGCCCATAATTATATTTTATTGAATTGTTGAGAAGTCGATCCATACATCGAGTATGTATATATTCAGTCTTCTAACATTGAACTACTATTTGTATAATCAATAATAGTAAACAAATTATTGCTGACAATAGCTTTAAATTTTTATCTGTATAGGATGTACTGTGCTAACCAACGACAGATGCATCCCAACATCAGTGAACTTGCCATCAGACAAAAGTTAGAAATGGAGTTTGCAAATTGATTTAATGAATTTATGAGTGTTACGATGCATTAAATTTGGTTAATGCCGTCTATTTCATGAATTGATTATGAATTCCTTATTTATTTATAGGTTAATGGTCTATGGTCTACTATTGACAATATTTTCATTAGTTGTCTAGCATAATGGCCATTGAGGACCGTTAATACCTACTCTGGCTATTTTGTGAATGGCTATAAGTTTCAAATTGAAGGGTTAGGTTCTTCAAGATGCATGAAAAATTAGGACGTGTGCTTCAAAGGAGAAAGTATTGGAATAAATATTCTAGATTATTATGGAAAGTTAGTTAAGGTAGTCGAAGTTGAATATCTTAGTTACTTTCTTATTTCATTGCCAATGGTTTGATTCAACAGTAAATATGGGGACCAGAGTTTACAATGAATATAATTTGGTTAAAGTGAACCATAAACGAAGATTGCATAAATATGAACTATTTGTTATAGTGTTACAAGCTTAGCAAGTGTATTACTACGGATATCTAAGCTTGCGCAATGACAAGCAAGACTAGTGGGTTGTTTCAAAATCATGGCACGATCGACCATCGTTCTTGCTGAAAACTCTTCGACTTAATCACTTGATTCCCTGCATTTCAAGAGAATGAGATGGAAATACATGTAATTAAGGATGACATATCCAAGAAATTGAGGATGTTAATATTCCATTGGACGACGACGAAGATGAATTTTAATTACATTCAGATTCATCATCGAATGTTGAACCGATTATTGATGATATAAATGAAACTGACTCTACATAGAGGTTGACAATTGCAAGATAAATTTAGCTACGCTTTATTTTACATGTACATTCATTATCCATAATTAGGTTGCATGAATCTCTATTATTTTTAGTATGAGAAACCGAAGGAGATCCATTGCTGATAGACGAGTGGACAACGTTATAGTGTTGACCCATTTGATCCATCGACCTCATCAACTGGATAGTTCAGATCTGCACCCCCTACATAGCCTTCATTGTCTCCATAGGGGATGTCACCTCAGCTTGGTTCATCTCATGACGCTGCTTCTTCACTAGTACAGACGGTGGAGAGTTCTTTTTTCTTGGACCGCAGTGTACTTGTATTGGATCCATATGTGCTGTAAGTACATAATTTCTTTTACGGTTATAATAATTTTAATTCTAATTATAAACATACATTGTTTATCCTTTTTGTTCTGGTAGCAGTTTTATTGAGCAGCATACAGTGTCGAGCCAGATCAGTGCTATATTTTAGAGGTGCACTGATCTGACTAGCTATGACTGGCATTACGTGTCTCCGGACATGAGGGACTTCTATTTTTCTGAGTTTCAAGTAAACTATCTATTTTTAACCCTAAATCAGTCATATAAAATTTTTTAACTCTATTTTATGTATGCAACTAACTTTTTGTTTTAATGTAGAAAAAGTTTACGTGGGACCCTGCATTTATGACGCCATTAGGTTGGCATGGAATGCTCTAGCTGTATGATGATACTCCGACATGCTTCATCGTTGGAGGAGGTTCAGTCAGTATTTTGTGCATGTGCCATAGGGTATATGGCACGAGTGGCAGCAGGTGTGGCAATCAGAGGCCTGGCGCAGGAGGTCCTCCTCGATTAGCACGAACTGCCAACTCGAGAAGGACGGTCGAGGCATGGGTCTCTCTTGCCACACCTCGGATTCCATTTCCATTCGGAAGCATCGATGTCATTTGGTAAGAAAACATAATTAACCGAGTTATTATTAATTTCATTTACAAATACTGACATTTGTTATCTATTTTCTATTTCTGAAGACTATGCAGGAGGGCATAGACCTCCTAAGAGAGTATCGTTTGTTTAAGGCAACATACATAAAGAAAGATGGTTCCTGGGTTGATACATGGTCGCAGCAAGTTGGAGTTAGGATTTGCTTCTAAAATCTTAATGAATATTTTTAATTTCTATGCTTCTTATATTGATTCTATAACCATTTTTTCTATTTCTCCTAGGCACGTATGGATGAGTTGCTTTTTCAAGCATCACAAGCCGACTCTACTAATGGAGAGACATCCGTCGAGCTTTCAGCATAGGAGTCTCGATGGATATTCTTGGAAGCTGTTGGTGCCCAGCCACACAATCGTAGAGTGTATGGTCTGGGTACCAAAGCTACCAAATACTTTCCTGTTTTGGGCTCTTGTTCGCATTGTACCGAATCCGGTGATATTCTTATTGAGTATATCGATGAGATGAGGCAGACTATTACGAATCAGGTTTGGCATGAGTTTTATGAGCATACCATTGAGCTTTGGCAGCAACTTGCAGACCTTAGAGCCCAGCAGGCCCTAGACAGACGGACCATGCGTGAGATACAGGAGTTGGTTCGGATGATGTCGCAGAGCTCCTGATCTTTCATCTCCGATACATCACTGCCTCCACCACATGATTAGCGCCTGATTTTTGATGTTATTTTTATTTTTCTATTATGTATACATATTTATTATGTATGTTTGATATTGATATATTGTGATGAGATTTATCTTTTTATAATGAAATTAATGAAAAACTTTCTAACTTGTTTTTATTAATTTTACGTCTATTTATAATATCAGGGCGTGCATATATTTTTCATTTTTATGTCTATTTTATTAATTTTATGTACAAGTATGTTTAAATGTTAATTTTAAGCAAAAATATTAAAAAATGTTTAATATTGTGATGCAAAAATGGCATTGCTAAAAGTTAGCGACGCAATTAGAGACGCTTATATTGCATCGCTAAATAGCTAAGTTAGCGATGCTTATATTTAAAATTTCATCGCTATTTAGCGACGCAATTAAAGCATTGCTATTTAGCGACGCCGTAGCGATCAAAACCATAGTTGTCAAAATTGGACCGAACCGACCAGTTGAACTAGGAACCGAAGGCCAAGACGGTCCGATTTTAACATAAAATCGGATGTGTAAGTAATCCAGAATAATTTGATCAACCCATCCGGTTCACTCATGAACCGATCAACCCAGCCCGAACCAGATGGGGTCACGGGTTTTATTATCATATTAATCTTAAATTTTTTATTAAAATTAATTTTTTATTAATATAAATATATTTTATATTAAAATAATTGATCGATGGTTCAACCAGTGACCAAATGATTGAATCAGTTCGGTCAACCCATCCGGTTCACCCGTGAACCGATCAACCCAGCCCGAACCAGATGGGGTCACGGGTTTTATTATCATGTTAATCTTAAAATTTTTATTAAAATTAATTTTATTAATATAAATATATTTTATATTAAAATAATTGATTAATGGTTCAATCAGTGACCCAATATTAAACCGGTGATTGGTGATCCGAGCCCTTTGTCGGATCAATGTCCAGGCCAGGTCTGACAACTATGCCAAAAATATCTTACCGACCAATAGTTTTCGACAAAAATATTTTTGTCGCAATTGTATTGCTAAGTCTATTTAGCGACGCATAATCCTGTTTAGTGACGCATTTTTGGCTTCGCTAAAAATATAATTTCTTGTAGTAATTTTTCATACTAATTTATAATTATTTATAAGCATGGTTGCAAGTACATTTTGCATTAGATCTTTTTTAAATTTTTTATGTTTTATTGAGTTTCAAGTATATACGTCTTCTGTCTCATCGACTAACTATAAGTCTGATGATTACTAAGGCTACAAGCAAGATGAAACAAGAATGTTTTAAAAATAAACTATAATAAAAAATAAATTTATTATTTAACTATTCATAAATATACTATGCAATAAAATAATTGAGATTGGCATGTAAACATAATCAACAATGTATTTATATGGAATTTGATTGATGATGATGCATGATTATAGCTGGTAGTTGAAATATTAGCAAATTGTGTCATGATTGGAAGATTAATTTCTTATATAGAAATATAATTTTGAAATATATAGCATATTAAGTTGGAATTGGTGTAGATCAAATTGGGTCCTAATCCAAATAACTATTGAAATTGATTTATTTTAGATCATTTTAGATTGGAAGTAGGTCATCTAATTCACTCGCATCTTTCTTATCAAAATCAGCCACATATGGCATGCTTTGCAGATAATACATAAAAATAAATAAATTTGAGTTGCATAAGCTACATTAAACCCTATAGTCTCATCTCCTTACCCCCATCTTTCTTCCCTTCTTTTTCCTATTAAATCTCTCTTATTAAATATCTCCCATATCTCTCTCTCTAAATAGCAAAAATATGTACTTCTTCCACTTTATACTTATCTTTTTATGAAATCTTAAGGTTGGAAGAGAGCCTTGGGAGTGGTATTAGAGGAAAGCACTAAAGAATCAACGATAAGATTCATAGATTCTAAAAAAGAGAAAAAAAAGGAAGATCAATTTTAAATCCAAAAAAATATTTTGTATTTCATCTATATTAGTACTAAATTTGTAAAATATATATATATAATTAAAATATTATGAAGTAAAAATGATAGGTTATATAAATAAACAAGCAAAAATCATAAATAATATATGAATAGCTTAATTTTATATGTGCTAATGCTTATAAAGAATTCAAATCTATATCTAATAATAAACTATAGATTCGAATTCTTTATAAGCATTAGCACATAGATTCGAAGAAACGGTGAAGATTGTAAGGCAAAAGATATCAAGAAGTAAAAAATTTAGGTATTTAGGATCAATTATCTAGCAAAAAGGTAAAATAGGTGAAGATGCGAATCATAGAGTTAAAACAGGTGAGGAGTGCTTTGAGAGTATTGTATGATCAATGCATCCCATTAAAATTGAAAGAAAAATTCTATAAAATTGCTATTAGGCCAGTTATGCTATATGAAACAGAGTGTTGGACAATACTGAAACACATATATATGAATAAATTAAGTATAATAGAAATGCGCATGTTAGGATGGATATATGATAAAACTTTAAAAGATAGAATTAAAAATAAATACATAAGAGAAATGATAAGAGTCACCCCAATTGAAGATAAAATAAAAATAAATTGATTATGATGGTTTGGACATGTACAACAAAGACCTTTAGATGCTTTAGTTAGAAAGAGTGATCTTAATTTTAACAATCTATGGTAAGGATAAAGGTAAAGGTAGACCTAAACTAACATGGATAGGAATAATTAAAAAAGATATAACTATTTGTAATTTGAATATCGACTTATTTCTGAATAAAGTAAAGTGGAGGAAGCATATTCATGTAGCCGGCCCCATGTAGTTGGAAAAAGGCTTAGGTGAGTTGAGTTGAGTTGAGTTTATCATTAGATAATTAATTATATGTTTGGCATTAGCTAATTCTTTAATTTTCTATCTTAAATTCAAGCATAAAATTTATACTCAATCAAACTTTGCAATGTATAGTATTTGTTAAGCCTAACTTAAGCCCACGCCTAGGTCCATCCTGAATCCCAATTAGGCTAACCAATAGTAACCCATATGAGCCAAAAATTGGGCTCTCTAAAGTTAATTTTAATTTTTAAGTATTTGCATAAAAATAAAATATTTAAAATAATTACACCTAATCACTTAGAAGTAATATAAGATTTAAAATTAATTAATTCTCAAGCAAAAGAAAATTTACTATGATATAGAAAGCTAGTATCATATAGTAGACAGAAAATCTCGTATAAAATTTAAATGATGAATATTCATTTAAAAAAATTTAAATGACCCGTCTCTTTTTAAGGTTTGGATCTGAATTCAAATTGGATTTGAGACTAATTAAGGGCCAACACTTCAATCCTTTTTGGGGCCTAAGATTTGGGTTTGAGCTCTAGTTTTAGTCCTAGATTTGAACATAACATAATTTAGCTCAGGAATTGCCCATCATCTAAATCGAGATTGGGTTAGCGTGGCAGGCATGGACCAATCAAAAGCCACCTTTAGCCCTAAATGATGTCTGACACCTCTTTTGTACCAAACTAAGGCAAACTATTTCTTTCCATGGTGATCAGCACTATAATATCCTCATCCTTGACTTTTATTAGTTGCAGTTTATCCTTCCTTTGCCTCTACCCGCACAATAACTTAAAAATCCAAAAAAGGTTAAATCCATTCCCAAATAGGAAGAAAGATAATAGCGTGAATGTAGGAGAAAAAAATATCAATTTTGATGAGATATTAGGCATTCAAAGATGGTCTTGAGATCTGCTTGCTCTTTTGATGCTCTTGCAATATGTACTTGTATTAGGTTAAATAAAGAAATATATTATTTTTAAGTTTGTTTTGATAACATTAGTATATAAGTATCATCCTAAATTCAATGACTAGTGATCATTGAGAAGAAGCAACTAGAGCAAAAGAATCCGATATACTTATAAAGCAAGCTATGGGATAGATAAAACATTTCATATAACTGACATATATTTTACTATTTTTAATATTCTAATGTAGTCAAGAAGTGGATTTTAGCAAGTGAGAGAGAAAAAGTAAAAATTTAGATCTTGTTCTTTGAGAGAAGTCAAAGTTACTTAAAAATTTATATTTTCCTAAATGTTATCTAGTAACACTTAGATAAGAAAATAATTTATTCATATTCTTTTGTATATCAAAAAATGCTTGGTATCTGTTATCAATATTCTTTTACATTGCTACATTTTCATATAAGTTACTAAGATTTATTCATCTTTCCATAATACCCTTTATACTCAACTCAACTTAACTCACATCTAAGCCTTTTCCCAACTACATGGGGTTGGCTATATGAATCTGCTTATTCCTCCACCCTGTTCTATTTAGGACTAAGTCGACACTCAAATTATAAATAATTATACTCTTTTAATTATTTATGTACATGTTAGTTTAGGTTTATCTCTACCTCTATCATTATCATGGACTGTTAAGAAATTACTCTTTCTAACTGAAGTATCTAAAGGTCTTCGTTATATATGTCCAAACCATCATAATCGGTTTTCTTTCATTTTAACTTCAATTGAAGCTACTCCTATCATTTATCGTATATGTTTATTTTTAATTCTATATTTTAAAGTTTTACCACATATCGATCTTAGCGTGTGCATTTTTGTTACACTTAATTTATCATATATTGTTTCAGTATTGTCCAACACTATGTTCCATAAGCATAGCTAACCTAATAGCGGTTTTATAAAATTTTTCTTTTAATTTTAATGGAATGCATCGATCATACAATACTCTCGAAGCACTCATCCACTTAATTCATCCTGCTTTAACTCTATGATTCACATCTTCATCTATTTCATCTTTTTGCTGGATGATTGATCCCAAACACTTAAAGTTTATACTCATTGATATCTTTTGGCTTACAATCTTCAGTCTCTTTATTTATATTTCTACTTTTACTAAAATTACACTTCATATATTAGTTTTATTTCTACTAATCTTGAAACCTTTAGATTCTAAAGTCTCTCTTCAAATCTTTGGCTTAACATTTATTTCAGATTTAGTTACATCAATCAATACTATATCTTTGCAAATAACATACATCATGAGATATCATCTTGAATATGTTTGGTTAATTCATCCATAACTAGTGCAAAAAGATAGGAACTTAAAGCAAATTCTTCATGTATAATACCCTTTATACTATTAGACCTAATTTGTATACTAATTATATGCTATCTTTTTACGATTGAAGCTCCATATTTTTCTACTAAACTATATTTTTGGTTATACTTTGGATTTATACATTAATATATCTAAATTCTATTTTTTAAATAAAAATAAAATTTTGTAGCTACTATTTACTAATTAAATGATAATATTATATCCCTTTATAAAACATAGATTTTATCCGAGAAGATATTTTATTTCAACTGTAAAATCTTTGATAAATATTATCTTCTTACTTTTTTTCTTTCCAAAATGTATTGGAAGTAAAAGATAGAAATGAAGAATCAAGAGTATTAATGGAAAAAAGGATTATAATCATGTTAGATGGTTAAGTGTTAGCTTCAATTTGATAAATAAATTATATCTTAGGAACACAATATTCTTTCGATTTTTTTTTGACTAAAACAAAAGAACATAACTATATTGGCAAAAGTTGATCAATTATTTTAATTATAATTTTTTTCACTCAACAATGAAGTGAAAGGAGTGGATAATGAATGAAGCATTTGTAAATGCTAAATTATAAAGATACTTTCAATATAATTTTATTTGCATAGAATATTTTGAGGCATTTCAATGTAATTTGAGTGTCGTCTTAGTCCTGAACAGAACAGAGTAAAGAAAGTAGATTCATAGGAAAAGGCTTAGTTAGTTGAGTTGCTAAAATTTAAGCAATTCAATGAATTTTACCAAAACTCTTATTTACTTTTAGTACTATAAATTAATTATTTCTTCAAATGAAGATCTTGTAAATCTTTTAATCAAGCTTTTATAGTTCATAACAAGTTGCCGTTGTGTTAAGCAGAAGTCCTCATTAAAAAATCGCAACAGCCAAAGGTTAAAAACACACACACACACACAACTTATCAATACATCTTCCAGCTTTCGTGGCAAAGATCGTTTGAAGGAACGTTTATCCTCTAATAATTTTATCATTGAAAGAAAAACAATATAGCAACTCTTTGAATAAAGATTTTTTTAAGAAAAAAAAATTCTATGCAAAATGTGGTAGGTAGTTGAAATGAGGCTGCACGTAGAGATTTTCATACGAGCTTCAACTTGGGTTGGGTGGCCGCAACCATCAGAATCCCAGACGAAAATTTTTAGATTATGTTTGATACGAAGGATAAGAAAGGTATTCGGAGGATATTCTTTTTATTTTTAAAAGAAGAATAGTTCTGAAAAGTTTAATTAAAAAATAATTTATATTTAATTATAAATTATTTTTTAGAAATTTTAGAAATAGATAGAGTTATTTTTTGATGATAAAATTGTTATTTAAAAAAATAATTATTTCTTGATAAATATTATTTTATATACTTATTTAGAGATAACTTTTTTTATGAATCAAATATTATCTTAAAATTCGCACGAAAAAATTATGCGATATCGTGGGAGGTTCGGGAGACAGTCTCGCTCTACGTGAAAGCATAACCCATGCAAAAAGACAACCAGATTTGGACGTACATTCACCGTATCTTCTCTAAACAGGAGGAATTTAATCAAAAAAAGTTAAGTAAGCTGTTTTAATAAAGACAAAAAATAATAAAGGCAATTAATTTTAATAAGACAAAATGATATGTGCGAAAAAAAATAATAATAATAATATCAACGGGAAGACAAAAATATCAGGACGGCCTCCCAAATTTGTTATAAATTTACCATCAGAGGCTCAAGGCCAGCCACAGTCCCTCTTCTCTCTAGTGGAGCGGTCTCTCTCTCGCTTTGGAGTCGTGGGGAGAGAGAGATGGGAGAAACGGAAGGAGAGGAGCGGGCGTCGCTGCTGGGGACGATGCGGAGGAGGAACTCGGTGAACACAATGCGGGGGGAATTCTTGACGAGGCTGCCGGAGAAGATCCGGGCCGCCGTCGACCCTGAGAGTGCCGTCGACGTCGACTTCTCCCGAATCAAAGGCCTCGACCGAGGTGTGATTTATTCTACGTTTTTCACTCTTTCTTTGCTTCGATTTTGCTAATAATGGCGATAATCTCTTGAGGAATCGGCTGACACCTCATCTTCAACGGCGCCTTGAGCTTCGTACGTTATTTGGTTGGACGTCAGTTGACCTGCTGTCGCTTCTTTTTTAATCACTATTATTAAAAAAAAATTATGATATTATTATTTTGCTCTTGTGTTCTTTCATTCAGCGTGCTCGAAGAACGGTTTTTTTTTTTTTTTTTTGTGCTTGAGGGCTCTCTGTCCAGTTGTAAAGAAATTTTCTTTACGTTTCTTTTCTTTTTATTCTTTTGGTTCTTTTGATAGATTAAAAATTTGACTGTGCTGCAAGAATTGTCGAAGGATGTAGGCTTTGGTACAATATTAGCATGTTTTTGGTGTGGTGGTAAATGAACGTACATTTTCTAGTTTTTATTTTAATGTGTGTGTGTGTGTGTGTGTGTGTGTAGTGTGTTTTTTATGGTGATTTAGTGTGGTTTGGACTGCAAAGATACCAGCTCTTGTGTCCTGGAACAGAGAATTTTGCTTGTTTGGTGGATATAAGATTGAAGATCTCCATGTTGCTCCCTATTTCGGATGCTAGTTTTCTTCTTCAAAGGGAAAAACTGTCGTCTGTTCCATATTATTGCTTGAATGCTTATCTAGTCAGTTAACCATAGGTCCCTTGGGTTAGTTGTACTCAGGTTCATTCCTTCATTTTCTCAATGAAAGGTGACGAGTTATGTCATCTTTTTCCAAAAGTTTTTTTTTTTTTTTTGAAAAAAGTCACATGCAATCTAAACCAATTTTGGTCAGAATATATGGTCTCTCTTCTGTATGAAAACCATCACCACAAGCTCTATCGCAACTGCCAGGCTGGCTTTATGAATCCTTATTTGTTGATGATGCTGCTAAGGGGGTTACACTTATCTCATGGCCTATGCATCTCATACTAGCAATGTAAAAATTGTTGTGTTTTATGTGAACATAAATTCTTTTTACCATCATTCATGACATGACAAATAATTCATGTTCATTCCATATGATATATGCTTTTAATACGAATCATATATTTACTCCAATGTTTAGCAATTTGATGGATATACCATTCTTATCATCAAACTTTTGACCAATAGAATCACTTAAATTCTTTTTATCTTCTTTAGGGGTAAAAGAGTACTATGAAAGACAATTTGCTACTTTGAGATCTTTCGAGGAGGTTGACTCCATATGTATGGCAAGTGAAGTTGATGAAGAACAAGAAAATTTAGAGAAGGCACAGCAAGCACAGCAGGAACTTGCAATGAGGATTTCAAACTATGCTAATATTATTCTCTTGGCATTAAAGGTAATGGGTTCCTAAAGTTGACTAACTGCCCTACAATTAGAAAAGAAAGACGAAAATGGTTTTTCATTCTCAAATATGTGATAATTTTTGCTTCTTAAGTTCAATTTAGGTGAGTCTAAGTACGCTGCTGATTTTAAATCTTTTTATAACTTGCAGGTTTATGCTACCATAAGAAGTGGATCTATTGCGATTGCTGCATCAACACTTGATTCCTTGTTGGATCTTATGGCAGGTGGCATTCTTTGGTTTACACATTTGTCGATGAAGAACATAAACATCTATAAATACCCTATTGGCAAGTTACGTGTGCAGCCAGTTGGCATCATCGTATTTGCTGCAGTAATGGCTACTCTAGGTATGCCTTTCTTTTGTCTGATTTTTATAATGATGTATTGCTAGTCATTTGAAGCTTATGAGCAAAAATTATTGTATTGTAGAGAGGTTGCGAGTTTGAAATTTGCAAGGCAGTTATGCATACTATCTTTAGGCATTAAGGCAGATCTACTCATTGAGGCCTTTTCCTGGTTAGATGGTTACTATTGCTTTAATAGCTTTTTTGAGGTCATGCCTTTGAATTCTGTTTATTATTTTTGGCATGGATTTTTTTGTTCTTTATTCTCATTCTTCCAAGCTTCATCTTGATCTTTTTAAGATGCTATGCCCTGTATCTTTGTCCTATCCTTCATAAACATGTCTATTTTTAAGTTGTTTCCTTAGTAAGCTTTAGACTTCAGATACAGAATGACCATTCAGAAGTTTGCAACGATAGTTTCTCATTGCATGTGAAATAATAACAATATATGCTGAAGTAGTGAAAAAACAATATATGTGCAACTTTGTATTTAAGAAAATTTTATAATGCTGGTCTGTAAATGCAGAATTCCTTATGCCTCTTTTCTCCCATTTCTTTTCTTTTCCCGTAAAAAGAGAAGCAACTTATCAAATCATGATGCATGATTATGATATGTAATTGTTTAAAAACATAAGAAAATGTTTAAAAATGAGAAATCTGTGTGAAGAGATCTTATTTTTCTTTGACTGAAAACCAACTAAAGTTTGAGCTATATAATTCCTAAAAAGATGCATTGAAGTCTCTCAAAGGTGATTGTTTTGAAATGCATATCCTAAACATCAAAGAATCTGTCCCCCTGGTTTTTTCTTTTAGATTGATTGAACAACACACGTTGCCTTGGTTTAAGTTGAAGCTACTGGTATTTATGTATGCCATTTCATTCATAAAAGATGATAACTTACTAGTGTCTAAAATATTTTATTCAAAAAGAATCCTTGTTTCAAAAACCTGAAGCAAAAGAGTGATGGTCTTGATGAATCAAACTCAAGGAAAGTGCAACAACTACAATAGATGAACCAAAGTTATGCTGTTTGAGGAAGGGGTTAAACTCAATGCTCAAAAGCATGTCAGCAAGGACAAATTCCTATTGCATTACTGTCAGGCCCTGTACTGATCAGTATACACCACGTATTGTACCAAAAATGTACCAGTAGAGGGTAACCCTGCTCAACCTCCAGACCTTTTGCGACTCTGTACTGCTTCATACTGACCCTTAACACTCCTAGTAGATTCAATATGAGTTGAAGTTTGTCTGGAGAAGGAAAAAACTTGCTGCTAGGGGAGCTGATTTCTTCATTTATCAGTTGTAAGTGAAGCAAGCCTTGCAATCTTTCAAACCATCAAACTGATCATGCAAGCAGCTATAACATGGATATATCACTGACTATGAGCAACTATTAGAGATTTTGATTTTATATTGCAATAGTTAGATCAATGCCATCTGTCACTTACGGGTCCTATTCCTCTATTATGAAATATCAAAAGTAGTTGGACAACTTTGAAGAGTGACCTGGACATTTAAGGGGATAATTTTAATTGATTTTAGTTCATTCATTTATCTTTGAAGACGAATTTCTGTAATATGTAACTTACAAGAATTTGCTTAGTCCCAAGGTAACAATTTTTTGGCAATCCTTCTCAAGGGTAATAAGTAAGATGACATTAATTGCATTTGGTTTGTAGTTTTTGTTGAATGTCAGCAGCAGTGAACGGTTGCTCTCATGTATGGCCCTGATGTTTGGTATATCCACAAAAAGAAGTCTGTATTCTCTGTTTGAAGCTTCATTCTTTTTTAATGGGGATACTCTTCATATTGAATGACTGATTGCGTAGGCTTCATGCTGGCTGCTTATAATTTCTTTTGTTTCCTTGGTTTCTAGCAAATATAGCACTCAATGGAACTTACACAAGATTTTTCTCTCTCAAAAAAGGAAAAAACAAAAATCACAGCGAGATGATGGAGGCAAAATGCTATTTCATCCATATTACTCTAAGTTGAAATATACTCCTCTTTTCTTCCATTCTAATGTAAAACCGTATGTGAAAATGAAATCAACCACTAGGTATTTTCTGGACATCAGTTTAATTGAAATCTCACTTTATCAAATAAAATTTGAGATACACTTGGTTTGACCTATTTTAAGTAATATGTCTTTGTTTTAAATAGAGAGGGAGATAAATAAAAATACAAGATTGAGCTAGTCTGCACAGTTTTCATAAAATGGATTGTTGAACTCAATTTTTATTGTTTACGAATTACCAGTAACTATTGTCACAATTTGACATTGTATGGCCAATGGACTGCTGATTAAATCCTGAATGACTAGATATCATATGATTAAGTGATTAAATACCATTTATATTTCATTTAATATTCAAAAGTTTTGGCTATGAGTGCTGAGATCCGTTCAGACCTCTTTAACTTATGATCCATACGCTAGTCCTTTCTGTAGAAATCCATACATGTCAATACATGTTATTGATAAACACAATATTGTACATACAAGGCTTTGCCAATATATTCTGCAGAGGTGACAAGATCCTTTCCAAAATTTGTGCATATACATCTGTATCTATATGCATAGACATAAGCCTTGTGTATATACAAGGCTTTGTATATACATCTATATCTATGTTTGCATATGTATATGTATGTCCATGCATGAGTGCATCGGTATGTATATGTGTGTGTATGTGTTTCGCATTGTATATTGTATATATAGATCAATGTGCATAGACATATGTTGTTCGCTTCATATATAGCTCAATATGAATGAAGAAGCTAAGTAGGAACTGCACATTGTAGATTGCATATATCAATCTTGTTCACAAAAATACATTTGGCTGTTGGCTTCATATATAGATCAAAATTGATGAAGATGATGCATAGGAATTTGATGAAACTTGACTCATTGCAGATGCAACTTGGATGGGAATGCATTTTTAAGGCAAGGATAGAAAGGACAAATCTAACTCTATGAGAAAGTTTCATTGGTTATTGTCAAAAGTTATGAACACTGTAATATTGTATTCTTTTTTTAAGTGTTTTTGTAATTGTGGTCATCCAAGCCTTTTCCTGTCAACATGACTGGATGAGAAAGTTTTAAGGAAGGATCAGGGAGATAATTGCTGCTGACTTCTAAGTTGGATGTAAACCCCCTAGGCAAGTTGGTGTCTAAAATGCTTGTATTACTGTTCATAATTTAAGCTCATGCAGCCAAGGAGCAACGTCGAATATCCCTATATTTGGAAAGAGACTATACAAATAGAAAAGTTTACAAGATCAAATTCTAAAATAAATGATGACAATTATTTTCTAATGCTATAGTAGAAATAACAATGATTTTAAATTTGTACATGCAAGAGAAAAGCCAACAAATCTGTAATCTTCTTGTGGTTTCCAATCCCTTGAACAAATCTGTCTGCATGCACATAAAACCACATGCTCATAAATGCTACCTGATGGACAACCTTGAAATCAAAAAGGGTAAATTGATTATTTAATGCACATATATTCTCAAAATGCTAAGATAATTAAGCACAATATGATCCTGAGATAATGATTTGCTGGCTTACAATGGTATCTTTGGGGCCAAAGCAATATTAAGTAACTGAGCTGGTTTTCTTGTCTTCTCAGGCTTTCAGGTTCTGGTTGAAGCCACTCAACAACTGATAGCTAATGAGCCTACCGAAAAGATGTCCTCGACACAGTTGGTTTGGTTATATGCAATCATGCTGACTGCTACTGTGGTAAAGCTTGCACTATGGCTTTACTGCAGAAGTTCAAGAAACAAGATTGTCCAAGCCTATGCTAAGGTACTCTTGTAAAACTTCAGGTCTTTGTCCAGTGCTAAGGTTTGTGTCAGTTGCATTACCTGCATACTAAACACTTGATTAAATTCATGATTTATAGGATCATTATTTTGATGTTGTAACCAATGTTGTGGGGTTGGTTGCTGCGGTTCTTGGTGATAAATTTTATTGGTGGATTGATCCTGCTGGGGCCATCATTCTTGCAGTGTATACAATATCAAATTGGTCTACAACTGTGTGGGAAAATGCAGGTCTCTTTCCTAACTATTTTCCTTAACGGCTGTTAAACTTTCAACCAAGGTTTTAAAATATGTATCAATGCCCTTTTTTCTATTTGAACTATAGTACCCGTACCAAAAGTATAGACCAAAAGTGACAGTTTGAAAAAACAAAAACAAAAGAACTATAACTGATATGGTTGTCATGATACCAACGAGTATGTATTGTTGTGGCTATAGCTATTTTGGTGTTGTGGCATCCATAGTCATGCCAGTTTTCCACCAGAATAGTATGGTACCGGTCATATCATCTCGTTGTGGTGGTTTTTGAGAGCTTGTTTTCAACTTCATGCTCTAGGCTATGGATTTCCTTGAAATTCAAATCATTATTCAGTAACATGACACTCTTGTTACCAGCTGGCAATATATTAGACTTGTCAAAGGGAGTGACCGATCCAAGATATGCCCTGCTCTCTAGAAGAGATAAGTTCGGAGAAAGAACTTTTGATGGATGATAATTTTGGTAGGATAGAAAAAGAAATATTGCAAAGGGGAAATAGAAGTGAAAAAGAATAGAAGTGAAAGAAACGATAATGGTGTGCATGGTTTGCGTTAGGAGGCTGTGTCATGTCCCTAAGATCAGAACAACTAACTTCTCTTCTCAAACTTATGCAAGAATCCAGCAAAATATCACTAATAACTTGACAGAACAATAGCATGAATCTTCCAAAATATGCAATGACTTGTGCATGGACACTATGTGAACTTAGTATAGAATACTTAAGTGAAAAAGAAAACATTAAATGCCATGGAAAAAGTTCAGAAAAGAAATGAAAATAAATTGATAAAGATTAGTTTTTAAAAAAAGATATCATGCACTTAACCTCTCCCTTCTCTCATCATGATAGATCAAAACTATTTGGAGCTGCTTTACTCTCCATTCCTGCTTTCTTTTTCTTGTAGCCATATATAGTAGTGGGAAGGGAGTGCTCCTTTCTTGATGCTCTCATCCTCCAGGCATTCCGTCTGCCTGGATTTTTAATTTTATTTTAATTTTTCAGACAATGCTATTGTAACTTAAAAATATCTCTCAGCTGCATTATTCATTGTGCTTCATTATGTCGTTCGGTTCATGTTGTCATATCAAAGGAGCAGTGATGATACAACACACGAGCTGACTGACATTTTCTAAATTTTATAACTTATAAAAAATATAAAGGTCAATCAGCTGCCTTGTAATTCGCTGTGGTTCATCATGTGGCACGGTTCATGGTGCCAATTCAAAGGGAGCAGTCAGGATGCTGCTACCAAAAAAAAAAAAAGGAGAAATCAGGATACAACACACTAACTAAATGACATTTTTTTTTTAATTTTTTGAATTAGCTGCCAATTTTTCATCATCCTCCATAAGCTTTTGTATAACAATAAGTATCATAACTATTATAATGGTTTCGCTATGTGGTAGCATATATTCTATACAAAATAATGGGTAAAAATTAATAATAATTGTAGTACATTATTTATCATTTGTAATGAGTTGTTATAATATAATTAATGGTCATTATTTTCACTTGTACCTTTTTAAATAAAATATTAGTTTTTAAAATTCAGATTATTTAAATTAAATCTCTCTTCAAAATTGGTAATGAAAAGTCTAGTGAAAAATAATGCTGTTATTTTTTTTTATTGCTTGTTATTTTCTGTTATAATGTCACAATATCAGTGGTTATAATGATTATTGTTACATATCAAAAGTTTGAAATTCTAATTTTGGAAGCAAATAATGGCCATTATAATCATTATATTGGCCATAATTTCCTTAAAAGATGGTACTTCAAATTCTAGTGTGTTACAATTAAACCTTGTCCCCCACTCCATGCAAAATGCCTTAAAGAAATCCTTTTTTCCCAAAACTTCTTGGAGACCAACAAGAAACATAGGACAGATTGAGTGACATAACAAATAAATTGGATTTTCATCTCTTCTTGTTGCATATTTATTGGGTCTTCATGATAGATGCCAAGTAATGATCACTTTGCTAATATAGTTTTTGTATTATGCTTTAAAAAGTAATGGTCTTTGTTAATCCATTATAATGACCATACTTGACTTTGTGAAAGTAGATTTTTTGAAGTAGCACAAAGCTCCAAGTTTAATTGATATATTTTATAATGGGATGAAAAAGATTAAATAATGGTTATTATTATTGTCATACAATGGTTGTTATACAATGATAGGAGATAATTGGTGCTAGTATATAAGACTATGTTGTAATGGTATGATACAAGATAAGTCTCTGAAACATGCATCTCAATTATCTTGTTCTTGTCAGCATCATTTTTTTATTTTGCTTTTTTCCCATTTTTCCTTCCACACATGTACATAAATTTTATAATTTTATACTTGATTATCTTCATATATAATTTTATATGAAATTATTATATTTCATGAATTTTATTTGTTAAATAATTGATAAGCATCATGATTGTATTTAATATCATTAATGTATATTATACATCAAATTCAGATTTATATGTGGTCTATTTGGTACGCATTTGGTCATAAATCCTTTCTAGTGAAAATCAATGATGGATCTCTTAAAATGAAAATTGGCCCTGTTGATTATGATGTATAATGTATAAAGTGCTTGGAATCTAGCATAAAATGATTTGTACCAAATAGCTAGTGAGCAAAAGCATTCCATAAAGTCTATAATTTGCAAACCCCAACCATCATTCTTAGATTAAATTTCAGGTGGTTCAGAAACTTCCAGACCATGGATCAAAAGAAAACACGGCATTATACCATAAAATTGACCATTTTTCCATCAATTTGATGTGTGAATACTCAACTCTCAACTCAACTCAACTCATCTAAGCCTTTTCCCAACTTGATGTGTGAATATAGGACCTAAAATATATATGACTTCGTGACTTTGTTTTCCAAATATGCTAGCAGTGATTAAGGCATTCTTCTACAATAGACCACATATAAAACGGAATTTGATTGTTCTATAATTTAAGGAGTTCGTTTAGTACTTTAGTTACACAAAGATTATGTATTGAGTGAGATCATCAACAGGGCTTCAATAAAAAGAGTTTTCTCTAAATAAAATTTCATATGCTTTTCTTATTTTGAAAAGAGCATCAGTAGGAAGCCTTTGATATTTATTGGTGCTGTTCTAAAGAAACCTTGGGTCAAAGACTTTGCAATAGGCCAACTTTCGCCCACCTTAGGTGACGTTTTGGAGTTTATCATCCTACCATTCCTTCATTCTTTTAGGTTTTTGAGTTTTGCTATTCAGTTGATTACTTTTTATGCCAGTTTAGGGGCACTTTTATTAGAAGATTTAGATGACAATGTCTATCACATTTATTTGTGGTCTACTTTTTCAATCATGTTGTAATCCATTAAAATTTCAGAGATTTTATGATCCATTAGAATTTGAGAGTAGTTTTTTTTTTTTTTTTGGTGTATGATTTCTTCTTGCTAATTTATTTATAACTTTGTTGAAAGTTGTGATCCTCATAATATTGAGCTAAACAAAAAATGCACATTGTGTTATATGATCAGCAGAAATGAGGAGATATCTTGTTTCTTGATTGCCTGACAAAATACCAGTTTTATGATAGTTGTGAACCTTCACTCAGTATTCAATATCCATAATTGAAAATTCTCATGTTTTCTCATCTATTAAATGTTTCTTTGACTGTGGTGTGATTGTTTATGCAGTTTCACTGGTGAGTCAATCAGCTTCTCCTGAAATGTTGAAGAAACTGACTTATCTTGTTATTAGGCATAATCATCAAATTAAGCGTGTTGACACAGTGCGAGCTTTCACTTTTGGAGTGCTTTACTTTGTGGAGGTTAGTTTTATGCTATGAAATTTATTTGATGAAAGTTTTTTTTTTCAGTATGGAGATGCTTTTTTTTTTAATCTCCATTTGCTAATTGTTCAGGAGAGATTGTTCATTTGTATATGTAGATTTTTCATGCAAAAATCCTCCAACAAAATATATTGCAGCAACTTGCAGATTATGTTAACTGTACATCACTAGCCAATGAATTTTCAGTCCTCTTTCCAAGCATAGTACCTTGCTAGGCAATAGATATATCTAAGTATTGCTATACTTTCGGTATTTTTTTTTAAAAAAAATGCACTGATAAAACAATAATTATGTTGCAATCATTGATTAAGCTAATATTGTATATGGTTTTGCCATAATATCATTGAACTCAAAAGAATACACCCCTAATATATTTGATAATTTTACAAAGTTGTTCAAGCATAGTTAGTATACAAAGAAACTGTTGCTACACTTGTTACACAAGAAGATTCAAGCATGCAACATCTATGGATAACCTGCATTAGCCATAGGTTGAATGATTGTAGTCAATTTGCAAGTGCCAGTGCCTATACGAGGTTCATACTCTGAATTCAAGATAAATCCATTTTTTTATATCTATCATTACCAAGGAATATGAGGATGGGCAACCATATCTAATAGAGTTAAAAATGATGGACCACCGAACTATCTCGAATTGATTGATTCAGGATGAACCAAACCATACTGGTTGCAATCCAAGATGGTTCATTTATTTAAATTGGTTGGCTTTATCATGTCCGCAATAGTAAGTTTGCACTATCAAACTATTAAAAAAAGGTGTTAGACTTTTCATTCTTTCGAGATTTATCTGATGCCTCCCCATTAAACCTTAATGCTTCAACCTTCGCTTATCGCCTACCATCACTCTTCATTATCAGTTATCCATCTCTTATCGCTGGTTGCCCCTCTCATTGCTGGACATTAGTCTCTCATCTAGGCAGTCATCCCAAAGGCAAAAAGGAGAAACTAGTCAAGTCAAAACATCATCGAGTAGTCATCCCTCATTGGAGTAATTACAGTAAGTTTTTCCTCATCCCTCATTGGAGTAATTACAGTAAGTTTTTCCTTTTCTTTTTCATCCTCCTTCTCTCTCCTTCCTTTCTCTCCTTTGGTTCAGTATGGTACGTACCAGTACAATATCGAACCAATCATCAGTTGGCACGACTATCAGTACAGTTCTGCAGAACTTAGTTAAAACTATGTTGCTTACTGCAAAAGGTGCTTGTGGTTCATACATTGTGTTGGTGGCATGTCTTTGGGATTTCATAGTGGTAATTATCTTGAAAAATTGAGATGTCCAAGCATTTGATCTGATCATTCAAGTGATACAGAATAATGAGGCAAATATGGTGTAAAACTAGAATTGATAAGAATAGAAATGGATTTTTTCATAAATCACAGGAGTTTTACCAACAGAGCTCAAGGAGATGTAAAACACTCTGTAATGGTTCAGGAATGTGGAGTGTAGATGTGGTTCTAAGGAGTGGCCCTAACAGTGTAGGAAAGAGAGGGTATGGGTAACATGGATGTTTTTGTATGCTAGGTTTAAGCACACGCATGTATTCATGAGTTTTTTATAAAAAAATAATTTTCATTTAGCATCTGATGAATGCAAATGAATAAATGGCCAGATATATTTGTTTTTAATACATGAGCGCAATGTAAAACAGATTTATTTACCCAGTGTGAGAGGGTGTATGCACTTGTGTACTCAGACTAAAGAAATTATAATATTTTTGCATTTTTTGAAGCTAAGGAATTCTGCCAATTGATTCTGTAAACTGTGTTAATTGAGGATAAGATTTGCTATAAGCATACTCTGTGCTCCAACAGGCACATCAGAATTTTTCTTTCATATTTTAACTTGCCTAGGTTGACAAATGTTGCACTCTTTTATGGATATTTTTAATTTGATATCAAAGCAATTGCATCTTGAACCATTATCATTTCATATATCTGCCCAAAGTTTTTACCCAACCTTATGTTCAACGAATGCAATCTTTGATACAGGTTGATATTGAACTACCAGAGGATCTGGCTCTGAAAGATGCACATGCCATTGGGGAATCACTGCAGATAAAGATCGAGGAACTTCCAGAAGTTGAACGGGCATATGTGCATCTTGATTTCGAATGTGATCATAAGCCAGAACATTCAATTCTTAGCAGGCTCCCCAACATTGACGATTGAGCTCTGAGCACAGGTTCCATCTAATTAGTAGTGTTCGTTTTGCATTCTTATATTATTAAGCTGCTGATGTAGCCAAGATGAATATATTATATGCAGATGATTGCTGGGTGATAGCTTTGATTGCAAGGAAAGCCTAAGTTTGCCCAATGCACCAGATTACTTTGGAATTCAAACATCAATATTCTACATGAAACATGATCATAAAATTTTGGACCGAGAGGAATATGCAAACGGGGGAGGATATATGTTTGGTACTGTTGAGAATGTTCATAGCATAGTTTAAATTGAGTAGTTGTTGTATTTTCAAGCGCTCTGGGTTTGTATCACTAACATACTTGGGAAAAAATAATCCCTATGGAACATGATGTGTGTACTTGTGTTTGAGGGAAAAGAAGAGGCTTCCATGGCTAGTCTAGAAGAATGATGAGAAAGATGGTGGCTCGAGAATTCTCCATCATAAAATATCATGATGTGTTTCATAATAGGCATATCAGCTCATACCAATCATATATACATGCATGCATATATATATATATATTCCGGGAAGCATATCCTCTACATTGCTGGTTGTGGATAAAGCTAAACAAAAATTTTGGTAAAATTCCCTCTTCATCTAAAACCAACTACCCGATGTATTACATGCATTATCAGCAAAACCAATAGAAATCTACCATATATCCAAGTTGCATAAATTCCTTTAACTATGGTGCAAGAGGATTTGCACTCTTTTTTTCTGATAAATTACCAGATCAATTTCCTAAATCTTGGGTTCGCCGAGAATTTGGTCGTGCTTGCTCCCATCCTAGATCTTGTAAAAGAAAAAAATAAATCCTTATAAATAAGGCTGGGCATGCTTTGAAGCTGTTTTAGAATAATCACAACGCCTTGATTTCTTTGATCATTAGAGTGACTGAACAGAAAAAAGAGAATTTGTGTCAACTTTGATAAAGACTAGTAGGATGCATATGTCATTATGTCATGCGCTAGAAAAATCTATTGATCAGGTAAGCTACTCAAGTAAATTTGTGATCTTCAACCTCAGGTAGAGAACATGATGATTGATTGCTTCTATCTCCAAAAATTTCACAAATTGAACTAATCTCATATTCAAGTTTGTTAAAATGATTGATGTGAAGAAGAATTCCTTCCTCTAGCATCACCCTGGCCAAAAATTTCAAGCGAGCAGGGAAGAAAGAAACTTGACCAGAAACATTTCAAGCTAGCCAAAAACTCGTTATAGGAAAATTTATGGCAAAAGAGTTAAAGAATTCAAGTAATATCAAGTAGGAGAAAAATGCAGCACCTTCCACAAGGAAATCATGGAGCAGTCTGATCATGATCCCCTTTGTTGGGGTTTAATTCTTAATGAACAGCGGTGAAATTCCTCGTTAAATAAGAACCAATGATTTCTGTCCTATTACCAACAATCAGATTCGTTACCGGAGTTCAAATCATCACAACCCTTTTTACTTCCCAAAGGATTTTATTTTAATCTTTCTTGGCTGAAAATGCTCCTTTCACTGTGGATGCCTCACGCATGAAGCCTCTCTTTCACATTGTTTTCCTCACGTGAACTCCTCCACATCTACGAACGTCTTCAATGGATTTTAATGCACGCTCCTCCATGGAATCAATGCACCTCCCGTGGAATCAATGCACCTCTTCACCTCATGTACCCAGTCACAATGAGTCAACGGATTAGAGGTTCCATTCTTCTTCCGTGGTACATGAGCACTCACGTTACCGCTCACGGAAGCCGTGAGCTCCCTGAAATTACAGGAACGAAGACTCCACGTCAATGAAGACTCCACGTTAACACACTGGAAATCCACATATGCCTGACGAAGCCACGGAGATGTCTTCCACGGAAACCTGGATTTATTCCCCTTCCCACCATGCTCTCTGGAACACCAGAACGGGGGAGGGGAGAAGATGAAGAGATAGGGCTGTTGCCCTGCGATGAGAAAGGATTTTGGGAGAAAAGAATCTATTCTTTCTTACATCCAAACCCTAGAAACTAGAGTTTAAATACATTCGCGAAGTGGGCCAGGCCCAGACTCAACAAAAAATTCTCATGGACTAACTAATGAGATTAAACTAATCTCCAAGCCCGTGTACACCCATGACTTGATTTAATCTCAACCCTTGGACTCACACCCAGCCCAATACAAGTTAGCCCTCCTGGGCCTTGATAGCACCACACCAGACCAAACAATCTTCACCTTGATGCTTTCAAGGCCTCAGCACGTCCGCCGTATCCATCAGCTACAATCCCTACAAAAGTTATCCCATGAAAGAACCTTGGTCAGTGCATTGCTGGATTCTCCTTGTTGTGTACCTACACTAGCTCTCTGTAGTCGAAGCCTTCCTTCTGAAAGTATCCTATGGCCACTAGTCCTGCCTGTACCTGATACCTCCTTGCTCTGAAGGCCCTTTCTTGCGCTAATAAATCCATTTGCAACCAATGGATTTCTTTTCTTGTGGCAACTAAACTACCTGCCACGTGCCAGTCCTGTGAAGAGACTGCATCTCTTCTGCCATAGCCTACATCTTCTGCCATAGCCTAGACCCACTTCTCTTTATCCTAGTTGTTCTGGCTCTCCACAGCCTCCTGATAGGTGTAAGGGTTTCCATTCGATGTCATTAGGGCATATGACACCGAATCCTCGAAGCCGTATCGAACTGGTAGTCGCACGTTTCTCTTGGACCTGTCGAGTGCAATCCCAATATCAGTCCCCTGTCCAGCTACATCCTCCTGAGTTCTCTGCTCAACTGCATCCTGTTGAACCTCCTGGCTTTTGACCCCTCTGTCAGTTCTCTCCATCTGAATCTTAAATCTTCCTGACCACTAGCAAATGGCACGACTGTGTAGGAGGTCATCTGACTAGTGTTACCGTGTTCCACCTCCTATAATCTCTGCTGTGCATCTGTACCATCTCTGCTCTGAAGGATCGAGTTCTCATCGAAGGCACATCCCTACTGATGATATCCTTCTTCTCCAAGGGGTCCCACAGCCGATATCCCTTGATTCCATGCAGGTAGCCCAGGAACACCATCTTCTAAGACCTAGCATCCAACTTACTCCACTCCCCAGCACCAACATGCACATATGTCATGCATCCAAACACCCTTAGATGGTTCAAGCTTATCTTCCTTCCAGACCATATCTCCTCTGGAATACCTCCATCCAATTTGGTGTGCGGTGACCGATTGATCAAGTAGCTAGCTGCACCTACTGCGTCAACCCAGAACATATTTGGAAGCCCTGCCTGTAGCCTCAATCACCTTGCTTTTTCCAACAGTGTTCTGTTTATCCTCTCAGCCACCCCTTTCTGTTGAGAAGTTTCCATCACCGAGAAGTACCTTTTGATGCCCCACTCATCACGAAATCTCTGAAACTCCCTGTTGGTATATTCCCCACCATTGTTTGACTCAGACACTTCACACTCCTACCCTACTCTCTCTCCACCTTAGCCTTCCAGATTTTGAACTTGGTGAAGACCTCTGATTTCTCCTTCATGAAGTAGATCCACTGCTTTCTTGAGAAATCATCTATCAAGGTAAAGAAGTATCTGGCCCCATTCCTTGCAGAAACCGGGGCTGGTCCCCAAACATCTATGTGTACTAACTCTAAGGGTTCTGCACTCCTAGTTGTGCTGACCAAGAACTGCACACTCCTCTGCTTTCCCATCTGACATGGCTTATAAATCTCCATATCTTCACCACTTAGGTCCGGAAGCAGTCCTATCTTGCTCAGTTCTTTATCCCCTGTCTCCCATATGGCCTAGGCGGTAATACCACATCCTGTACACATTCCGAGGATCCTGTTCCACAGCTGCTGCCTCGAATTTTTCTGTTACCATAGAGCCCTCCAACCTATATAAGTTGTTCTCCAGCCTTCTCCCTCTCATCATCACCATAGCTCCATTGGATATGTTCAGAACTCCACTCCTAGCATAACTGCTGAAGCTATATCCAGTCTGCTCCAGGTACCCCAGTGATACTAGCTTCTTCTTGAATTCTAGGACATGCTTCACGCTGGTAAGAGTGCGCACCATGCCATCAAACATCCTCACTCTCACTGTGCCAATCCCTGCTACCTTGCAAGGGTGATCATCTCCAAGAGTCATACACCCCTCATCAACCTCTGTGTAAATACTGAACCACGACCGGTTGGGAGTGTAATGATGAGAACAAGCTAAATCCAAGGTCCACATCTCTGTGCTGTAACTGTGACCATTTGATACCACCAAGAGATCATCCTTCATCTCCTGTCCTGCAACTGTACTCACAGACTCAGATCCTCCCTTTTCTCCCTTTTTTCACTTAGGACAATCCCTCTTGAAATGTCCTAAGTGGAAAAAGGGAGAAAAGGAAGGATCTGAGTCTGTGAGTACAGTTGCAGGACAGGAGGTGAAGAATGATCTCTTGGTGGTATCAGATGGTCACAGTTACAGTACAGAGATGTGGACCTTGGATTCAGCTTGTTCTCATCATTACACTCCCAACCGGTCATGTTTAAATACTTACACAGAGGTTGATGATGGGTGTGTGACTCTTGGAGATGATCACCCTTGCAAGGTAGCAGGGATTGACACAGTAAGGATGAGGATGTTTGATGGCATGATGCGCACTCTTACCAGCGTAAAGCATATCCTAGAACTCAAGAAGAATCTGGTGTCACTGGGATACCTGAAGCAAACTGGATATAGCTTCAACAGTCATGCCAGGAGTGAAGTTCTGAACATCTCCAATGGAGCTATGATGGTGATGAGAGGGAGAAGGCTGGAGAATAACTTATACAGGTTGGAGGGCTCTATAGTGATAGAAAAATCTGATGCAGCAGCTGTGGAACAGGATTCTCGGGATGTGTACAGGATGTGACATTACCGCTTAAGCCACATGGGAGACAGGGGATGAAAGAACTGCATACTCCTCTGCTTCCCCATCTGACATGGCTCACAGATCTCCATATCTTCACCACTCATGTCCGGAAGCAGCCCTCTCTTGCTCGGTTCTTTCATCCTCCTGTCTCCCATGTGGCCTAGGCGGTAATACCACATCCTGTACACATCCCGAGGATCCTGTTCCACAGCTACTGCCTCAGATTTTTCTGTCACCATAGAGCCCTCCAACCTATATAAGTTGTTCTCCAGCCTTCTTCCTCTCATCACCACCATAGCTCCATTAGAGATGTTCAGAACTCCACTCATGGCATGACTGCTGCAGTTGTATCCAGTCTGCTCCAGGTACCCCAGTGACACCAGATTCTTCTTGAGTTCTGGGATATGCTTCACGCTGGTAAGAGTGTGCACCATGCCATTAAACATTCTCACCCTTACTGTGCCAATCCCTGCCACCTTGCAAAGGTGATCATCTTCAAGAGTCACACACTCCTCATCAACCTCTGTGTAAGTATTGAACCACGACAGGTTGGAAGTGTAATGATGAGAACAAGCTGAATCTAAGGTCCCCATCTCTATGCTGTAACTGTGATCATCTGATACCACCAAGAGATCATCCTCCACCTCCTGTCCTATAACTGTACTCACAGACTCGGATCCTTCCTTTTTTTCCTTTTTCCACTTAGAACAAGATGTGTAAAAAGGGAAAAAAGGAAGGATCTGAGTCTGTGAGTACAGTTGCAGGACAAGAGATGGAGGATGATCTCTTGGTGGTATCAGATGATCATAGTTACAGCACAGAGATGTAGACCTTGGATTCAGCTTGTTCTCATCATTACACTCCCAACCGGTCATGGTTCAGTACTTACACAGAGGTTGATGAGGAGTGTGTGACTCTTGGAGATGATTACCTTTGCAAGGTGGTAGGGATTGGTACAGTGAGGGTGAGGATGTTTGATGGCATGGTGTGTACTCTTACCAGCGTGAAGCATATCCCAGAACTCAAGAAGAATCTGGTGTCACTGGGATACCTGGAGCAGACTGGATATAGCTTCAGCTGTCATGCCAGGAGTGGAGTTCTGAACATCTCTAATGGAGCTATGGTGGTGATGAGAGGGAGAAGGCTGGAGAACAACTTATACAGGTTGGAGGGCTCTATGGTGACAGAAAAATCTAAGGCAGCAGCTATGAAACAGGATCCTCGAGATGTCTTCAGAATGTGGCAATACGCCTAGGCCACATGAGAGACAGGGGGATGGAAGAACTGAGCAAGAGAGGGCTGCTTCTGGACCTGAGTCTGAGTGGTGAATATATGAAGATCTGTGAGCCATGTTAGATGGGAAAATAGATATGTGTACAGTTCTTGGTCAGCATAGCTAGGAATGCAGAACCCCTGGCTAGAACCCAAAAGGATATCGAGAGGGGATTGCATCAGCGATGGTTTAGAAGTCAAGAGGCCTGGGTTGGGATGCAACCGTGTGAGAGTATAGGTAACGTGCTGTTAGGGTTTAAGACCTTGATGAATAGCAATGGGATTCCCTGTTGAACAAGAACTAGAACTAAGGATTTCTAATCCTGTTAGGTTTAGACCTTGATGAATAGCAATGGGATTCCCTGTCCAACAAGAACTAGAACTAAGGATTTCTAATCCTGTTAGGTTTACTTCTTGAAAAAGGAGGAAGATGGGGAGGAGAAAGAAAGGGCTGCCGCCCTATGATGAGAGAAGGGAATTTTTGGGAGAAAAGAATCTGTTCACTATTCCATCCAAACCCTAGAGACTAGGGTTTAAATACATCCACGAAGTGGGCCAGGCCCAGACTCAACAAAAAACTCCCATGGACTAAACCAATGAGATTAAACTAATCCCCAAGCCCGTGTACACCCGTGACTTGATTTAATCTCAACCCTTGGACTCAAACCCAGCCCAATACAAGTTAGCCCACCTGGGCCTTGATAGCACCACACCAGGCCCAACAATCTCCACCTTGGTGCTTTCAAGGCCTCAGCACGTCCACTGTGTCCATCAGCTTTAACAACGAAATACACTTTTGAAAACTGTCCCGTGGAAGAACCTTAGTCAGTGCATCTGCTGGATTTTCTTTGGTGTATACCTTCACCAGCTCCACCTCACCATCTTCCACCAGCTCTCTGATCCTGTGGTATCTGAGGTCAATGTGCTTCGTCCTGGCATGATAGACTGCATTCTGCGCAAGCATCAGAGCACTCTGGCTGTCACTATGCACCTGGACAACCTTCTGATCAAGTCCCATCTCCAGCATCAAGCCCTTCAGCCAAAGAGCTTCCTTTGCTGCCTCTGTGATACCTATGTATTCTGCCTCCGTGGTAGATAAGGCTGTGATGGGCTGCAGACATGATCTCCACGATACTGGACCACCAAACAGGCTGAACACAAAGCCTGTTGTGGATCTCCTAGTGTCCACATCTCCACCAAAGTCTGCATCCACATACCATATAACTGCCCACGAGCCTCCTTGGATAAGTTGGATCTCTCAGTATCTTCTTGCTGTCCATAGAAAATACCAACCCCAACTGTACCTACCAAGTACCTGAAGATTCCCTTCAGTGCTCGCCAGTGCTCCCTACCAGGCTGCGCCATGAACCTGCTCACCTGGCTCACTGCATGGGCTATGTCTGGCCTACAACATACCATGGCATACATAAGGCTCCCAACACCAGAAGCATATGGTACCTTCTCCATCTCCTGAGCCTCCACCTCAGTCTGTGGTGACATGGTCTTCGATAAGGAAAAATGTGCTGCCAAAGGTAGTGCTGTCGGTTTGGCATCCTTCATCCCATATCGCTCCAGAATCTTTTTAATGTAGCCACCCTGACTCAGATGCAGCACACCTTTGGATCTATCTCTGATGATTTCCATCCCTAGGATCTTCCTGGCTGGCCCCAGATCCTTCATCTCAAACTCCCGAGACAAAGCTATCTTCAGTTCCTGTACAGCCTTCTCACTCTTGCATGCTATCAGCATGTCATCTACATACAAGAGTAAGTACATCCTAGACCCATCATCCAGAGATTTAACATACACACAAGAATCATACTCACACCTGGAAAGTCCAATGCTCCTAACATAAGTGTCAAATCTCTTGTACCACTGCCTCGGCGACTGCTTCAGCCCATACAGAGATTTCTTCAGCAAACAGACTTTCCCATCTGATCTTGGTTCTCTAAACCCTGGTGGCTGCTCCATGTAGATGCTCTCCTCCAAATGACCATGGAGGAATGCTGTCTTCACATCCATCTGCTCCAGCTCCAAGTCCTGAGCTGCTACAATACTCAATAATAGTCTGATGGAAGTGTGCCTGACAACTGGAGAAAATATCTCACCATAATCGATGCCTTCTTTCTGAGAGTATCCTTTGGCCACTAGTCTTGCCTTATACCTGATACCCTCTTGTTCTGAAGCTCCTTCCTTGCGCTGATAAACCCATTTACAACCAATGGGTTTCTTTCCTTGTGGCAGCTGGACCACCTGCCACGTATTATTGCTGTGAAGAGACTGCATTTCCTCTGCCATAGCATGGATCCACCTATCTCTATCCTGACTTTCCATAGCCTCCTCATAGGTGAAAGGGTCTCCATTCGCTGTCACCAGGGCATATGACAACGAATCCTCAAAGCCGTATCGAACTGGTGGTCGCACGTTCCTCCTGGGCCTTTGCTGTGCGATCCCAGTATCAGTCCCCTGTCCAGCTGCATCCTGCTGAACTCCCTGGCTTCTACCCCCTCTGTCAGTCCTCTCCACCTGAATCTCAAATCCTCCTGGTCCACTAGCAAATGGCACAACTGTATAGGAGGTTGTCTGACTAGTGTTACCGTGTTCTACCTCCTGTAGTCCCTGCTGTGCATCCATGCCACTTCTGTTCTGGAGGATTGAGCTCTCATCAAAGGTTACATCTCTGCTGATGACAACCTTCTTCTCCAAGGGGTCCCATAGCCGATACCCCTTGACTCCTCGCGGGTAGCCTAGGAACACCATCTTCTTAGACCTGGCATCCAACTTACTCCGCTCCCCAGCTCCAACATGCACATATGCTGTGCATCCAAACACCCTTAGATGGTTTAGGCTTGTCTTCCTTCCAGACCATATCTCCTCTGGAATGTCTCCATCTAACCTGGTGTGCGGTGACCGATTGACCAAGTAGCTAGCTGCATCTACTGCGTCAACCCAGAACATCTTTGGAAGCCCTGCCTGCAGCCTTAAGCATCTTGCCTTTTCCAATAGTGTTCTGTTCATCCTCTCAGCCACCCCATTCTGTTGAGGAGTTCCCATCACCGAGAAGTGCCTTCTGATGCCCCACTCCTCACAAAAAATCTGGAACTCCCTGCTGGTGTATTCCCCGCCATTATCAGACCTCAGACACTTCACACTTTTACCCTGCTCCTTCTCCACCTCAGCCTTCCAGATTTTGAACTTGGTGAAGACCTCTGATTTCTCCTTCATAAAGTAGATCCACAGCTTCCTTGAGAAATCATCTATCAGGGTCATAAAGTATCTGGCCCCATTCCTTGCAGAAACTGGGGCTGGTCCCCAGACATCTGTGTGTACTAACTCCAGGGGTTCAGCACTCCTAGCTGTGCTGACTGAGAACTGTACTCTCCTCTGCTTTCCCATCTGACAAGGCTCACAGATCTCCATATCTCCGCTACTCAAGTCTGGAAGCAGACCTCTCTTGCTCAGTTCTTTCATCCCCTTGTCTCCCATGTGGCCCAGGCGGTAATGCCACATCCTGTACACATCCCGGGGATCTTGCTCCACAGCTGCCACCTCAGATTTCACAGTCATCACAGAGCCCTCCATCTTGTATAGATTATTTTCCAGCCTCCTCCCTCTCATCACCACCATGGCTCCATTGGAGATGTTCAGAACTCCACTCCTGGCACGACTGCTGAAGCTGTATCCAGTCCGCTCCAAGTACCCCAGTGATACCAGATTCTTCTTGAGTTCTGGAACATGCTTCACACTGGTAAGAGTGCGCACCATACCATCAAACATCCTCACCCTCACTGTGCCAATACCTGCCACCTTGCAAGGGTGATTATCTCCAAGAGTCACATTCCCCTCCTCAACCTCTGTGTAAGTACTGAACCACGACCGGTTGGGAGTGTAATGATGAGAACAGGCTGAATCCAAGGTCCACATCTCTGTGCTGTGCCTGTGATCATCTGATACAACCAAGAGATCATCCTCCACCTCCTGATCTGCAACTGTACTCACAGACTCAGATCCTCCTTTTTCTCCCTTCTGATTTTTTCACTTATGTCCTACCTCTCCACACTTATAGCACTTCAGCTCTCTCTTGCCTTTCCTGGACTTTGATCGTCCTCCAGACTTACTTCTGTCCCTGCCCCTACCTCTGCCTGTCCTTTCCCCAACTGATAGACCCTCCTGGGGAACAGCTTCCTTGGTCATCTTCTCCCTCTGCTCATTCGTCCGAAGCACCGAGACAATATCTTCATAAATTAATGTCTCCTTCCCATAGAGCAGTGTTGTGACCAATGAGTCATAAGACGTGGGCATTGAACATAAAAGCAGAAGTGCTTTATCTTCTTCCTCCATCTTGACCCCGACATTCAGAAGTTCATTGCTCATCTGGTCGAATATCTGGATGTGACCCAGCACATCTCCACCTTCTGACATCCGAAGGCTGTAGAGGCGCTTCTTCAACATCAACTTGTTGCACATATTCTTCCCCATATAGAGGGTGTGCAACTTCGTCCAGAGTCCCTTCGGGGTCTTCTCCTCCAGCACTGAATAGAGGACTGAATCCGCCAGACAGCCCCTGATCATTGAACATGTCTTCTTCTCCAATGAAATCCACTGCTTGTCTGTCATCCCATCTGGCCTTTCCTCCAAAGCCAAATCTAAACCCTGCTGCACAAGGAGGTCCTCTACCCGGACTTTCCACATGGAGAAACTTCCCTTCCCATCAAACTTCTCAACCTCTATTTTTATGCTACTCCCATGGCCAATTTCAAAAATAGCACAAAAATAAATTTTATAAAATAGAGAAGTACCTTGACGAGATTCTGTTGAAATTATTTCAACTCCTTGAAGGCCTCCAGATTACTCCTTGAACCAGGCTCTGATACCACTTGTTAGGATTTAGACCTGATGAATAGCAATGGGATTCCCTGTTGAACAAGAACTAGAACTAAGGATTTCTAATCCTGTTAGGTTTAGACCTTGATGAATAGCAATGGGATTCCCTGTCCAACAAGAACTAGAACTAAGGATTTCTAATCCTGTTAGGTTTACTTCTTGAAAAAAGGAGGAAGATGGGGAGGAGAAAGAAAGGGCTGCCGCCCTATGATGAGAGAAGGGAATTTTTGGGAGAAAAGAATCTGTTCACTATTCCATCCAAACCCTAGAGACTAGGGTTTAAATACATCCACGAAGTGGGCCAGGCCCAGACTCAACAAAAAACTCCCATGGACTAAACCAATGAGATTAAACTAATCCCCAAGCCCGTGTACACCCGTGACTTGATTTAATCTCAACCCTTGGACTCAAACCCAGCCCAATACAAGTTAGCCCATCTGGGCCTTGATAGCACCACACCAGGCCCAACACGTGCCAAAATAAGGGTGCAGGAGTTGACATCGATGGAGAAATTTGTCAAGCGGATCGAGAGCTTGCTTCGAGTCCCTGGCAGCAGCCAAGCCTCCAATTATATTGCTATATGCCTCCTGGTTGATTGGGACCTGGGAGTTGCATTTTTCGAAGGATCGTTGAGGCCACTGCAGTCCGGAAGAGAAGCTAGAAGGCCTCGGGCTGGATCTCAACATTGTAGTCTCCAAAGTTGGGGAGGTCAGAGAGGCAAGAGGACTAGTGGTGGGTGGCGACGAGGATGCAGACGGAAAGAACAAGGTTGCAAAATCGCAAGGTTTGGCAGTCCAGAGGCTCATTAAAAAGAAAATAAAAAACTACCCAAAAAATTATTCAAGTAAGAAGTCATGCTGGCATGTATCTAATTTAAAATTAAACATCTAATTAGATAGGTCATAAACATTTATAGTGCATAATCTTCATAAATTCACTGTCCGTCAGTGTCAAATTAAATATGGAACAAGCTTATGATAGAGTAAGCTCAACATTTCTAACTGAATCTTAATCTTAGCATGTATTACTAGGCAGTCATTCTTTCTTATCATAAACGGTAGTTAGATCGACTTCTTTCACTCTGCGGTGGGAGATTACTCTCTATCTCTTTTCTTGTTTATTCTTATTGCTGATGATCTATCTAGGGCTTTCTCCTAGGCTCAGCACAATTTTCGCATTATTTCATTCACTGTGGGACCTCACGGCCCCTCGGTCTCTCATCTCATGTTTGCAGACGACTGCATTTTGCTGGGTCAGGCTTCTGTCCGCAATGCGATCACTTTTGCCTCCATTGTTCAGTATTACTGTCAGGCCTCTAGTCAGAAAGTTAATCTACAAAAGTCAATGATATGCTTTAGTCCAAAGACTAAGAGCAGAAATAGGGATGCCATCCTCCATACCTTGGACATCACTATTCAGACTGACCGGCTATCTTATCTGGGGATTCCTATCATAGGAAGACAACCACGGGGCAGTGACTATATTGACCTAAAGTGTCGGGTCCACGATCACCTTGATGGATGGCAGGTCACGGGTCTATCGATGATGGCGAGGATTACCTTGCTTCGCTCGATTCTTACTTCTCTTCCTCTCTATCTGCTATCTAATGCTGCTATCCCGATGATATGTCTGAGGAGGATAGAGAGATATTTTAAGGATTTCCTCTGGGGCTCTATGCAGGATGGCCATGGTATTCATATGTTGGCTTGGGACACTGTATGCTTGCCAATGTCTGAAGGTAGCCTTGGTATATAGTCTCTAACTGTTAGGAGAGCGGCTATGATTGCTAGGCATGCTACGAGATTCATACTTGATCCATAGTGTTTCTGGAGTTCCTTTATGCGTGCCAGATATGGGATGTAGACATCATCTACAAATTTTCATTCTTCTCGAGGATATTCTTTCTTTTGGAAGGAGGTCTGCTGGCATGCCCCGATGATCTTGAGCGACATCACTTGGATGATTGGAAATGGTTCCTCGGTAGATGTTGTTCAGAATTCATAGATTGTTGATCTTTCCCTCTCACTATGGCCTACCTTTATCAGTGTTGAGGTCCTAGCAGTATGCAAGTTATTGACATGATCTCTCAGGATCACTTCTCTTGGCACATTCCTACGGCATCTCAGTTTTTGGGGAGGAACTATCTCATTGGATTCTCTCTATTCTGCTCACACCGGGGCAGATTCCTGATGTCAAATTATGAAAGACATCATGCCTTCCTAGTGCTCCTACTAAGGATCTCATGAAGTTGTTTTGGCCACAGACTTAGCATTCGAAGGATGCTAAGTGGATCTGGAAGCTCTCCATTTACCCGAGGATTCATCTCTTTATTTAGAAGCTTATGTGGGAATGTCTTCCTACATGCTCCTAGCTAGCTCGAAGGGGACTGTCAATCCAAACAACTTGCCCATTATATGAACAGGAGGAGGAGGAGACTATTGATCATGCCATTTTCACCTGTTTTAGAGCACATCAGATCTGGCAGATTATGGGATATCACCCTAGAGAGTGCGGTAATGCTTCCTGGAGGACTGTTTTTCTGTGTGACATTCGGAGGGGTACTCAGCAGCAGCGTTCTATTTGGGCTGTTACAGTCTACCATATTTGGTTATCGAGGAATAAGCTTATCTTCACTGATGAAACTGCATCTCCCTATAAGGTTGTAAGGAAAGTCATATCATTATGTGCAAAATTTTCACTCCACTGCAATGCTCTTGATTCTGACAGTTCTGGCCACTAGGGCTCCTCTGCTATTTTGACAGCAGATCAGCATACAGTCTTTATCTCTTGGAAGCCTCCCTCTAGGGTTTGTCAAAATCAACTTCGATGAGAGTGTTCGAGAAAGATTCGCTGGCTCAGCTTTTATTATCCACGAGATTGATGGAGTGATGTTGGCAGCGGGTGGATTCGGACTCCTTGATTTCTCTGTTCCTTTGGCTGAGCTCTATGCTGCTTGGGTAGGAATTATCTACGCCACTCGGATTCTTCATGCCTATAGCCTCTTTATTGAGGGGAACTCGCTCACTGCTATCAGATGGCTTCGGCAGGACTATCGCTTTAGATTCCTACCAACTATGTTCTTTTTGATATATGGTCCATCATTGATAGAGCCCAGATTCGTCACATCTATCGGAAAGCCAGCTCTACGGCTAACTAGGTGGTGACCTCAGTGGCATGTCATTCAAGATTTTAGATTTGGAAGCAGGATGACCCATGTCCAATTGTATTGCAACAAATTTTGTCTTGTGATCTATCGGGCTTAACGCACACTAGTGTGATCATCAGGCTGTACAAAAAAAAAAAATGGCGCTAAGGACTAATTTTTTAAATAATATATATTAATTTTATTAAAAATAATATAAATTGATATTTTTTTAAAAATAATATAGATTAATATGTATAAGTGTTTTTTGAAAAAATAATTTAAATTAATTTCAGGCCAATAAACGATATTGGGCCAACTAACTGGACTGAGATCACCTCAATTGGACGCCCATGTTATGCGTTGAAACCGAGAGGGCAAATATGTCAATTCGGAAACCCAATTAGGGTTTCTCATTCTCCTCCCAAACTCCATATATACTCGTAAAGCCTCCATTATCCCGGCGGCACCGTCTCCATCGTTCTTCTCTCGTCTCTAGCCAATCATCCCTTTCTCCAAAAAAAAAAAAAAAAAAAAAAATCTTTCTTCTTCCATAGGGCCAGTGATTTGAGATAATTGTCCGTACCATCTGAGATCCGTCTCTCTGATGCAAATTTTTACTTCTAGTTTCTGAGGCCCTTTGCCTTCATTCGATCCTTTTATGGTTCTTTCTCTATTATAGTTTTTTTTTCTCTTTCTCTTATCTTTCCTTTACTTTTTATGCTATGTTTTTGGTTTGTAGTTCTCTTAGCTGTGATGAGCATACAAAGATACCATCAAACGCTGAAGAAAGCTGTGTCGATGTCTTTTATTCAGTCTCTGAGCTATTTCTCTTATTCGCTACAATTCGACAATCTTTTTTGTTGGATTTTAATTTTTTTTTTGTCTTTGATTCGATATTTTTCGAAAGAAAAAAAAATCTGGAGACAAGGAAGCAAGGCAATAAATTAGAGTCTCTGATGCGCTTATTTTCCGTAGCGTCTTCAGCGCTGTACGTTGCCGAGATCGAGTCCGAGCTGAGATTCTGGCATTTGCCATCTCTTTATATGGCTTCTGCATTCAGATGTTCTATATTTTGTGACTTATGAATTCAGTGAAACTTTTTTGATTTCTGAATTCGTTAATTGTTATTTGATTTAAAGGGATATAATTTCTTTTGTTCATTTATTAAAAAATTATTGCAATTTTCAATTGAGCCAAGAATTGAACTCTAGCCTAATTTTATTCCTTATTTAAGTTTCTTATCCATCCAATTATTTTTAGGTTATGTTATACCAGTTATTTGGATCATTTATGTGTATAAATTATAAACAACAACAATAAGGAAAAAGGAGGCAATAAATTAGAGTCTCTGATGCGCTCCTTTTCCATAGCGTCTTCAGCGCTGTACGTTGCCGAGATCAAGTCCGGGCTGAGATTCTGGCATTTACCATCTTTCTGCATGGTTTCTGCATTCAGTTGTCCGGACATTTTTCATTCATTTTATTAACTGATGCGATTGCAGCAAAATTTAATTGATTTTTGAATTGAGAATATTTTTTTTTTAATTTTTCAAGTGATGAATAATTGTTGTTTTAACTTTATAGGATTGTAATATCTTTTATTAATTTAGCAGTAGTTTCCTAAAAGAGATAAGTTAGTATATTTTAGATCCAGAAGATTGTTCTTCAGCATCCAAGAGTTTTTTTTTTTGTTTGTTTGTTGTACAGATGAATGATCACGTCAATCTATAGTTTTCTTTCATTACTTGATTCCAGTTTTTTTTGGCTTGTTTGGTGTTCACATAATCTCGGTTGTCTTCTATGAGCGGAGGTGCAAAATTTCCCTTAATTGACTCCATTCTCTGTCAGGAATCCACCATCAGGTTTTGGCTATTGGCTTGGATTTGTTGTTGGCACGCACTGAAATGATTTGGTTCAATTTGAATTGATCTTTGATTGATTCATATTTCAACAGACTCAAAAAAATGGATCTCCAGTCTGATCTAATCCGGATAAGATGGATTTGTTCTAGTAATCCTTTATCGTTTTGGATGAATTCGATTATTTGATTATATCATAAATCAGTTATCTGAGATGATACATGATTTAAATTACATATAATTATAATTAAAGATGGTAAAAGATGACCATCTACATTAAATTTATCAGTGAAAACAATAATTTTATTTGTACACGTATCATCGTTTGTTTGGGGCAAAGCTGTGAGCTTATCCATGTTTTATGTTTGAAATTTTTATGGATTAGGAGTGCACTTGATTGGGATGAAACTTAGGAACATTTCCGTTTTCAAATTTTGTTGAGGAACAGTGATGAAAATATGGGTGATATGGTTATTGAATTGATGAAAACTTGATCATAAATTATTTTATTTTATCAAATTTTGATGTTTTCTGTATGTTCTATTACTAAAGTTTGCCAAACCTACCTTTGCGCTCGGCTGCAATTTTGTTGGCACCATGCACGGTATACATGGTCTAATACTGGGATGATGTCTTGCACTTGATTCTAGTACATACTGAGACTAAGATGATGGCAGAAAGGTTTTGCATGACAACAATTTCAACGTTGTTTTATAATGTGATGATAGGGTCTAATAAATCTAAGGCAAAATAAACGGAAAAATCATCAAATACGTATGTGTAACAATGGTCAATAACTAGCATCATGAGAAAAATTTGTTGCTGGTTTCGTAACTTTCGTTCACTAAACATGTCAAGGGATCCCCTCGGCTTTAACATCTTGATGAAAGTAAAACCCTAACTGCTTCCTTGAACTCTCCACCGGAATTATCCCCGGTGATCCTGGTGTTTCTGCTCCCTGCTGCTTATGGCTGATGGTGGCCGTGAGGAGCGTGGAGGTTCATCTCATTGGAAGAGGAAAAGTGCTTATGCTTGGACTGTTCCGTCGTCCCTTGCCACGGCGGTTATCGATAGGGAGACAGTGGACTGGGCTGCCTTCGGGGTGATTATCGCTCCCTATTCGCTGGGTATCCCCTATCTGGGATTCGATTGCAACCGTGGGCAACCGCTCGCTATGGAAGTTTGAAGACCAGACTTTGTTCTTGCGGATGATGCGGTGCGGCATGCCCTGGATTTGGCTCCCTAATCTTCCTATGGAGTATTGGAATGAGGAAACCCTGTGTGCCATATTATCGGTTGCTGGTGAGTTCAAAAGGGCTGATGTCTTCACGAAGGAGAGACGAAGGGGAAGCTTTGCCTCTGCGTTTGGGGGCGTGTTTCAGGGCTCATGACTCCCTCTTTTGGTAACAATTTGCTTATGAGCATGTCGACGACATCTGTGAGCATTGTGGTTCTCTTTACCTCACCGGAGTTTGCTTGTCTTCTTCGACGCATGGATCGCTTTACGGCCCTTGGATGGCAATGGAGTCTTCTGGGAAGGTTAATTGTGCTAATCAGGGAGAGAAGGATGGCTGAGTGAAGCCGGGTAAGACCTCTCGGAGGAAAACTATGCCATCGCCTTCTTTCTCAAATGTTGCTCTCCTCACCTCTCGGAGGAAAACTATGTCATCGCCTTCTTTCTCAAATGTTGCTCTCCTCTACACTGATCCACAGGAGTCTTTGTCACCATGCCGAGAGCCTTCTCTTGTGCCGGCTTGAAGGACTTGGCTCCTGGGGCTTCAGCGGGGGCTTCTTTGAAAGCTGCTTGCAATCCCAATCATAAGAAGGCCTCCAAGGATGGTAAGAAGGAAAAGATCTCAATTAAGAAAAAGGAGTTGCACAATCCTTCTGCTTCTGTGTTCCAATTTAAGGCTGCTTCTACTGTAACTATGGAGGATGTTTCAATTTAAGGCTGCTTCTACTATAACTATGGAGGATGTTTCAATTTAAGGCTGCTTCTACTGTAACTATGGAGGATGGTTTTACATACTGCATCTGGTTCTCAGCTTGGTGTTAAAGGAAAAGTGGCTGCTAATCTGTTTAGTCTTATTGGGTCGGATCGCTGGGCCGGACGTTCTAAGGCCCGGGATGATGCTAACCCAGTCGGATCGCTGGGTCGGACGTTCTAAGGCCCAGGATGATGCTAACCCAGTTTCTTTGAAAAGGGCCAGGCCTATGGAGGTCTCTGAGCCTAGTTTGGCCCCCAAGGCCGTGAATGATAAGGTCCGGGTGGTCCCTCAAGGGCCTTCAGTGGAGGGCCTCGGGGCCCTATGAGCTTTGATACTCATGCTGCTGCCCTTTCTGCTTTGAAAGATGCTATAGAAGCGTCCCCCTCTGGTTCTCGAGATGTCGGACCTCCTTCTTTGGCTCAGAATGATGTTGTTCCCATGGATTGTTCCCATGGATTCAGTACAGTTGCCGGTTATTCATGATTCGGTAGACTGTCAGTTGCCGGATCAGACTTCTGATCCGGGTGACCATGGTGGAGTCTAAGTTTCTTTGTTTCTCCTATTTTATGAAGATCCTTATATGGAATGTTCGAGGAGCTTTGAAACCTTCTTTCCGCTTCTCTTTTGGTAGGCTTTTGCAGATTCATCACTTTGATATTTGTGTTTTGTTGGAAACTCGCTCATTCTCTTCTGAGGTTTCGGCGGCGTATCTCCCGTATTTGGTCTTCTTATGTTGTTGAAGCTAATGGTCTATCTGGTGGTATTTTGGCTCTTTGGCGGAACCCCGCTATCCGCATTGATGCTTTTCATCATAATCAGCAGCAAGTGGCTCTGGTTATTTCTGAGGGTCTATCTCCGTCCTGGCTGCTGTTGGGTGTTTATGCTAGCACTGATTTTCATCAGCGGCGCTATCTTTGGTCGGAGATCCTCACTTTTTTAGACAAGGGTTTTCCTACTCTGGTTGCGGATGATTTTAATTGTATTTTGGATGCTTCTGAGAAGCGTGGTGGACATCGATTTGTGGATTCTCCGAGCTCCACGGAGTTTCACTCCTTCATCTCTTCGGCATGTCTTTTTGATCTGGGATTTTCGGGGCCGAAGTTTACTTGGTGTAATAATCGGAGTGGGTCTGCTCGGGTTTGGGAGCGGTTGGACCAAGCTTTGGCCTCCTCTTCTTGGATGCAGTCCTTTGCTTCCCATCTCTCACGGATTGCATCTGACCATTGTCCCCTCCTCATCTCTACTGAGCTATCTTCGCATAGGCGAGGGCCTTTCCGTTTCGAACAGTTTTGGACGCATTATTCTATGTCCCGGTCCTTAATCAGACAGGTGTGGCGCATGCCAGTTAGAGGGAGTCCTACTTATCGTCTCTCTCGCCGATTAGAGCTCACTAAGAGGCATTTCTTACGATGGCATAGGACTGAGGTGGGTGATCTGTTACAGCAAGTTACAGCAAGTACAGGCTGTGGAAGCTAATATCTCTTCTCTTCAGGCAAAGGAGGATTAAGATGGTTTGCTATCAGAGAATGATCTCCAGACTTTGAGGAGTTGCCTGTCCCTGCACCATTCCTTGCTTCGGAATCAGGAGACCTTATGGCGTCAGCATTCCCGGGTTTAGTGGCTTCAGGATGGTGATCGTAACATCAGGTTCTATCACCAGGCCACTGTGACGGGCGGCCAACCGAATTCGGCGTATTAGTGATGCTGATGGTAATATCTTCGAGGATGAGGGAGCTATTCGGGAGCAGATTTTCCAGTTCTTTCAGTCCCGTTGGTTAGAGGATTCTGGCTCTGTCTCCCCTTTAATTACTGCTGTTAGGGATGCTAGGGTTTCAGATAGAGAAAATGGTCTTTTGACCCGGATGGTTCTTGCGGAGGAGATTCGTGCTGCGATCTGGACTTTGGACCTGATAAAGCTCCGGGTCCTGATGGTTTTCCGCCTTTCTTTTTTCGCTACTTTTGGGATATTGTTGGACAGGATGTTATTCTGGCCATTCAGTCTGTTTTCTTTGCTCGATCTATGCCGCCTAGCTGGCAGAGGACTTTTCTTGCTTTGGTTCCTAAAAGGGAGAATGCTCTGCTTCCTCAGCATTATAGGCCGATCATGTGCACCACTCTATATAAAGTTTGTGCCCGTATTATGGTCACCCGGTTGCAGGAGGTGATTCCCCGATTGATTTCTCGGGAGCAGGAGGCTTTCATCCGGGGGCGTAGTATCTCTGATAATGCTCTTATTATCCAGGAGTTTATGCATGACCTTCAGCGTGCCACTTGTCATCGGGCCCTTATGGCTGTCCAATTAGATATGGAACGAGCTTATGATCGGATGAGTTGGGTGTTTCTTCGCTGCACTCTGCAGGAGTTTGGTTTTGCTGATCCTTTCATTGAGTGGGTTATGGTTTGTGTCCAAAGGCCCACCTTCTCTATTATTATTAATGGTAGTCCTACGGAGTATTTCTCCTCTGTTGTTGGTCTTCGTCAGGGTTGCCCGTTATCTCCGTTTCTGTTTGTTCTTTGTGCTGACGGTCTCTCTCGTGCTCTTAACCAGGCGGTTGGAGCTTCTCTTTTGCAGCCTTATATGCCAGGGCCTCAAGGACCTCCTCTCACTCATCTTCTCTTTGCTGACGATTGCATTCTGCTTAGTCCTGCTTCTGTTCAGAATGCAGCCGCCTGTTCTGATATCATTCTGGCTTATTGTCAGGCCTCGGGTCAACTGGTCAATCTGGATAAATCTATCCTCTGCTTCAACCCACTCCTCCTCACTGTCGTGATGCTATCTCTCAGCTGCTTGGTATCTCTTCTGTCACTGATCGCCTAGTCTACCTTGGTACCCCTATTTCGGGTCGGCGTCCTAGGCAGCAGGACTTTGGTATCCTTGATTGTCGGATTGCGGCCTGTTTGGATCGATGGCAGGTTTCGGGTCTTTCTATAATGGGGCGTATTACCTTTATCCGTTTTATCCTGACATCGCTTCCTCTATATCTGTTGTCTAATGCTTTGATCCCGTCTATTTGCCTTCGTCGGATTGAGAGACGTATACGGGACTTTCTCTGGGCATCTATGCAGGGGGGCCACGGCCTCCACCTTCTGGCTTGGGATATGGTCTGCTTGCCTACGGTGGAGGGTGATCTTAGGATCCAGTCTTTGGTCCTCCGTCGTGAGGCTATTATTGCGAGGCATGCTTCCAGATTCCTGATGGATCCTCACTGTTTTTGGAGTTCAGTTATGCGCGGCAGATATGGTGGCTGGACTGCTGGCTCATCTGTCAGTATCCCTCGTGGATGTTCCTATCTCTGGCGTGCGATCTGTCTGTTATGTCTAATATCCATTGTACGATTGGGGATGGGACTTCTGTTTAGGTCATTCAGGATACATGGCTTGCTGATCTTCCTTTAGCTCGTTGGCTGACTTTTATTAGCATGGAAATTGAGCCCTCTTTGCTTGTTTCTTCATTGATCTGTCAGGAGAGTGTTGGTTGGAATGCTCCTGTGGTGTCTCAACTGTTTGGGACTGAGTTGGCTCGCAGGATTCTCACTACACCCCTTCCCTATTCAGCGGGCCTGGATATTAGACTCTGGCGTCGATCCTGTCTTCCTCTTGCCTCAACTAGGGATCTGGTGTCCCGTATCCGTCCTCGGACTTTCGGCCTTGGTGATACTGCTTGGATTTGGCATTTGCCTGTTCATCCCAGGATTCAGCTCTTTTTATGGAAGCTCAAGTGGGATCGTCTGCAGGTCGAATCTGTTGAGCATGTTATATTCCTGTATCCTCGTGCTTCTCAAACTTGGCAGCTGTTTCATTTTACCCCTTGGCTGTCGGAGGAGGGATCTATCCGGTTGTCTTTCATGTAGACTATCCGGTCGGTCACCTGCCGTGGACCCTGCTTTCAGGGTGTATCTTCTGCCTACTTGGCTTATTATATCTGGCTGGCTCAGAATCAGATTGTTTTTGCTGAGGAGGTAGCCTCACCTCAGGTGATTATCCGCCGTGCTCTCTTTCATGCTAAGGAGTACTCTCGCTGTTATTTTGGTATTCACAATGTCGGGCCTGGCCTCTGGGACTCCCATGCTGCTTCAGCAGCGCTCCGTTCTACGGTATTTGTCTCTTGGGAGCCCCCACCCCCGGGTTTCGTCAAACTGAATTTTGATGGTTCTGTTTCCGATCGTTCGGCTAGCTCAGAGTTTGTGATCTGTGGGCCTGAGAGTCAGTTACTTGCGGCTGGAGGTCACAGCTCCATTGACGTTTCGGTCCCTATGGCTGAACTCCAGGCTGCTTGGGCTGCTATCAGTTACGTTGTTCGTCACTTGTCGTCGGTTGATCGTCGAGGGAGATTCGTCGGTTGATCGTCGAGGGAGATTCGATTACGATTATTCGGTGGATTAGGCAGGAAGGGGATTCTTCTTCTGCTCTGAATCCCTTGATTAGATATATCATTGCTTGTCTGCAGACTACTTGTTTTTGAGATTCGGCATATTTTTCGTGAAGCCAATGCTGCCGCTGATTGGGTTGCGTCCATTGTTGCATGTTATCCCGGTCAGTGGGTTTTGCATCCTTGGGTCCCCTGCCCTGTTCTTTTGCAGCAGATTATGTACTCAGATCTTTCGGGCTTGACTCACGCCAGAGTGGTGTGATCGCCCGCTTGTAACAAAAAAAAAAGGATGCACTTTTGGGTTTGTCTAATGTCATGAAACAAATTTAATTAGCTAAATTCCGGTGAGAGGGGAGGATGGCACTCCACTCCATCTATCTTGATTCTCTCTTTGAAATTTATTTGATGTAATGCGCAACCTCCTTAGAATTAGAGGTGGGCGGCCACGCACGAACCAGTCGGTGCTTGTACTGCTACATTATCGAAGTGTATCAATACGATCCGTTAAACCGTGTTAGGTTTAGAAAATTTATCATACCGGCATGGCATGTTAAATCGTCTTAGGCTTGAAAAAAAAAGGATTTTTCAAACTCGGCACGATGCGACCTATAACGGGTCTGGGTTGGCCCATTGTGCCGGCATGGCTTGTTGTGTCGAGTCGGAATGGCATGGCCCACATGGGGTCTGGGTTGGCCCATCGTGCCGGCATGGCTAGTTGTGTCGGGTCGGAATGGCATGGCCCACATGGGTCTGGGTTGTGTCGAGGCTTATCAGGGTCTGAATTTTTTAAAAAAATTAAATAAAAAAATTATTAAAAATAAAAATTTTTATTAATATAATGTCATCTTAATGGTGAGGGGTTTGGCATATTTTTTTACTATTTATTAATTTAAAATCAAAATGGTACATGAAGGAATGGGGTTTGACCTTCGGAATACAATAAGAAAAGAAAAAAATAGAGATAACTTACCTTAATAATTAAAAAAATAAAAATATATAATTATAAAAATAAAGATGATACACTCATCAAAAGTATTTGTGTCATATCTAAAGGGAGAAACAATCTTTGAGGCATGCATGTTTTAAAAAATTGATAACAATTATCAATGCGGAAATTTAAAGATTACATACTAATCTATCTAACATGCATCAAGATCATATATTTGCCTTGTATATAGGATCGATTGATCCAAAATATGCATATAAATAAAACTATCAAGATCATGTCTTGATCTTCAAGGCAAGAAGTCATACTTCTTGTCTTGAAGCAGCATTATATCACTTACCTTAAAGGCAATTGGTAAATTCTTTTATGCTCTGCAGCCATTCAATCGTCCGACCTCTAGTATCGTCCTTACGAAGCCCCGAATGATCGGATTCCCGGGAGTGCTAGCTCGCGGAAAACGACTTTGCTGATCTTGAATTCTTCTTCTAGGATCCTCCACACTTCCGTTAGCATCAGAATCATCAGGATTTTCTATTCTAATTCTTTAGAAAATCAATTCACGACATATCGTGTATTGTTTTTCTCTTCTTTGTAATTCGGTGAGGGATGTCCTCTATTTATAGTCTCTTTTTAGCCAGCCCATTAAATTCTAACATTTAGAATTCCGCCGCTTGGCGAAAACCAAAGAGACGCCGAACCGTAGCGCTTGGTTAATTCCGACGTTCGGTAAAAAATCAAAGAGTCGTCGAATCGTAGCGCTTGGTTAATTCCGACGTTCAGTAAAAACCAAAGAGTCATCGAACCGTAGCGCTTGGTTAATACAAAGAGGCGCATTTATTCCATAGAAATTCTAACACTTTAGAATTCCGATGGAATTATTTGGAGAAGATTAATGGAAGAGATTAAATTCTATATGTGAATTTAATCTCTTAGACTTATGCGAGAGGTTTGGGTTTAGTTTTTGGTTTAAGCTAATCTGAATTTATTGGACTGAACCCACATAGATCATGGTCTAGCCCAAATCAAATTTGGCTAGTCCTGAATCTATTTAAATCCAAATCAAGTCTAATTTTAAATCAATATTTGAAATTGACTAGTCATTCTAATAGACTTAAACCAAATTGATTCTTATTCAATTGTACTTAACCCAATTGAGATAATTCAATCAATCAAATTGATTAATTAAATCATATACGATTCTCAATCGTTGATCAGCAAACAGATCATCCTAGGAAACTTTTATGCGTGTGACTCTCTAGGTTCGAACCTAAGCCGGTAGCATAGGAACAACTTTCTATGCTAATCGATGTGCCCATCTAGCAATGAAACCCGACGTCCGGATAGGTCGAAGAGTTGCCGAGCAAACTCCAAGAACCCTAAGAAACAGTTACCGTATAATTCATCCTCTTGACCACAAATGCTAAGGATGGCTTAAGAGCCTGTCAACTCTAAATAGCAAATCCATAAAGTGATTTTAATTTTAGTGATCATGTGACTTTCATATGAAGTGCCTTGGCCAAGGTCTTGCTAAATTGAAACACAAGCATTTCTCCTTTTAACGGGATATGTCAAATTCTATCTTGATCCACAACTGACTACCACAAGTACTTGACTGCACCCAGTAACCTTTCGTAGTTGGATTAGAAATTCAGGTGGTCTGGCACCTAAGTACAATGAGTTACTTGTAAGCCACTGGTTGTGATCTTCAGGTCTAAAGGATACTTATACATATATCTTCTCGGATTAACTCTTGACAGTAGAGTATCCGGAAATGAGTCACGTTCGGTGAAATGTACTCCTACACTTTCACATGTATGTCATACCAGTGTCTCTACACTCCTTGGTTAAGAGGACAACCAACAAATATGATATACAACGTCCTATAATTGATAGTACTATGGCCCTGTCATAGTATATCATATGGTCGCGAACCTTTTTGATGACCTTCAAAGATAAATCCTCCTTTATCGTGAAGGAAGATCCTAAGGGCTTCATTACAATCATGAGTATTAAGAAGATGTTCTTGTAATGAATAAACTGCCAAATAACTTTTATTAATATATCAATTTATATACAATTTACATTAGCACAATCATCAAATGATTGGCTTTATGATACAATTCCCAACAAACTCCCACTTAGCCTAAAGCCACTCATTACAGTATCTAATACCCATCTTCAACTAATAGTTGTCAAACTCCTTGATGCTGAGTGCCTTAGTAAATGGGTCACCTAGGTTTTCTTTTTCATCAATCTTCTGAAGATTTATGTCACCTCGGTCTACAATCTCTCGAATAAGATGAAACCGGCGCAGTATGTGCTTGGTGCACTGATGTGCTCGTGGTTCCTTTGCTTGAGCTATGGCACTAGTGCTGTCACTGTACAACAGGACTGGTCCATCTATGGAAGGTGTCACTCTAAGCTCGGAGATGAACTTTCACAGCCACATAGCTTCTTTCGCAGCATCTGATGTAGTGATATACTCTACCTCGCACACCGAATCTGCCACTGTATGTTGCTTGAAACTTTTCTAGCAAACAACTCCACCATTCAGGATAAACACAAAACTCGATACACTTTTGCTATCATCATGATTTGATTAGAAACTAGAATCAGTATATCCAACAAGTTTCAAATCAGACTCTCCATAGACTAACCACTGGTCCTTAGTATTTCTCAAATACTTAAGGATTGTCTTAACAACTTGCTAGTATTTTTCTCCTGGATCAGATTGGTATCTACTCACTACTCCTAGTGAGTATGCCACATCTGGTCTTGTACATGTCATGGTGTACATAATCGATCTCACTGCCGAAGCATATGAAATTCGACTCATACGTTCTCTTTCATTAGGAGTTGTCGGACAATCCTTCTTAGAAAAATGAATTCCATGGCCTATCGGAAGATAGCCTTTCTTGGAATTCTTCATGCTAAACCTCTTTAGCACTGTGTCAATGTACGTAGATTGGGATAAACCAAGCATCCTCTTAGATCTATCTCTATAGATCTTCATCCCTAGGATGTATGATGCTTCTCCCAGATCTTTCATGGAGAATTGTGATGATAACCATGTCTTTATTCCTTGTAATGCAAGGATATCATTCCCGATTAAGAGAATATCATCCACATATAATACAAGAAATATAATAACAGAATCGTTAGCCCATTTATAAATGCAAGGTTCTTCTTTATTTTTAATAAAGCCATAAGATTTGATCACTTTATCAAATCGTATGTTCCAACTCCTAGATGCTTGCTTAAGTCCATAAATGGACTTCTGTAGCCTGCACACTTTAGACTCATCTTCAGATATAAAACCTTCAGGCTGTATCATATACACATGTTCTTCTAAATCACCATTTAGAAAAGCAGTTTTAACATCCATCTGCCAAAACTCATAATCGAAGTGTGCTGCTATAGCTAGCATAATCCGAATGGATTTCAGCATTGCCACAGGAGAAAATGTTTCGTCATAGTCAATACCATAACTTTGACGATACCCCTTAGCAACCAGACGTGCTTTATAGGTCTCAACCTTTCCATCTGCGCTTCTTTTTCTCTTGAAAACCCACTTACACCCTATGGGTTTTATCCCTTCGGGTGGGTCAACTAATGTCCATACATTATTATCCTTCATGAAGTCAAGTTCGGATTTCATGGCCTCAAGCCATTTATTAGAGTTAGTCCTTTGCATAGCATCCATATAGGTGATCGGATCCTTGTTGTTCTCATCGAGTTCAACAGGATCATCATTTTGGACGAAGAAACCTAAGTATCTGTCCGGTTGATGTGGTACTATACCAGATCGCCTTAATGGTGCATCTAAAATAGGTTTTGAGTTTGATCTAATCAACTCAGATTCTAAGGGTTCACTGGTTTGTGTTATTCCTTCTACTTGATGAACTTCCTCAAGTTCAACATTAGAGCTATTTGTTCCTTCACTAAAGAACTTCTTTTCAAGAAAAACTGCTCTATTACTAATGAACAACTTTTGTTCTTCAGTATTGTAGAAGTAATATCCTTTGGTCTCTTTCTGATAGCCGATAAAAAAACATTTGTCAGATTTGGGTTCAAGTTTGTCTGATTTTGCACGTTTCACATAAGCCGGACACCCCCAGACTCTCAGATAGGTAATAACCGATTTATGTCCATACCACATCTCATGTGGAGTTTTAGAAACAGACTTACTTGGAACCTTATTAAGAATATGACAAGCTGATTCTAATGCGTATTCCCAAAATGATATTGGCAAGCTCGCAAAACCCATCATGGACCGAACCATGTCTAACAGAGTTCGATTCCTTCTTTCCGACACACTGTTATGCTGCAGTGTTCCAGGAGGTGTCCATTGAGAGAGAATCCCATTCTCTCTTAAATATATCACAAATTCATTGGAAAGGTATTCGCCTCCTCGATCTGATCGAATGGTCTTAATATATTTTCCCGTTTGTTTTTCTACTTCTTTATGATATAGTTTGAACATTTCAAACGACTCAGATTTATGTCTCATAAGATAGACATAACCAAACCTAAAAAGGTCGTCTGTAAAAGTAATGAAGTAGTAATATCCATCTTTGGCACAAGTGCTCATTGGTCCACATACATCAGTATGTACTAGACTCAATAGCTCTTTGGCTCTTTCACCTTTTCCAGTAAAAGATGACTTGGTCATTTTACCAAGAAGACATTCACAGGTATTAATGATTCACAATCATCAACTCGAAGGATGCCCTCCTGAGTTAACCTGTTTTATCTGTTCTTATTGATATGACCCAGCCGATGGTGCCAAAGATAAATGTCTGTGGCATCAGTTGTTCTAGGGCGCTTACTTGAATTGTACACTACATTCACATGCTGTGATAATATATAAATGCCATTAGATAAATGCACAGTCATTACAGTGACTCCATTCATAATGATATTCAAAGTAACATCCTTTATTGAAATTTCATAATGACTTTTGGCTAAAAGGTCTACAAAAATTACGTTCAACAAGAATGTTGGGCAAAAATGACAATCATTTAGTATAATGATATTTCTATTGAAAACTATTTCAAGAACTCCTAATGCCAGAACTGGAACTAATCTTCCATCGCTGACATTAAGGAATCTTTCATTGTCCTCAAATCTTCTGGTGACCTATAGTCCCTGCAATGAATTGCAAATGTTAAAAGGACTCCCGGTATCCAATACCCAGGTCTGATTATCATATACAGAAAAATTACAATGTGTTATCATATAAATACCTTGTTGAGCAACATCTTGCTCCTTTTTCTTCTTTGGCCTGTTTTGATCAAGTGTGGCAATGTAAAGAGGACAGTTCTTCTTTTAGTGCCCTTGCATCTTGCAGTGAAAGCATTCAGCTTGACTTTTATCAACTTTCTTCTTCTGCATCTGACCCCTTATAGATGTCCTATCATGTTGCACCTTTTTATTATTCTTTTTCTTCTTCCCTTTCCCAAAGGGTTTACACCCTACCTTAGATCCTTCAACCACATTAACCAAACCCTTAGAGGGCTGGTTATCCTTCTCAAAGTTCTGTAACAACCCGAACAAACCGTGGTAGTTGACTACAGGCTTTATCATTCGAAAATGAATAAGGAAAGGTCGGAAGGATGGATGCAAGGAATTCAGAATCGCATCTTTTCCCAACTGCTTATGTAAGGGAAAGTCGAGCTTGCTTAGGAGTTCTATCTTCTCGATCATGTACAATACATGATCAGTGACAGGAGATCCATCCCTCATTCGAGCATTGAAAATAGCACAACTAGTCTTGTGCCTTTCAACATCGTCGGGTGTGCCGAAAGATTCATTCAACGCTTGAATGATGTCTTCTGGTTGAGCATTCTCGAACCGATGACTGAATTCATCGTTCATTGCTGCTAGCATGATACAACGTACGCTAGTTCTATCATTGAGCCACTTCTGATAAGTGTCTCTCTCAGAACTTTGGGTGTTTGCATAGGGTATCTTTGGTGCAGGATTATTCAGAATATAGAATCCTCTCATGCTCAAGGACGATCTTAAGTTTTCTGAACCAACTATTAAAATTGGAACCATTCAATTTGTCACTATCCAATATGGACCTTAATGATAAATTAGTGGCCATGTTCTGCATAAGGAATAACTAAAGTTTATTAGTATATAAATTGATCCAGTCTAAAGACTTGGACTTTAGTCTAAAGATTCTTCCATTATTTTGTTCAAATTGGCAACCTCTACACCCCAATTCGAAGAATTATTCTTAATTCTTTAGCGGGCACTAAGATCTACATAAACTATATACAGGCCCAAGTGAAGCTTGGCTAATCCATATGCATCTAAGAGTATGTTCAAAACCAATTGTTTCCCCAAACAATTCTTAGTGTTCAGTTTTGCCCCATATACCTCTTCAGCAGGCATGAAGTGCCTCCACTGAAAGTTCTGGTTAGGTCCAACCATTAAATGATATAATCAGTGTAACCTATCAATAGACAACCAAGCCCGAGTGAAGCTCGGCTCACCTGACTGTCTATGTAATAGTTACGCTGACTTATCATATAATGAATAATAATTCTGATGGTTGACAAGCACCAGGCATGAAGTGCCTCCAATGATTATCAAGACATCAGACTCATTATCACCCACCTTAATGGGAGGCTATGATTTAGTTATCATATAACTATTTCATTTTAAGGACCTAATAATTTTAGAGGATTTAATAATCTATAGATAAATTGACTAATTAAGTTCTCCCACTGAATCTATGAAATTGGTAGAATGAAACAAGATTAAGTCAGGTTAAGTGGCACCTAAATCAGTCAGACTGATTTCCTTACAGGCATGGGTCAACCCGAATCAGGTAAATGATCTGAATCATAAATGGTTCACCATATTGACCAGGTGAGTGAGATCGATTGAAGGGATATGCCATTAACTCGTTAAAGATGCATCAATACGAGTAGCTCCCAATTAAAAACCATTCGATCGTTGATCCTAGAGCAACTTGCCAACTCACCTTGACATCATATGGTTAACCAATTCTGATTTGACCATCTAAGAGATTCATGCTCAACCACGGAGCCTAATCTACTTCCATTTGGTTTAATCAAAAAGAAGGACATGATCAACTACAACTATTGTTTGATTTAGAGCATTCTTAACCTAATCTAATTAGATTTGATCAAATACTCTTATAGTCCAGTTGATTTAAACCTTAGGGTCTAACCCTTTATGGACCCAATTTAGCTAACCCAAAGGATTAAATATATTTCATGTTTATATGTCATATATTTCAATCAAGCATCACATGTATTATGTTACTACTCATAATTCCTATATTTAGATCATATCTAAAGAGATTATGAATTAACATTTGACATTCAAATTAGACTCTCATAAATATTTGTATGTTTCATAACATAGACATCATGCCATCATATATCATATCTATGTTTTATACTAAACATACAAATATCATGTTTTTATACAACATCAATATGTATCAAATATAAAACATATTTTGAGAGTGTGTGTAATCAGTGTTTTGAAGCCAAAGATCAATTTAAATTATCACGGCAATATGTCACAGAATACCTCGTTGAATGGGTAATTTGGATTTTCAATCCATCTGTGACCGAATAGACTTGTGATTTATTTTAGCCTTGATTACACAATTAATATGAGCATTAATTTACATGCAATAAATTAGATCAATAAATCATCGCTCTGATACCATTTGAAGGGAGAAACAATCTCCGAGGCATGCATGTTTTAAAAAATTGATAACAATTATCAATGCGGAAATTTAAAGATTACATACTAATCTATCTAACATGCATCAAGATCATATCTTTGCCTTGTATATATATGATCGATTGATCCAAAATATGCATATAAATAAAACTATCAAGATCATGTCTTGATCTTCAAGGCAAGAAGTCATACTTCTTGTCTTGAAGCATGCCTTAAGATCTAGGGATCATATCACTTACCTTAAAGGCAATTGGTAAATTCTTTTATGCTCTGCAGCCGTTCAATCGTCCGGCGTCTAGTATCGTTCACGTGAAGCCCCGAATGATCGAATTCCTGGGAGTGCTAGCTCGCGGAAAATGACTTTGCTGATCTTGAATCCTCCCACTTGAATTCTTCTTCTAGGATCCTCCACACTTCCGTTAGCACCAGAATCACTAGGATTTTCTATTCTAATTCTTTAGAAAATCAATTCACGACATATCGTGTGTTGTTTTTCTCTTCTTTGTAATCTGGTGAGGGATGTCATCTATTTATAGTCTCTTTTTAGCCAGCCCATTAAATTCTAACATTTAGAATTCCGCCTCTTGGCGAAAACCAAAGAGACGTCGAACCGTAGCGCTTGGTTAATTCCGACGTTCGATAAAAAACCAAAGAGTCGTCGAACCGTAGCGCTTGGTTAATACAAAGAGGCGCATTTATTCCATATAAATTCTAACACTTTAGAATTCTGACGGAATTGTTTGGAGAAGATTAGTGCAAGACATTAAATTTTATATGTGAATTTAATCTCTCAGACTTATGCGAGAGGTTTGGGTTTAGTTTTTGGTTTAAGCTAATCTAAATTTATTGGACTGAACCCACATAGATCATGGTCCTAGCCCAAATCAAATTTGGCTAGTCCTGAATCTATTTAAATCCAAATCAAGTCTAATTTTAAATCAATATTTGAAATTGATTAGTCCTTCTAAAAGACTTAAACCAAATTGAATCTTATTCAATTGTACTTAACCCAATTGAGATAATTCAATCAATCAAATTGATTAATTAAATAATATATGATTCTCAATCGTTGATCAGCAAACATATCATCCTAGGAAACTTTTATGCGTGTGACTCTCTAGGTTCGAACATAAGCCGGTAGCATAGGAATAACTTTCTATGCTAATCAATGTGCCCATCTAGCAATAGAACCCGATGTCCGTATAGGTCGAAGAGTTGCCGAGCAAACTCCAAGAACCCTAAGAAACAGTTACCGTATAATTCATCCTCTTGACCACAAATGCTAAGGATGACTTAAGAGCCTGTCAACTCTAAATAGCAAATCCATAAAGTGATTTCAATTTTAGTGATCATGTGACTTTCATATGAAGTGCCTTGGCCAAGGTCTTGCTAAATTGAAACACAAGCATTTCTCCTTTTAACGGGATAGGTCAAATTCCATCTTGATCCACAACTGACTACCACAAGTACTTAACTGCACCCAGTAACCTTTCGTAGCTGGATTAGAAATCCAGATGGTCCGGCACCTAAGTACAATGAGTTGCTTGTAAGCCACTGGTTGTGATCTTCAGGTCTGAAGGATACTTATACCTATATCTTTTCGGATTAACTCTTGACAGTAGAGTATCCGGAAATGAGTCACGTTCGGTGAAATGTACTCCTACACTTTCATCTGTATGTCATACCAGTGTCTCTACACTCCTTGGTTAAGAGGACAACCAACAAATATGATATACAACGTCCTATAATTGATAGTACTATGGCCCTGTCATAGTATATCATATGGTCGCGAACCTTTTTGATGACCTTCAAAGATAAATCCTCCTTTATCGTGAAGAAAGATCATAAGGGCTTCATTACAATCATGAGTATTAAGAAGATGTTCTTGTAATGAATAAACTGCCAAATAACTTTTATTAATATATCAATTTATATACAATTTACATTAGCATAATCATCAAATGATTGGCTTTAGGATACAATTCCCAACAATATCATCTTTGCTGATTAAGTTATGTCTATCTTTATCTTGAAGCTGCGTTTCAGCATCCAATCAATTTTTGAAACAGAAAAGCATCTCAATCGTTTTGCCAGTCATTCTGCTTATCTTTTCGTCCAGAACACATCGACCTACACTGAAAGCAGGTACTGATGCTACTATGGACATCGGCACAACACAGTTAAAATATTATGTGCAATGGCAGACATAACATGATATTGATTTCTAACACTATTTCATCAGTCTAATACATCTTGACTTTCTATTTGATTTTCATTAGAATAAAAATCAGAATGAAAATCATTTCGTAAATAAAATTCTAATTCATTACTTAAAGATGAAGAAGAAGATGAAGCATGTGCATGACGAATGAGATTTAGAAAAAGAAGCAGAGCTTTGAGCATATATTCTAGATCCATAAATTTTATCATTATATAAAGCATAAATATCATTAAGAAGTCGTGTTACTTCATCTTTAGTAGGTTTAGGATTTTGATTCATATTTTCACAATATTAATCAATTAAAAAATTTATGCCATTTAATTTAACCCTAGGATCAAAAATAGTAAAGGACAAATTCTATTACAATATTTATTCCATTTAGTTTTCATATTATATATAATAGACATTAAAACTTTATGATATTTATATTTTTTAAATTTTTCATTAATTACATATGATTTTTATAAAAAATGAACAAGAAGTTGGATAATAAATACCTGAAAGAACATTTGTAACATCATAAAAAGTAATCAAAAAATCTTCTAAAATTTTACTTTGATGCCAATATGCTAATTAGTCAATGTAAATCCTAATCCACGATCATTAATATAAGTACTTAATAAGTTCTTATGGATATGCATCATGTATCATGGTATAGATACTATTCCAACGAGTAATTACATCAAGTTTAACGAGTAATTACATCAAGTTAAAAATTTTTAAACGTTTACCATGATCTACACATAATTATTTAAATTTTTGAAGTCTTTTGAAATAACCTCTTGTATTATGTCAATGCCAAATTGAATAGAAAGATTTAATATATGACATGCATATCTAATATGAAATAATTATCCATTTAAAATAGAATACAAAGAGTCATCTAATAATGCAACAGTAGAATTATTATTAGATGCATTATCAAAAGTAGTAGATATTATTTTATTATTAATATTAACAGTTTGATAAATAGCATTTGAAATTTATTATCCTGAAATTTATTGTCAAAAATCAAAAGCACAAAAATTCATTTATTTAGTTACCAATTATTATTAATATAATAAGCATTAATAGCAATAAAATAATTACTATCTACAGATGCCGACCAAATGAGAAGTTAAAGAAACTCTAGCATTTAAATTAGAGAGCATTTCAATTAAACTTTGTTTCATTGCTAAAAAATTTGTCATAGCCACTCTTCTGAATGTACGCATATTAGTTCTTTTATAAGCAGGTTGTAGGCCTAATTAAACATATCGTTCAAAATTATAAGATTCAGATAAATTAAAAGGTAGTTCATCCCGAACTATCTATCTTACAAGTAATTTTTTCTAATTTTTATGGTTATATGCAAAATTAGTTACAAGTGATCCCTCTTTTATATTAAGGGTACATTGCTGACAGGAATCATGCATTCTCTTGATGTCTTTTTAAATGCCCTATTTCCTCAGTACTAGTACAACTGTAAAGTTTTGCACATTTTTTATATTTTATTTTGTAGACTCCATCAATCATAATTCTATTGAATCATTCCAAATATCACTAGTCTTCTTACAAGAAGAGATTTCACATTCACTGACACTGGCTCTAGAGGAGACTTGGGGTTGGGGATTAGTTTCCTCACCCTCAGAAAAAGGGTGTATGCTAAAATTACTTTCATCAAAAGATGTCATATCTAAAATTTTTAATTAATGAATGCAAAAAATAAAAACTAACCACAAGAAGAAATTGAGAAGAGGATCAGAGGTAGAGGCGTGGAGTCGAGATTTGTAAGCTTTCTCTTGTGCTCTCGCCTCTCAACAAGAAGTGACCTCCTTTCTCTTATACTTCTCAACAAGAACCTCCTCTTATGTAGCACTTGAACACTTGCTAGAGCACTTGCCACTTGCCAGAACACTTGCAAGCTAAAAATTAAATTGCTAGTCTGTTAGAGCACTTACTAGAAGAGAGAAATAGTAGTAGTAGAGAAGGAGAGAAGAGTTGGTTTGGTGTGGTGAGAATGAGGGAGGAATGGGCTATTTTATAAAAGTTTCAATTTTTTTTTTTCAAAAATCCCCTTCAATATTGCTGTTATATGGTTGTTTGGGGAGGGGTAAAATGGTCAAAACCCCTTCTAAACGGCTTTTCAATGGCTAGAAACAGCTATATAGCCGTTAGGGGCTATGCTGGCACGGCCTAAGGCACGCCTCAGCATGGCCCATCATGGGTCGTGCCGGGCTTGAATTTTTTTTTTCCGTGCTGTGCCTAGCATGGCTCGTTTGTTACTGGACCGTGTCAGGCATGGTATGGCTATGGGGGCAGCCCGGTGAGCCTGGGCTGTGCCGTACCTGGCATGGCACGGTCCAGTGCCTATCTTTACTTAGAATCTTTACTTTTGTGCAAGGAGTGGATGACAATTGATTTTATATGTTATTAATGATAAAAAATTATTTTTATCTTTATTAATGAAAACATGAAGGTCGTTATGAGACTTTTTTTTTTAAGGCATTGGAAGGACCAACGCATATACGGAAGGGAAGGACTAAAATGCAAAGGTAAGAATTCTTTTTAAAATCGGTGTCAATCTTAATGATTGAATTTTTACTTTTGCACAAGAAGTTGATGGCAATTGATTTTATCTTTTGTTAAAGAGAAACATTATTTTTATCTTTATTAATGAAAACATGATGGTTGTCTGTGTATGAGACTAATATTTTTAGGGCATCGAAAGATGCATCTATGGAAGGGAAAGATCAAGATGCAAGGGTAAGAGTTCTTTTTCAAATTGGTGTTGCTTAACACCGGTTTTATGTGGTTGATACGAAAAATAAAAATTTTACCAAATTGATGTTAAAGTGAAAAAGCGTCACTTTAAGTCAAGTGGCATTTTTTACGTTTATTATGGTCACTAAAAAGCATCATTTGAAATGACGCTTTTAAAAGCATCATTTTAAGTGGCGTTTCTTAAAAGCGCCACTACTTTAAGTGACACTTTTAAGAAGCACCATTTCTTTACGTAAAGTAAGATTTTGCTTGAAAGTGAGAAGTGAAAAGATTTCTAAAAAATATCAAGCGTCATTTCAAGTGGCATTTTTTTGATGCCACGATGGATATAAAAAGCATCATTTGAAGTGGTACTTTTTACTTTAATACTATTTTTATAAAATTTTTATCCTTCGCACGAATTACGTAAAATCGATGTCTAATGACACCAATTTGAAAAAAAAAGGCTAAGGGTAGATTACTTTATGGGCTCTGTAGTTCGGTTATTTAACTTTCTTGAGATTTGACAAACTTGTACCATGCTATTGGTTGCTATTGATGACCATAAACGATCTTTTGCAATGCCATCAAATGCGAATATGATTATCAAATTAAGGATTAGAGACGAATATCTAGACTTATTATGGATCGTAAATGAATATCATGGTGCACATTCTTATTGGAAACACAACAAGAGCTATACACTCTAATATAGATATTAATATTCTCGAATACGATTGATATTCATGCCAGCTGTTTGGATCATCATTTCTACCATTATAGTTGTTATCAAAGTTGCTTACCTTTACCATGCCATCACAATCACATCTCGGAGATGATGTCAATACTTTAAAGGAAATAATAATACATGAGAATATGCATGTTTAGTCACATACAATTATTCATGACGATCCTTATCCACTAATGCTATAATTATTACAAAAGAATGTACCATAAACTACATAGGTGTGTCGATGCATGAGGCCATAACATAGGAGGCCATGGATATGCGGCACACTATTATCTTTTGTATATTTTTTGGTTGATCTTTATGTTTTATCTCTGATATTTTATATTTTGATACATTATCTTTTAGATGTATACTTAAATAATTATAATTCAATGTATACATTTTTTTTTGGTACTAATGTTTTACAACCTTGTTAATGTTCATGATTATGAAATATGCAATAAACTTTATAACATGTAGTACATTGTGATAAGCTATGCAAGTATTGTATCATTTCAATTACTTTTTAAATTTTGATATGTTTTATTGAGAAAATCATAAAAGCATAAAAAAACATTCTTGCTGAGATACGATGGCATAGTAGAGGCGGGATAATAAGATATGATCATATGTGGCATGATATGACACTGATGGGGCTACATCCAACCAACGATGATGATCACACTCCCAGAAGTAACTTCAGCTGGCCACCTAGGTAGGACCTTCAGTCGGCCACTTAGGTAGAACCTCCAGCTGGCTATTCGGATAGGACCTTCAATTGGTTACCCAAGCAGAACCTTCAGTCAATCATCCGGGCAGGACCTTTAGTTCGTCACCCGAATAGGATCTCCTATGGGGCCCACCTATATGACCCCACTATTCATAATTGCTCACACAATTCTCTCACGGTCCAGAATCTCAACGGAGACATGATGTGGGAGACAAATCCAACAAATTTTGGCTGCTCAGACCTGACAAATTCTACCAATCTGACGATGGCCGCCCATGTTTGGTAAATTCAGCCAATCCTGACATGACACTTGGGGAGTAAATCCTAACATGCCATGTGGGGAGCAAATCCCACCAATTTGGTTATAGCCACTCTGGCCCCATGACACACGCTCTGGCATTCAGTTATGCTGTGAGCCTCACAAACTTTCTTAAAATGGGTAAGAGGGACCTTCGATCAGGTATGATGAATATATACGCTCACACAGAACCTCTCTCTCTAAGACTCTCGAGCTTTTTTTTAAGCTCACGACTATTGTTCAGAGCACTAACTTAAGTGTCGAAGGGTTCCCATTGGAATCCCCAGCCCTAGAGACTTTTTGCGAGCTCTTAATCGAGAGAAACCCGTCAAAATATCCTTGGCTCGCCGAAGAAGGCAATTGGACGCTTGCCGATGACCAAGGAAGGTGTCTTGGTGACAATAGATTGATGTGCCAGGTAGAGGGGAAAAGCAGATCAGCAATATCAACCTACATATCTCTATCCTCTCTAGTTAAAAGATGGTGATGATGCGAGCTCAGAAGGTTTTTCATCAGTCACATGGGAGAGCCCTCACATAGAGTCGAGCAGCAAGAAGCTAACCCCTCTGCTCCACCATCACTACCATCTCAAACCATCCAGCCAGACCAGCTTGCCACCCTCACCCAGTAAGTTCAAGCACTGGTGGCAGCGGTTCAGGAGCTACAAGAGAAGTACTCCATAGCCACACAGCAGTAGTTAAGGGCCTTCTCATCCCCTGCAGTTGCTGCTCAGGCCAGCCGTCAATTCACTCATGGAAGATCTCCCCATCGGGAGATTCATCGCTACTATGCCTCACTAGAGCACCGCTGCTATGAGGCCCCCAAGAGGTCTTGATCTCCCATTTGCTGTCCAAACAGCCCTTCTTATGAGCGAAGGCATGAGAAGATGCCTACACAGGGGCATCAACATCAGCAACACCCCTCTCCTTATTTGTGTCTTGAATTATTGGGAGAGGGGTCCACTGACGGGAAAATCAACCGCAAGGTGGAGCGATGCCTTGATGAGTATAATCATCGGATGGAAGAGCTCAGTCGTAGGCTCACCGACCAGCCGAAGGTGGACTATGGCAGTCTCCCTCTTACCCGTTGCATCATGAAGGTACCGATCCCTGATTGATTTTGCTTCTCTCAACTGGATTCGTATGACGGCACTACGGATCCATTTGACCACCTTGAGAGCTACAAGGCTTTCATGTAGATTCGAGGGGCTATCAATGCCCTTCTCTATATTGCCTTCCTTGTTACCCTTCAGAAGGCCGCCAGCGCTTGGTACTCCCATCTCTAGCCCGCAGCATCAACTCCTTTAAATAGCTAGAGAGGACCTTCCTAGCTTACTTTAATGTCTGCCGGAGGATCCCTCGAGTAGTGGATAGTCTTTTCTCCATCTGGTAGAAAGACAAAGAACCCCTCAAGGATTTTGTGGCTTGCTTCAAGATGGCCGCTCTAGAGGTCTATCACCTTGATGATTATATGGCCACCCTGGCTCTGAAGCGCGGCCTTCATCTCTCTTGTTTTACCTACTCCCTTGACAAAAAGCCTTCCAAATCCTATGCAGAGCTCCTAAGTCGCACATAGAAGTACATTCACATCGTCGAAGTTGACTCCACAAGAAGGAAGATGGATGGGAGGCCCAAGAAGCAGGCCCACGAGGAGTCAGGCATACCCTGTCCAAAAAAACCAGAGCCTCCACGTCGGCCAAAAAATCGGCATAGAAACTTTATCCCCAAGAAGGACAACTATACCCCTCTTCTTGCCCCCAGAGTGCACATTCTGGTGGAGATCGAAGGAGAGCAGTACCTCAAGCGCCCCCATCCTCTAAAGCCATCGACTACCCAGGATAAAAATCTTTACTACTGATTCCATCGGGATTATGGCCACGATACGTAGGAGTGTCATCACTTGAAGCGCGCCATTGAAGACCTAATTCGGCACGCCTATCTGGGGAAGTACATCTAGGGGAGCCCCCAGCTGCTCCATATTCGGCGGGCCCTCTATTTGCCCAGGTTAACATCGATAACGCCTGATCGAGACGATAGTTGACATAATTTTCTAGGGGGTAGGCCACACTTCTAAGAGGCCATGGGGGGAAGAAGGGGTAGAAACTTAATCCTTTTCTCTGAAAGAGACCTAGCGAGGGTGAACAACCCAAATAATGATGGCGTCATTGTTTCCATGATGATCGCCAAACATCTTATAAAGTGGATTCTAGTTGATAGTGAAAGCTCCGCAGATATCCTCACTTATGATGCATTTGTTCGAATGAATCTTTCTTCCGACTCTCTTTAAACTGTGTCTGCTCCATTGGTCAGATTCATAGGAGACTCCGTGAGGGTCGAAGGTGAAATCACCCTTTCCATTATAGCCGAGACTTCGCCTTGCTAGAGCACTATATTCATAAAGTTTTTGGTCGTCCGGATGTCACTAGTCTACAACGCCATACTCGGACATCTCGGTCTAAACCTCCTAGATATGGTCATCTTCACCAAATGCCTTCTCGTCAGGTTTTTTACCAAAAATAAAATCGGCGAGATGCGTGGTGACCAAAATTTAGTGCAGTTGTGTTATCATATGGCTCCCAGCCATTGCGAGATAATCACACTAATGAATCCAGTATTTTGGACCCAAGGGAGTCAAAAAAAGAGAGATGAACCAGCAGAACAATTGCTGATTTTCTTATTGAAAGATGACCCAGCAAGGACGATCCAAGTCGGTGCATTCCTGCTCGTGGAAGAAAGAGATCAGTTGCTCACTTTCTTGTGGGCCAATTCGGACGTCTTTGCATGGTCAGTGTCGGATATGCCTAGGATCCTTTTAGAGGTAATTACTCACAAACTCAATATTGACCCAAAGTATCGGCCAGTCCGATAGAAGTAAAGGCATTTTACCCTTAAGAGGCAGAAGGCCATTGACGAAGAAGTCCGCAAGGTACTCATCGCTGGTCATATTAGGGAAGCCCATTATCCGAATTGACTAGCCAACACGGTAATAATCCACAAGACAAATGGGAGCTGAAGGACTTGCGTCGACTATATCAACCTAAATAAGGCATGCCCAAAAGATAGCTTCTCATTGCCCAAGATCGACCAGTTAGATGCCACATTCGGCCATGAGCTTTTCAGCTTCATGATGCCTTCTCGGATTACAACTAAATACGGATGGATCAGGAGGACGAGGAGAATACCTCCTTCATGATCAAGAAAGATAACTATTGCTATAAGGTAATGCCCTTTGGCCTGAAGAAGTGGGGGCTACTTACCAAAGGTTGATAAACAAAGTGTTTGAAGATCAAATCAGGCAAAATTTGGAGGTATACGTCGATGACATGTTAGTCAAGAGCATCCGCCCACTAACAATATCATTGATCTAGAGGAAAACATCAATAACCTTTATCGCTACCGAATGAAGCTGAACCCTCGTAAGTACACATTCGGAGTCAACACGGGGAAGTTCCTGGGTTTCATGGTAACCCAACAAGGGATCAAGGCAAACCCTAAGAAGATTCAAGCCATCCTCGAGTGAAGGTGCAATGGCAGCTTACTAATAAGAAGGAGGTGGAATGGCTCATCAGAAGAGTGGCGGCCTTGAGTCGATTTTTGTCATGGTCTGCCGAGAGATGCCCGCCCTTCTTCAAGACCCTACGTAAGGTGAATAGGTTCGAGTAGATGGGGCAATGTCAGAAGGCCTTAGAGGAGCTAAAGGAGTTTTTAGCTTCCCTTTCTTTACTATCAAAGCCAAAAGAAGGGAAGAATCTCTTCCTCTATCTTGTTGCCTCCCTAGAGGCGGTTGGCTCTATGCTTGTCTAAGTTGACTCCGACAGGACATATAAGCCCATCTACTATACTAGCAAGGTGCTTCATGACGTGAAGATCAGATATTCCAAAATTAAAAAGATTAATTTTGCACTAATTGTTTATGCTCAGCATCTTAGGCCTTACTTTCAAGCTCACCCAATCATGATACTCATTGACTAACCCCTGAAGGTTATACTAGCCCGCTTAGACACCTTCGAATGGTTGGCTAATTGGGCTATCAAGCTGGGGGAGTTCGATATCTTCTATCGGCCAAGGTCGGCCATAAAATCCCAAGTTCTAGAAGACTGTGGTCGAATACACCTGGACTGAGAGCCAGCTAGAAGAGCCTCCTCCAACGGGTCTAGTTGCTGAACCAGAAGAGATGGGAGAGATCTGGATCCTCCACATCGATGATGCCTCCAACTCCCAAGGGAGTGGGGCATGATTGATCCTTGCAAACCCAGAGAGAACAGTAGGAAAGTATGCCTTGTAATTCCTATTTGAGGCTACTAATAATCAAGTCGAGTACAAAGCTATGCTGGTATGACTAAGGCTTGCTCAGGAGCTCAGAGCAAAGTATCTCAGAGCCTTCACCGACTCCCAACTAGTCTATGGATAGATCATCGAAGAATACAAAGCCCGAGACCCTATCATGTCTTGGTACTTAGACAAGGTTCGGTCGTAGGCCTCTACATTAGCCTACTTTTGCATCAGCTACATCTTTAGAGGCAAAAATGCCAGAGCCGATTCCCTATCTCAGCTAGCCACATCAGTTGACAATGCCTTGGGGAGGACCTACATCGAGCATATGGAAGCCCTGAGCATCGATGTCGTAGAGAAAGTATTGCTAGTCACATAGGAGCTGAATGCCTACGTCCACTACCTCACTGATGACACTCTCCCTAACGATCACAAAGAAGCCAGACTACTCAAGTAGAGAGCTTCCAGATTCGCGATAATGAACGGACGACTATATAGAAGGTTGTTCTCCTATCCCTTCCTCAAATGCATAGGCTCAATAGATGCCGACTATGTCTTCTGAGAGATCCACAAAAGCATTTGTGAAAATTACCTGAGGGCTAGGTCGCTAGCATACAAGGCGCTCCACCAGGGATATTACCAACTCACTGTGGGAGGATGCGACCTAGTTGGTCCAAAAGTGTGACAACTGCTAACGATATGCACACATCCAATGGCAGCCCGCTTCCCAGCTAAGCCCACTCTCATCCTCATGGCCCTTCGCTCAATGGGGTACGGACATCGTTGGTCCATTTCCTTCAGCATCGGGCCAACGAAGGTTCCTTCTCATCACCATCGACTACTTCATCAAATGGGTTGAAGTTGAGGCACTGGTGCGCATCACCGAGAGCAAGGTAAAGTCTTTCTTTTGAAAATCTATTATTTGCCGCTTCGGATTACCCTACACCATTATCATCGATAACGGCCGACAATTCGACAACAAAACCTTCAAGGAATTTTGTGTTGAGCTGAACATCCACCATCGGTTACCTCTGTTGGTCACCAAAAAACCAACAAAAAAACCAAGGTGATGAACAAAATCATCCTTCAGGGCCTTCAAACCTGGCTGGATGAGTTCAAAGGCAGATAGATGAAGAACTTTCGAGCGTGCTATGGGCTTACCATACAACCCTAAGGACACCTACTGGTAAAACACCATTCAGCCTCGTCTTCAGATCAGAAGGGTCATCCTGATCGAGATTGGCCTCCCAAGCTTACAGGTAGAATCATATAACGAAGAAGATAACCCTACACAGCTAAGAACCAACCTCGATCTCATCGATGAGGCACGCGACCAAGCACGGCTCAAGATGGCAATATTTCGCTAATGAGCTACTTTATACTATAATGCCCACGTGCGTCTAAAGACCTTTCACCCCAAAGATCTCATCCTAAAGCATGATGAAGACTTCAAACCAACAAAAGAAAGCAAGCTATCCCCAAATTGGAAAGGGCCTTATCGGGTTGCCAAAATATTTCACAAGGGAGCATATCGGATCGAAGGACTCGATGGAAAGCCAATCCTCCACACATAGAACGCAAAAAACCTCCACATGTATTACCAATGATGTATAAAACTCCATTTGAGGGGAATAAAAGGAGCTTCCTGCATACTGATTCATCATCCAGCCTTTCTGCGGAATGAAGATTAACTTCGTGCCTCCGCTAGCTCACAGTTAGGAGACGTCGACCTCTTAGTTCATAGTTGGCGGACACCAACCTCCTTAACTTTGCATTAGATGGGTCCAGTCAGCTCATAGTTAGGAGACATCGATCTCTCGGTTCATAGTTGGCGGACACCAACTTTTTGACCCCGCATCGGATGGGTTAGTCAACTCACAGTTGGGAGGCACCAACCTCCTAGCTCACAGTTAACGAATACCCACTTTCAAACTTTGCGTCGGATTAGTTTAGTCGGCTCACAGTTGGGAGACATCGATCTTTTGGCTCATAGTTGGAGGACGACCACTTTCCGACTCTATATCGGATGAGTTCAGTCAGCTCATAGTTGGAAGAAGTCGACCTTTCGTCTCACAGTTGATAGGCGACCACTTTTCAAACCCGCATCGGATGAGTCCAATCAGCTCATAGTTGTAAGACATTGACCTTTCGGCTCACAGTTGGTGAATGACCACTTCCCAACCCCATATCGGATGAGCTAGTCGGCTCACAGTTGGAACACTTCCCGGCTCATAATCGGTGGATGACCACTTCCTGACCCCATGTTGGATGAGTCTAGTTGGCTCATAATTGGACACTTTTGGGCTCACAATCAGTGGACGACCACTTTTTGACCCCGCATCGGATGAGTCAATCGGCTCATAGTTGGGACACTTCCCGACTCATGTCAGTGGACGATCACTTCCCGGCCCCATGTCGGATGAGTCTCGTCGGCTCACAGTTGATGAACGCTCACCTCTCGACTCTGAGCTAGAAGATGACGGCAAGCCGCTCTCAGTCGGTCAAGGAGACCTAGTCAACCCTCATTGACTAAGGACTATCTCCCAACTCCGAGTCAGGAGAGGACAGTAGGCCGCTCTCAGCTGGTCAAAGAGACCCAATCGGCCCTCGCCGACTAAGGACTGCCTCCCGACTTCGAGTCAGAAGAGGACAACAGGCTGCTCTCAACCAGTCAAGGAGACCTAGTCGGTCCTCATTGATTGAAGACTACCTTCTAGCTCCGAGTCAGAAGATGGCTGCAGGTCACCCTCAGTAGGCCAAGAAGACCCAGTTGGCCTTTGCTGTCGGAAGAAGACCCAGTCGGCCTTTGTCGTTAGGAGATGACAACAAGCCAGTCTTAGTTGGTCAAGGAGACCCAGTCGGCCCTCACAGACTAAGGACTACCTCCCAACTCCAAGTCGAGAGAGGACATCAAGCTGCTCTTGGCTGGTGAAAGAGACCCAATCGGCCCTCGCTAACTGAGGACTTCCTCCCGACTCAGAGTCGAGAGAGGACAACAGGCCGCTTTAAAACAATCAAGGAGACCCAGTCAGTCCTCACTGACTAAAGACTGCCTCCTGGCTCTGAGTCAGGAGATGGTAGCAGGCTGCTTTTAGCTGGCCAAAGAGACCCAGTTGGCCCCCATCGACTAAGGACTACCTCCGAACTCCGAGTCAAGAGATGGAAGCAGGCCACTCTTAGATGGCCAAGTTGCAACCAATCTACCTCTAACTTTACCTGAATTTCTTCAAGTAAGCAAGAGCACAGTCCCAAAGGTCATGCTACTGTAGTTGTGAATTTGTGCAAGGCAAGTGAAAGCTGCCAATGCCGAAAACAACGCAAAAGAAAAAAAAATATCTCCATGAGGAGTTGGAAGCAGAAGCTAATATACAAACATAAACACAAAGACAAAGCAACTCTCAAAAGACCAATTCATGAAGGGAAGAAGGATCTATTTATTAAAGCATGAAGGTACAAAGCACAAAAGATAAAGTCGATCGAAGCCGGATTACAAGAGAAACTCAAAAACAAAATAAAGCATAGAAGAAGTTCAAAAAGGAGGTGGTCCTCAATGCTCGGCAGGCTTCGTCGGTTTGATTGCCTCCATCGTCGCCACTGCAAGAGTATGGCCATCGCCCCTCCTAGCTTCAGTAGCATCATCACCATCTTCAACTACTTCAACTGCTATGCTCGTTGGCTACTTCGCCAACTCCTTGGGATCCTTGGCAGTGATGGCACTCAGGTTCGCAATATGCAAGACCCAGGATACCTTATTTTTGCGCTCCTCGAATCCCTTGAGGAATGTGTCGTATGCTGCTTCGACAACCTCCTTGTTGAAGTCGATGGAGCTCTTGTACGCTTCCACAGCCCTAGCAGCCTCGGCCTTGGCCTGGGAGGCCTCCTCCCTGGCCCTAGCGGTCTCCTCAATCACCGCTCATGCGAGGGCCTCGGCAACCTTGACTCTCACGTCGGCATCCATGGCTTGCGCCTCTGCCACGTCCTTGCTCAGCCTAGTTCCCTCGAGCTGGGCCTCGAGCTCCATCACCTTGGCTGAGGCATTGGCCCACCTCAACTCGGCAGTCTCTGAGCGCCTGGCCTCAATTCTGGCCCTCTCCTCCACCTCCACAAGCTGGGCCTCCAGCCCCTGACTTGCTTCCATGGAAGTTCGGAGTTCTTGATTCAGGGCTGCCTCATGGGTCAGAGCGAAAGCAAGCTCCAAGGCTATGTTGTCCGCCTGGACCTGAGCGGCTGCAGCCCTCCCCCGAGCAATGCAGCAAGACTTCATGGTTCGAAGGCATGTGTCTCGCATGGCGAAGATGTTGGCCATCACCTGTATGATAAAGAAGTAAGTTAGTACACTAACTACAGAAGAATAACTCAGAGACAGGAACCAAAAGTTACTTACCCAGAGCATCGGGAGGAAGAGATTGCTCATAATCTCTCCCGTGCCTAGGCAGTGGGTTTCATCTCGGTCCTGTAGAAGGAGAACCCGCTCTAGCAACAGCTCTGCCATTTGGGCATCTCGGTATGCCAAGCCCTCCAGAGGCACCGAGAAGGGAATCTTGGGGATTTCTCGCTCCTCGGTGCGCGCGGTGGTCATTGACTCCCCTATAAAAACCGCCGGGGGAACCGACGGGCCAGCAGAGCCGTCGGGGGCTGCCCCCCTGGTAGCCGAAGCATTGCCAGCAAGTGAAGGTGCAGATGCTAACCTAGAAGCCTCCGTCGCCTCAGGCATGGACGTTGGAGCCACCGTCGCTCCATCACCCCTAGGCTACGGAGGGACTTCCTCCGCCCTTGACTCCATCTTTGCCACTAGGCGAGTAGCCGAGTTGGGGTCGGTTGCCCTTGGACAAGCAACCCAGGGCACCTCAGCCGGGGCCGCCTTCCTGCGGGCCCCTTGATGTTGAGGTTGAGGTGGTGCCGGGATCGACGTTCGGGGTTTCTTTGTCTCCTTCCCTGCGTCGCCGGCCGCCTCCTTCCTCTTTTTTGCCAACCCCCTTTAGTTGTTCGATGGAGAACTTCATCCATGCAGAAGACACACAGAAAGTTAGAAAAGAAGCAAAACGAATAAGAGAAAATAAAGGAAAAGCTCTTGTGCTCACCTAGGGTCGGCGTCAGGCTTGTGCCGGCATCAAACAGGTTCCTCTCAGATAAGATAGGAGATCCTAACAATGGGGGATCTGAGAATTCAACAATTGCTCAAATACCTCTCTATCGGCCTACTCCATGGTCAAGTTTTTGTTGGGGGACTAGTTGGGCTCCCCCATCTCTTCCTCAATCCTCCTATATGGGCAATGAAAAAATGGGATTGTCATCCCTTGATGAAGGAGCAGAGGTCAAGTTTGAGTACCCTATCCTATCGAGGAGAGAAAAAACACCATCCCAAAGGAATTTAGAGACAACTACGCTGGGAGAATGTTATATCTCTTTAAGAGGCTAGCTACGAAAGGATGGAAGGAAAGTCGGAGTCCAACCCTGAAGAACTCCTCGTACAGGGCGATGCCTCCAGTGGGGCTAGCGATCACCCTATGTCAGGTCTAGAGGCGGATAACCTAATCCTTTCCGGGACCCTATACCTAACCCTAAGGCTTTCTACCTCCAACTGAGTCATGGTCGAGGGGATGCTCTTCGGACTAGCTGAGCTTGAGGCCACGGCCAGAGGAGGCGCAGGATGCACCAAAGCCACCGAGGGCTCGCGGGCCATAGCACGCCAGCCATGCGGCGCAATCGAAGAGGAACACATCCTTAGAGGAAGAAGAAGAAGAAGACACTATGAATTTCTTACCCTTCCTATGGATGAGGCTAGGGTCCATGGCTACCTTAAGAAAGATGGGAGAACCTAAAAGGATGATCTAGAGAAAGACAGAAAGGCCAGAGAGACTAACCTGCAGAACAAGAAAGAATACCCCGAAAGACTCAGAAATTGGAAGAAGGAAGGAGGAACTTTATCTTTCTCTATGAGCACTAGAAGCTTAAAGGGCTTGGTGGAGAGGACAAAGGGCCTTTTATTCAGGATTTTCAAATCATCCCGCTCACAGACATAGCCACGTGGATGCTCGCAACTAGGAGTTGGCATCTCAGTCGATGAGAGACTCTTCACCGCTTGAAAAGTTGCATTCCAGCAGTGCATGGAGGAGCATGATTTGTGGCTGGCTAATGATGATATGCAGCTTTTCGTTGTTCGAAAAGCATTACCTCGATTTTATAACGGTGACTCACCGTCTGCCAACAATACTACGCCTCACTATCTCTCCTTAAACATGAAAAGACCACACTTTCCCAAGGCATGACCTCTACACATGTCAGACTCCACAATTAATGGCACCCGAATCTTGATGCATTGAGGCTCTATACTCCTCTCACTTAGCATATGCGAGGCACGTGGCCGCACAAGCTCAGGAGTGGGGGGCATAATGGGGCTGGTGGAGCAACACCCAACCAACGATGATGATCACACTTTCAGAAGCAACTCCAGCCGGCCACTTGGGTAGGACCTTCAATCAGCCTTCCGGATAGAAACTCTAGTCAGCCACCAGGGTCGGATCTCCTATGGGGCCCACCTATACAACCCCACTACTCACAACTGCTTGCACAATCCTTTCACAGTCCGGAATCTCAATAGAGACATGACGTGGAAAATAGATCCGGCAAATTTCAGCTGCTTGGGCCCGACAAACTCTGCTAATTTGGTGATGGCCGCCCAGGCCGAGCAAATCCTGCCAATTTGGCGACGACTGCCCAGGTCTGGCAAATTCTGCCAATCCTGACATGCTACGCAGGTAGCAAATCTTGACATGCCACGCAGGAAGCAAATCTAGCCAATTTGGTTACGGCCACTCTGGCCCTGTGACACACGCTCTGACATTCAATTATGTCGTAAGCCTTATGAACTTCCATAAAATGGGTAAGAGGGACCTTCGACCAGGTATGATGAACATATATGCTCACATAGAGCCTTTTTCTCTAAAATTTTTGAGCTTTCCTTCAAGCTCACGGTTGTTTCTCGAGCATTAACTTGAGTGTCAAAGGGTTTCCATCGAAATCTTCGGCCTTAGGGATATTTTGCAGGCTTTTGATCGAGAGAAGCCTATCGAAAGATTCTTGGCTCATCAGAGAAGGCAATCAGATGCTCGCCGATGATTAGAGAAAGTATCTTAGCGACAATAGGCATGACATAATATAATTATGTATAGCATTATTGGCATAACATAGTATGGTCATGTATGGCACGACACGATATGACATAATTCTATATGACACAGAATAGCCATCATGACATGATATGGCTGGTTGTGCACAGTATGTTACGGTCATATTTGGCATAACATAACACTTAGACAGTAGTTGGAGTCTACTTTCAAATGGCTTCAATAGTAGTTTGCTTTGAAATACTTTTTATGTTAACCTGTTATTCATGAGCTATGAGCATTTGTTAGGAGTGGGAACCATAAAACCTGAAGGCTGCACAAGAGGCATACAGAACTGCACCAAAGGCAGATGTTATAAGTTGGACTAATAATTTCATGAGATCGTCAATTAGATTGACAATTTCATGAAAATAGCCTAGCGACGATTTTCAAACTACTTCTAAGTAAAAATGGTCAGTGAAGTCATCAATTTGAGTGATAATTTGGGAAGAAATCGTGAGTCCAAAGGATAATTTTATAAGGAAGTTAACTCTGCTGCTGATTGAATAACTTTTTTTTTTATTGCACATCATATGAAAATTTTATTTTGGATCAATAAACATTTTTATCCTTCTATTTATGTTTAATATTACCTTTTAGTATTATGGATTTAACTCGTTCCCAAACGATGTGATCGCTTAGTTGTTAAAAAAAAAGTTTTTTATTAAATAATTATTATTTACTAAATATCTACAACGATGAAGCCGTGACAAGGGGCACCGTGAATAAATTGGCTAACTTACTTTGAAGAATTATTATTAAAATAAATTGGATCGCGGGGTCCATTCATCGACCAACGCTGCTTGCTTACATCGGGATGTCCGCCCTTTTTCTCTTTCACCTACCCGGCTATCCCCTCCGTCAACGGTCCTCGGATGTTGCTTTCGGTCCAACTTCCTCCGTTCCTGTATTTTCTTCTTCAATTTGCCTTCTCTTAATCCGTCGTTCTCATCCGCAGCCGAAGACCCTAAACCTAATCCATTCCTTCGCTTTGATTCCTTGATCTGGTCACTGCTGAATCGATCAAAGATCCAAGCGCCTCCCAGAAGTCGACGAGATCCTCTCTTTAAAAGCTACCATAAATTTGAGAAATTTTAGATCTTTGTCTTGCCGAGATGGATTCTCCTCGCGTGAAGCTGGATTTCAGCGGGGTAGAAATATGCGGGAGCCTCGACGAGCGAAACCCTCTAATTTGTCTCCCAAATCAGCCTTCTGATTCCTCTCTGCTCGCACTCGACATAGGAGGTACGCATGACCATTGCTGTGATTAATTTGTAGCGTTTAAAGTTCTAAATTTGGGCGTAACTGAATTGTGATGCTTGGGTAATCTTAGGAACACTGATCAAATTAGTTTATTTTTCGGGCGGTGATGAGGAGATTGGAAATGACAAAGCAGCTCTTGGTGGGCGGTTACGGTTTGTGAAGTTTGAAAGGAGGCGTCTTGATGATTGCTTGGATTTCATTAAATCCAAGAAGCATATCAATGGCTGCGGTATAATTTTTAACTATTTTAATTCGAGATTCATTCTCTTATTGTATTTTTGTTACATTCACTAGTCCAGTCCGATTCTCTGAAGCATTTGGATTGCGTTTATTTCATCATAACTAACCAAAGACATAGATTCTGTAGTTATATGCACGATGCAAATGCATTCTATTGAAGAAGTCTTGAACGAGCAACCTCAATAATTTATTAAGAATCCCAGATAAGCGTTAAAATAGGGAAAACAATAGCTACTGATATATATTTTTTGTCTTAACTATATAATTACACTTTCAAATGTCTGTTAATATGAGGGTAGGATCACCCTTCTGGAGGTTTATAGAAATTGATGCGGACAAATCACCGGTGATGGGCGCCGGGCATGCTGAAATTTATTGTGGGCCTCCAAATGGGGTGGAGAGGTCGTCTTCCTCCTTTGGAAACCTGCAAGAAGTCCCCAAGCCGGTATTCCTGGCGAGGACCCTCTGATGCTCAAGTTAATGACTTGTCGATCAGTAGTGTAAGAGAGAGATCCCCTTTTTCTGTTGAGCTCGGGATCCTTTTATACCTGTTTGGGAGGTTCCTTTCTTTTCGTCCTGTTTTGAACCGTCGAATCTTCCTTGTTAGGATAAGCTCCTTCGAACGACAAGTGGTTAAGCCGTTGCTGGATGAGGGCCACTTGTGGCGGTAACTGCTGGGCGTGCTAGCACTTGCTCGTAATTTCGGTGAGTGAGGTATATGGTAACAGATCTCGAATCTCGGAATCTGTTACCTGAAGTGGGTCATAGTGTATGCAGGAAAGGCATCAAGTTAGAGCCGGAGCCAAAGGCCGGAGTCGTCGCTGGAGGCCGGAGCCAAAGGCCGGAGCCGTCGCTGGAGGCCGAAACCAAAGGCCGAAGCCAAAGGCCAGAGCCAAGATTCCATCTATGGGATTAGCTGTCACATCATTATCTTCGAAATCGCGCAAAAGGTTATAACACCACCCAGAGGAGATGGTCAGCCGTATCAGATGCCTCCCGCCCCTGAGATGAGTGAGCGCACAATTACCAGCGAAAGGGGTGTTAATATCCACTGGGCGGCTGACTTCCGCGCCATCATTTCGTTCGTTCGGGCTGTTGGGATTGGGGAAGATTTTCCTCGAGTAATGAGTCGTAAAAAGACGAGCGTCATCATTGCGGTAAGGCCACCACCATCTTTTTATTGGTGATGCTTTTCGTGTTTTTCGCGCCGGTAGGCTGCTGAAGCGCTTCCATTTGAAGGAAGACACATGGCCAGATCGGACGGCCGCGGGATGATTTGAAATGGGGCTATAAAAATAAAAATCGTCCTCATCTTCCCATTCCTTCTTCTCTTACGTTACAGCTACCTCCCCCGAGTCTGCAAGCGTCCGTCCGCCTCCCGTGTCTGTTCCTCTCCTCGTGCTCCTTCGATCTTAGCTCAAGCTTTCTAGGTTAGTTTCCATGGCCTCCTCACTCTCCTGTTCTATTTTCGATTCCGAGGGTCGTTCCCCCACACCTTCTCAACCTTCCGCTTCCTTACCAAGCCAATGGTCCACCCCATCCTCTGACCACTCCTCGCTGGAGCGACGGCCGGTCAGACGCCCCGCAGCCAGGAGCCATCCGACCGTCGGACGAACCTCCACCCGGCGCCGTTCGACAGCTGCTGGTCCTTCTGGCGCTGTCAAGGAGTCCCCCGAGGGGACTGCTTCCACTATGTCTGCTCAAGACATAGTAAACCTAAGAGCCAAGTATAGTTTTTCGCCAAACCTATGTCTGTCCTACCCCGCTCCTGATGACAGGGTAACTTCTTTCCGTCCTGGAAGAGTTTCCTTGTACGGAGCCTTCTTTAAGGCAGGACTTCGATTACCTATCCACCCTTTCATCCTTAACCTTCTGGATCGATATTCTTTAACACCTTCCCAACTAGTCCCTAACTCGATCCGAACTATCGTTGGCTTTCTGGTTCTCTGTCACCTGCAAGGCATAGAGGCCAGTATCTCCTTATTCCGCAGTTTTTATACCCTTCGCAAGCAGTCAGGTTGGTGGTCCTTTACTCCTAGACCCACTAGGATCCTTAAATTGTACCTTCCCACCTCCGTTAAAGGGCGGAAGGATAAGTTTTTTTTTGCTGATATCGAAGGGGTGAGTGGAAGCTGGGGGACACCCAACACCGACGCCAATAGGGATTCCTCTATCCTTCCAAGGGATCGAATGACATTTGGGCAGCTTCTGACTGCCGATGTCCCTCGATGTAATAAGCTTCTGGTCGATGAAAACCTTCGTCTCGCCGGCCTAATCCCTTCTGGTGGTGAGCACCTGATTACTCACCTTTTTCATTCCTTCTTCCCCTTTTTTTTACTCATCTCCTGTTTTTTTTTTTTATAGGGATGACGCATCGCTTCGCGAGCTCAGGCAGGCGGTTACCAAGAAGAGGAAGGCAACGGGGAATGAGCCCCCCCGCTGAAAGGAGGGCCGTCGCCAAGATTCTAAGGAGGGCCGACGCGGGGAGGGCCGACGCTGGAGGGGCCAGAGTGGTGAAGCCCCTGCGCGCTAAGGTTTCGAAGAGGGCCGACGCTAGGGGGGCCGACGCTGGAAGGGCCAAAGTTGTGGATCCCCTGCGCGTGCGCGAGGCGGCCAGAGCCCAAGCCGACGAGCCCGTGAGGAAAGACACAGTAAGGGCCGAGGCCAGCGAGGAAGTTGGGCGGAGCCAAGCAAGAGGAAAAGAATCGCCTTCAGTACTGGCTCCCCCTCCTGTCATTCTGCTCGATCCTTCTCCGGAGCGGGTCGCAAAAGCACCGTCACCCCGCCCGAAGTCGTGGAGACGGAGCCGGTCCTTGCAACTACAAAGCCGACTCCAGCAGTTACCATGCCCCCCAAAGGGGCAACAATCGAAGCGCCTCCGCCAGCTAAGGGGCCGGAGGCAGCAGAGTCGGAGGCGGAGTCCTCCCCCGCGGCCCCCGTGTAAGTGGAAAGGAAGGGCGTCGACCCTTCCTTCCAATCACTTTTGGCGAACCACAGCCGCTGGGCCGAGAGAGCATTGGACGAAGCATCTGTGGTTGAGGTGCAGGAGTTTCTCCGGCATCAGGGGAGGGCTACCTTCTTCCGCGAGACGTTCGTGGCACACCTCTGGGTGAGCTTTGCTCTATTAACCTTTTCGCCTTCGTGTTTTTTTTTTTTTTAAACATTGACACTCCATCCAGGCGCTGAACTCTCTAATTGCCATGAGGGACCTTTGGACCCTGAGTGATGCTGCCCTTGATCAGTCGCGGGAGGAGATGCTATCACTCCAAGCTAGGGCAGAAAAGGCAGAGATGACCCTGGAGGATATCCGGGCCACTTTAAAGGGTGAAGTCGAAGCCATCCGGCTAAGAGCCGAGAAGGTAGAGTACGCGCTAGAAGTTGCCCAGCGTCGGGCGGCCAACGAGCTGGATAACGCCCAGGCGGTCGAAGAAAAGCAAAGAATGACCGAGGAGAGATTGGAGATGGCAGAATCAGAAATGTGCATTTTGAAGAACCAATTACATTCCGCCTCCATTGAAATAGATGTGGCCAAAGAGGTCGCCCGCCAGTCCGACGCCAAGATTGCCGACTTGGAGGCGCCGGTGACCGAAACCAAGAGGGAGGCCGCCGAGGCCGATAAAAAGGTCACGGAGGCGAAGAGAAGGTCGCGGAGGCCGAGCGAAAAACCTTCGAGGCGAAGAAAAGAGCTGCAGAGGCCGTAGAGAATTTTAGGAAGTCTAAAGCCTTTAATAAGGAATTAGCCGAATCGACGACATTCGCTTACGAAGCCGGCTTCCAGGACTGCAAGGAAAAAATCCAGGAACTCTACGACCTCAAGGGGATTGAAGGGTTGGAGCCAGATGAAGTCCCTGAAGATGACGATCCAACCCCAAGTGACCCTTAGTTTTTTTTTTATTGTATTGCTCCAAGTCCGACTCAGATCGGCAATTTTGTAAAATTTTAGCCATCAATGAATATTTCGATTCTCAACACTTGTCTTTGGTCATAATTAGCTTTGCTAGTGTGAGTTGTCGCGAATCAACAACCAATGGCCGGAGAGCACGATTTCTATCTGTTAGGAAACTTATGCGGGATCAATTTTGGTTGCAGAGACGAAAGTTGAACTGTAGGTAGTATAAGACTCCGCTCGTGCCGGTGCGAAGTTGTGGAATGCCTAATGCCTCGTTAGATATATCGCGCAGAATGAGACTGTGTGCGCCGACACGCTGTCCTTAAGTGCCGATGCGGGGCCGGGCTTTGGTGCCGATGCGGAGCCGTCTTTGGTGCCGACGCGGAGCCGAGCTTAATTGCCGACGCGGAGCCGGTCTTTGGTGCCGACGCAGAGTCGGGCTTAATTGCTGACGCGGAGCCGGTCTTTGGTGCCGACGCGGAGCCGGGCTTAATTATCGACGCGGAGCCGGTCTTTGGTGCCGACGCGGAGCCGGTCTTAATTGCCGACGCGGAGCCGGTCTTTGGTGCCGACGCGGAGCCGGGCTTAATTGCCAACACGGAGCCGATCTTTGGTGTCGACGCGGAGTCGGTCTTTGGTACCGACGCGGAGCCGGCCTTTGATGCCGATGCGGAGCCGGGCTTAATTGCCGACGCGGAGCCAGTCTTTGGTGCCGACGCGGAGCCGGTCATTGGTGCAAAGCGTGATCACTCGAAAAACAATGAAAATATTTTGAACAACAATCTGTCAAGCAGGTTCAAATTAATGAAGTTAGCACATTACTGATAATACCGGCGTAAATTATCGGCGTTCCAAGTGCGAGAAAGCGGTTTCCCGTCTAGCTCTTCAACTTTGTATGCCCCGTGATGAAGTACCTCCTTGACACGGTATGGTCCTTCCCATTTCGATGCCAGCTTGCCCCCCTCCGTCGGCTTTGATACTTTAGCTCGTCGCAGAATGAGATCTCCAGAGCGGAACGTCTTGGACCGTACTCGAGCATTGTAGTATCTGGCCGCTCGTTGACGGAAAGCTGCCATGCGAAGTTGCGCCTGGTCTCACAATTCTTCCACTAAATCTAGATCGGCTCGTAGCTGATTTGGGTTGCTCTCTTCGTGGTATAACTCTGTCCGGGTACTGGGGACACCTATCTCCACCGGAATGACTGCTTTGGTCCCAAATACCAGGTTGAAAGGAGTTTCCCTGGTGGGGGCTCGTGGCGTCGTATGGTATGCCCACAATACACTGGAGAGTTCCTCCACCCAACGCCCTTTGTAGCCATCTAGCCGGGCCCTGAGCCCTTGGAGGATAATGCGGTTGGTCACCTCGGCTGCGCCGTTGGTCTGGGGGTGCCCCATAGAGGTGAATCGTTGATAAATGCCCAGGCCGATGCAGAATTCCCGGAAGGCCGTGTTGTCAAACTGTCGGCCGTTATCAGTAACGAGGGTGTGTGGCAGCCCGAACCGGCACACGACAGACTTCAGAAGAAAGATCTTACTTTGCCCTCGGTGATCTTGGCGAGAGCCTCAGCCTCGATCCACTTGGTGAAATGGTCAACTGCTACCACTAAGAACTTGCGTTGCCCGAAGGCCGGAGGGAATGGTCCCAGGATGTCCATGCCCCACTGGGCGAAGGGCCAGGGTGCGGCCAGGGGGTCAGCTGAGACGCCGGTTGATGTTGAATATTAGCATGGCGCTGGCAGCTGTCACACCTCTTAACAAGTTCGGACGCATCCTCCTTCATTGTCAGCCAGTAATATTCCTGCCGTAGGGCTTTGTATGCGAGAGCTCTGCCCCCCAGATGGCTTCCACATATACCTTTATTTATCTCTCGCAGGATATAATCTGCTTCTGTGGGGCCAACACATCTGAGAACCGGGTATGAGAACGACCTTCGATAGAGTTTTTCCTCCATTATGAAAAACTTCGGGGTCCGTCTTTTGAGTTTCTTGGCCTCGGTAGGGTCTTCTGGGAGGGTACCATTGATAAGGTACCGGACATAAGCGTCCATCCAGGAAGGCTCCTGCTCAACTGGCAGAGTTTCTCTTGTTACGTCAATACTCGGGGCTTCCAGGTGCTCTACATAAGCTCTTCCCAGCATCCCGTCAGTTGAGGTGGCAAGATGGGACAAAGCGTCGGCCCTAGCATTTTCCCCTCGAGGGATATAGCTAACATTAAAATAGGCTAAGAGAGAAGCCTGTGACTGCACCATACTTAAGTAGCGGGACATGATGGGATCCCTTGCTTCATATTCCCCTGCGATTTGGCCAGCGATCAGTTGGGAGTCAGTGAACGCCCTAAGGCGCTTTACCCCGAGCTCTCGGGCTAATCTTATCCCAGACAGCAGGGCTTCATTTTCCGTCTGATTATTGGTGGCTGGAAAGAGGAAGCGGAGTGCGTATTCGGTTACAACTCCATCCGAGTTGGCCAGGATGAGGCCCGCTCTGCTCCCTTGAGAATTTGACGCCCCGTCTACATGAAGGACCCATTCATCATTTCTGGTTCCGAGAGGCGAGGGGTTTGCAGATGGATCTTCGGGTTGCTCATCTCCCCAGGTGCACTCGACCAAAAAATCCGCCAGGACTTGGGATTTCATGGCCGACCGAGGGCGGAAAGATAGATCAAATTCCCTCAACTTGAGCGCCCACCTTACCAATCGACCCGAAGTATCCGGGCGAGCAAGAATTGTCTTTAGAGGTTGGTCTGTGATCACCGCGATCGGGTGGGCTTGGAAGTATGGCCGCAGGCGCTGGGCAGACACGATTAACGCGAAATAGTCTTCTCAATCTTTGAGTACCTGGTCTCCGCATCGTGGAGCACCTTGCTTGTGTAATACACTGGCTTTTGCATGCCATTGGTATCCACGCGGACCAGCACAGAACTAACGGCCTCGGGAGAAGCTGCGAGGTACAGAAGGAGTTCTTCTCCACCTGTTGGCTTGGATAGCAGTGGCGGGGTAGATAAGAATTCCTTTAACCCCTCGAACGCCTTCTAACATTCTTTCGTCCATTCGAATCCATTGGCCTTGCGGAGTGCCTTGAAGAAAGGTAAGCACCTCTCAGCAGATTTGGACAGGAAACGGTTCAAGGCGGCCACCCTTCCCATCAGGCGCTGTATTTCCTTCTTGATGGTGGGAGACCTCATGTCCAGGATGGCTTGAACTTTGTCCGGGTTTGCCTCGATCCCCCGCCGGGTCACCATGAAACCCAAGAACTTTCCGGCTGTCACCCCAAATGCACACTTGCGTGGGTTCAGCCTTATCTGGTATCGACGAAGGTTGTCAAAAGTCTCCGTTAGGTCGACGATATGGTCGGTGGCGTGGACACTTTTTGTCAGCATGTCATCCACATACACCTCCATGTTGCGTCCTATCTGGTCCTCGAAGACTTTATTCATGAGCCTTTGGTAGGTGGCTCCCGCATTTTTTAGTCCAAATGACATTACCTTGTAGCAGTACAACCCCTTCTCAGTTATGAAGGAGGTAGCTTCCTCATCCACCGGGTTCATCCTGATCTGGTTGTACCCAGAGAAAGCATCCATGAAGCTAAGGACCTTATGACCGGATGTAGTGTCCACCAGTTGATCGATCCAGGGCAGGGAAAAGCTGTCCTTGGGGCATGCTTTGTTGAGATCGGTGAAGTCCACATACATCCTCCAGCTTCCATTAGTCTTACGGACCATCACCACGTTGGCCAACCATTCGGGGTAATGAACTTCCCGAATATGGCCTGCAGCCGTCAACTTGCGAACTTCCTCGTCGATAGCTTTCTGTCTGTCCGGAGCGAAGCTCCTTTTCTTCTGTCGGACCGGCCGACACTCTGGCCTGAGGTTAAGCCGATGGGTGATCACTTCTCAGGGACGCCTGTCATGTCTGAGGACGACCATGCAAAGACGTCGGTGTTGGCATGCAGGAAAGTGAGAAGTCGATCGCATGCCTCCTCTGGAAGTAATGCCCCAATCTGGACGGTCCTTGCCGGGTCATCCCCCAAGGGGAGGGTCAGGAGGTGCTCAGCTGGTTCTCCCCTCCTTCCCAGCTCTCGGGGGTCAAGCGGCTCAGAGGTTATCGCCGACGCCGCTTCCAGTGGACTGGGAGACAAGTGATAACAAAGCGGTGGCGGGCTTTGCTCTCTTTTTATTTCTCCGATTCCTTCGTCGGTGGGGAATCTTACTAATAATCTCTTAGTGGAGATTACAACATCTAGTAAATTCAATCCCGGTCTCCCCAAGATAGTGTTGTAAGCCAGCGGGGTTTGGACCACCAGAAAATTTATGACCACCGTGCTTTGACACGGAGGGGTTCCAACCGTGACGGGAAGGGCAATCTCCCCCTCCACGCTCACAGAGTCCCCAGTAAAGCCCATTAGAGGCGTGGCGACGGGTCGGAGGGAAGACTTTGACAGGTTCATCCGAACAAAAGCTTCGTAGCTCAAAACATCTACCGAACTTCCATTATCAACTAAAATTTTTTTACAGGATGTTTGGCTATGGTCATGGACACAACGACGCTGTCGTCATGCTTATTAACTACTCCATCTAAATCCTTTCCAAAGAAAGGAATTACAGAGTCTATTCCCTCTCGCTGTCTTTTTGAGCCACTACCTGCCCCCCAGGAAATCATAGCTATGGTCTTCTCCGTAGGAGCATTGTCCACGCCGGTCTGAAGTGTCGGAGGCATCGATGAACCTGGAGTAGGAAGGTTTCCCCTTCGAACGAACTTGCCCAAGTGACTCTGCTGGACAAGCTCTTCAATGGCCTTCTTCAGATGGAGGCAGTCCTCGGTGTCATGACCATAATCTCGTGGTACCGGCAGTAAAGTTCCTTATTACGGGGGTCCCAGACTTCATGGGGGTCGGACGCTTGAAGTAAGGTTCCTCGATTTCTAGTAGGATGTGAGATATCGGAGCCATGAGGGGAGTGAATTGCTCCTTAGGAATAAGCGTATGTGGCCGGCGATCTGGGCGGTGAGGAGGCTCAGGCTTCCGGGGTTGTGCTCCGGCATGCTCAGTGGGCGCTGGTTTCTTGCTGGGATTCTTATCAGCTTCCCTTCTGGAAGAATCCGCCTCGTCAGCACGGATGTATTTCTGTGCTCGGCTCAGAAGCTCGGCATAAGAACTCGGAGGCTTCTTGTCAGAGAATAGGCAAACCTAGAAGGACGAAGTCCTCGCTTTAACGCCAAAGTGGCTACAGAATCATCCAGGTTATATACCTCCAATGCTGCCTCCTTGAACCGAGCGACAAAGTCCTTAAGGGTCTCGCCACTCCTTTGCTGGACAGCAAATAAGCTATCAGCCACTCATTGGATCTTCCGGCACGCATCAAAGTGAGCCAAGAAAGATCGCTCAAGCTGTCAGAATGAATTGATGCTGCGCGGTGGCAGGCGGGAATACCATGCACTTGCCGCCTTGCGAAGGGTGGCCGGAAAGGCGACACATAGAAGGGAGTCCGTCGCTCCTTGGACCTGCATGAGGACCTTGTAACTCTCCAGGTGGTCCAGTGGGTCCGTCGTGCCATCGTACGAGTCCAGCTGGGGGAGACGGAAACGGGGCGGGACCGGTTCCTCCATGATGCATCGGGTAAGCGGGGGGCGGTGCTCGTAGTCCGTCCCATGAGGGTTAGCGATCCGGCGGCTAAGCTCCTCCAACCGTCGGTGATACTCATCGAGCCGTTGCTCGGCCCGACGGGTAGTCTTTCTGAGGGCGCCGTCTTTAGATGAGTCAGAAGAGGAAGCCGAAGAAGACCGCCGACGTAAGGAGCGCACTCGTCTGGATTCTCTCTCATCCAGCCGTTGGTGGGAACGACCAGAGTGATGGGAGAGGGACCGCCGTCGCTTTGAGGCCTCTCGGTGATGAGGTTCAGGAGGTGAGTGACGGGAGACCTCGGGCGGGGTCCCGCCTTGATGAGGTTGAATTGTCCCCCGCGCCCCTTCTCCAGGCGGAGGGGGTTAAGGTGCAGCGGCAAAGCAGTGTTCCTGCAGTCCCCATACCATTGTCATCAGGTCCTAGACCTGGTGAGCCAGAACCTCAAGTCGGTCAGGCTGGCTCATTTGTGCAGGGGGCGGAACACGGAGGTTAGCCTCCGATTGCTCGGCCCGCGGAATACGCTCCGCGGCCTGGCTGGTGGAAGCCTCCTGTGCTCGTGTTGTCACCATCGTCTTCCTTGCAGAATCGGTGGGGTCACAGGGAGAACTTTCGCCTTCCCCGTGTGCGAGCCCCTTCTGGCGCGCCAATCTAATGCGGACAAATCACCGGTGATGAGCGCTAGGCATGCTGAGATCTATTGTGGGCCTCCAAATGGGGTGGAGAGGTCGTCTTCCTCCTTTGGAAACCTGCAAGAAGTCCCCGGGCCGGTATTCCCGGCGAGGACCCTCCGATGCTCAAGTTAGTGAACTTGTCGATCAGTAGTGTAAGAGAGAGATCCCTCTTTTTCTGTTGAGCTCGGGGTCCTTTTATACCTGTCTGGGAGGTTCCTTTCTTTTCGTCCTGTTTTGAACCGTCGAATCTTCCTTGTTAGGATAAGCTCCTTCGAACGGCAAGTGGTTAAGCCGTTGCTGGATGGGGGCCGCTTGTGGCGGTAACTGCTGGGCGTGCTAGCACTTGCCCATGATTTCGGTGAGCGAGGTATACGGTAACAGATATCGAATCTCGGGATTTGTTACCTGAAGTGGGTCATAGTGTATGCAGGAAAGGCACCAAGTTAGAGCCGGAGCCAAAGGCCGGGGCCGTCGCTGGAGGCCGGAGCCAAAGGCCGGAGCCGTCGCTGGAGGCCGGAGCCAAAGTTCGGAGCCGTCGCTGGAGGCCGGAGCCAAAGGCCGGAGTCGTCGCTGGAGGTCGAAGCCAAAGGCCGGAGCCATCGCTGGAGGCCGGAGCTAAAGGCCGGAGCCGTCGCTGGAGGCCGGAGCCAAAGGCCGGAGCCGTCGCTGGAGGCTGAAGCCAAAGGCCGGAGCCAAGATTCCATCTCTGGGATTAGCTGTCACATCATTATCTCCGAAAATCGTGCAAAAGGTTATAACACCACCCAGAGGAGATGGTCAGCCGTATCAGAAATGACCTGATGCAAGGAAGTAAGAAGAGCATAATGAAGAAGAAGGCAATACAAATTGTAACTCTTAATCTTGACCCTACCACCATGGTGTCAAATAATGAATAATGTTGTTATGCTTTGTCCACTAGTTAAAAATCTCTCCTTTTTTTTTTTGTAACTAGTGTTGCATTCTGACTACTTAATTGAGAAAGTGGCCATGGATAGAAACTCCTTTATTTACTAATAAAATTTAAACTAATCTATCTCACATGCAGTTTGGATAATACCGAAACAACATATAATAAATTAAGTGTAACAGAAATGCGATGTTAAGATGAATATGTGGTAAAACTTTAAAAGATAGAATTAAAAATGCATATATACAAGAAATGATAGGTGTAGCTCCAATTGAAGATAAATGAGAGAAAATCAATTATGATGGTTTGGACATATATAACGAAAACCTTTGGATATTTCAGTTAGAAAGAGTGATCTTTTAACAGTTAATGATAATGATAGAGGTAGAGGTAAATCTAAACTGATATGGATATGAATAATTAAAAGAGATATAACTAATTGTAATTTGAGTGCCGACTTAGTCCTGATAGAGCAGAGTGGAGAAAGTAGATTCATGTAGCCAACCCCATGTAATTGGGAAAAGGCTAGATGAGTTGAGTTGAGTTGTAAATCCAGCATAAAACTTTTCAACATCAGTGTGTGTACATATGCATCACTTATTTGACCTAAGAGCTAATTGAGAATGTTCATAGTAGTGGCAAGCTAGAAATTCTCTTGGGTGGTCAAGTTATACTATAATTTTCTCTTGAAAGATACAAGAATTGAGCCTACTTTTTTTTTTATTTAAGTTATGTTTTTGTTAATATGTTACTAAGGTATTATACAAATTTAAAAAAAACAATCACAAAATGCTACATTGAATTAAATAATAAATTTATATAGTATATAAATTTTAATTGGACAAGAAACTACTTTTTTTTTTAAATAGTTGAAACTTTTTGGGAGGTCAGCTTTAGGAAAATAAAAAAATTAGTATCTTGGGGTCAAGGCCTTCCGCCACAATGCATGGCTCCGCCCATGGTTTAGAGCTTGCATGACTTGAACAAATTAGTAGACAAGCTAACCTATAGGAGTATTGGTCTCTTTGTGCACATGAAAAATTACTCACAACTACCGATGGAAAGGGATTTTCACCTTTATTGACTGCCATAATATAGTGCTTGCTAGAGTGTTTGCTTATTTGTCTATGTGGCTCACGTTTGCAAGTAGATGTTCATGTCACAAGTAGTTAACATTCTGTGAATTTATTAATGAAAGCATACTATCATGTATTAATACCGTTGGGTTCCCATTGCACATTAGATTACATTAGTTTATAGACCTGAAGGCAATATTTCTAACCATAGACTTAACATATAAGGCAACAATTGCATGTGCTACAGAGATTATTTGTAACAATGATTAAATCACAAATGAGTGCTAGTTATCCAACAAATATCCCTTAGGGGGCATTTGGTTCATGAAATGCAAGATTCCATTCTAGCATGACATTACCAAGCATGCGATTCCTAAAATTTGAATGTTTGGACATGTAGGATACCCATGTTTGATTCGCACAGTAATGCGATTGCAAAGTATTAGGTATCTTATATTGACATGTTTGGTTGATAAGCCAAATTACCAAGAATCTAAGTTGAAATATGTTAAAATGTCAAAAATACCTCCATTTTCAAATTAAAAAGAAACTAAAGCATAGTAATACTTTCAAATATAATAATTATATATTATAAAAATATATAATAATTAATTTTATTATTGTTTTTATATTATATTTTAATATAAATAATTATTTAAAATTATATTTTAAAATTAAATATTTATCGACATATAAGTAGATAATCATTATAACTATTTAATAAATTAATTATTACAAAATATTATCATTAGTGGTATTAATAATACTTTGTAATAATAATTAATAATTAATATTATAATAACTATATATTTATTATATTAATGAAAATATTAATATTTATATATAAAATATATTATATTCATATACTATTCATTATATTATAAAAAAATATAATATAATAATAGTATATAATATATAATAATATAATAAATTCTATTCATATATGATAAATTTAATATTATATTACGTCATATTAAATTATAAAAATACTATAATAATAATTATATAAATATAATTATATTGAAATAATTAATTATTGTATATAATTTAACATAATAATTTTTATTATTAATATTAATATGTAATAAATTTTTTAATATATATATTATATTAATTAAAATTATTTTGGAAGCAAATGGGCTCTCTCTCTCTCTCTCTCTCTCTCTCTCAAACAATGTTTTGTTTTGAGGAGCAATTTTGAAAGAAAAGTAAGACGGATATTCCTATTTGCTAGTAATTAGAGATTACCTAATCCTTGACGGAAATTATATTACCACATTTTGTGGCAATCTAACCCCCAAAGCAATCTTAAATGTCCATCAACTTCTAGTGTGCCGAACAAAATGCATCAATGTGGCATTGTCATCAAAAGATTGCTAGAAATCTTTAAACATTTCATGAATCAATTGCTCCCTTAGTGTTTGTGTACAATATTAAGCGCTAACATGATCTGACAAATTTTGAGTGTGGCTGCTCTATTGATATATTGATATTTTCTTGATGATTTGAATACTCAACTAGTAGTTAGGTTGTCTATTGGGGTTCATCCTTCATCTATGTAATCATGTTTAATGACATCCCCTTGATAGTGCATATATGGGTTGGACAGTATAAGTTTATTCCATAGAGCTGTGTACATGCATGAAAAGGATGGCGGGACTGATCACAGTGATTTTATGTGCACAAGAGATCTCCAAGTGATATATTTGACATTCTTTTCTCCAAGGACTTATTTATAATCATGTAGGCAAAGGGGTTCATCATTTGAGATAGTAACCCTAGTTAACTGTAGGACTGTCCATGTCCTATCTTGCAGTATGTAATGGATCTTATTTGGTTCAGCCAGATCTTCACTTTCACTTGGATGAGTTGGCCACCTATAATCTCCAATGATTTAGCTCATCCTTTTCTGCCTTTTGATTAAGGGAGTTGGAGAGAGCAAGGTTTGCAGTCTTAGTACCAAATTGCGTACTGGTAGGAGACTAGTACAGTGCAATATTAGTATTGTATCATCCATACATACACACATACATTACATTATGTTACATTATGTACATTACATTCGTACATACATATTGTTCTCTTTGTTTTTAAATTTCCTTTTTTTAGTTTTGAATAGCAAATGAGATTTCCTGAGTTTGTTTTCAATGTTTAAATATAATATACTTTAATTATTATGTTGCATACCTGAAATTGGTGTGATTATATAATGTAAGTCAAATTAACTAATATAATATTAAAAATGCAAAATACTTATATTGAGAAATTAAAATGAAACATATATGCATTTATTCAATTCCAAGGCGAGTGTCAATGTCCCTTATCCATGTTTGGGTCACTTTCATAATTAGGTCTTGGGACTCGATTCCGGTCTTGTTGTTGTGCTTACCTAGCATATTGGTAGCCCGTCTGCATCGAATAGCTATGTTAATACCACTATTTTGTCAGTTACAGTGTTGGATAGCTATAGTAAAACTTCTGCTTTGTAAAGTACAGTTGTGGAAGTCTGAAAAAGGAATAGGCAAGGCCTATAGATTGACTAGGGCTGGGGATAATGATATCAACTTGAATACGAAGACTTAGAGGGTGTGTATCTAAATGGGTCATAACATGGGAGGATTTGATCCAATATAGGACGATGATACCAGATTCTGGGAGGATTCCAATATGTCTAGGATTCTCACTTAATGCACCAACTCATCAGCTAGATCAATATCATTTCCACCACCTTTGGGTCCCCTCCTATATGCAATGGATTTAAGGAGCAGCTCACCTTCCATTCTCTCCTCTTTATCCTCTCCTTCTCTCTTACCTGAAACAGAGGGGTAAAAGTGCTGGATATTGTTCTCCCCCAATTATTGAAGTCCTGAACTAGGTATGGGCCTTATTAGGCTGAATTGCTTGGAACTGAGCAGTTTGGGTGGTTTGGCCTGGCAAGGACTAGTTTGTATTGGTCCCGGCAAAATCCCATACCGAGATCATAAACCGTCTCAATTCATGGTCGGAAAGGTATGATAATAGAGTATTGTGTTCCTTGAAAAGAGTCTATGGGCATGTTTTGTGTATATTTTGCACTTTATCGAGAATATTTAATCCCTGCAAGCTCAAATTTCTCCTTAAACAATCACTCCAGAGTCCAGATCTTTATATGTTTGTCCTCTCTTGAAATACCTGTTCATATTGCTAGTTGGACTGTGCTTTCTGATTATCAGATATGCTCTTCATAGATACATCAATTATATAAGAGATACCTCCTAAGTTATGTTCAGCCACAAGATTCCTCTGTTGCAGGGGTGGCAGCATAATATCTAGCTTTCATTCTAGACACCACTATTGATATGTAATATGTCCACTGTTCTGTTTGCAAAAATTTTGCAAAATTAGAGCTTTTGGTTGATGGGTTAACTGATAATATGTGATAATGAATCCCCTTGTGATTTAATTGTGCATTGACAGATTGTTTTTGGTGGTTTCCTGTTAAGTGAGATACCTTGGTCTTTTCATCGAATTCAGATGTTCTTATTGCATTGTTTAACTTGAGCAATTGTCATAATGATATAGAAGAAGTCCATCCTACTGAAGCCCAAGCTGAACACAGTCCTACAATGTAATATGTGTTGGTCTATTTTGTCTCTCACTTCTTCATTTACTTTTGCTTTTAGATTTATTTCTGGTTGCCTTGTCCTATCAAACTCCATGAGCATCTTAGCATATTGTACTTAAGATGTTGTAATCTCTTTCTTGCCCTTCTCAAAGTCTTACAAGCTTTTCTTGTCATGACCTGCTATGATCAGACCTTTTGCATGCAGAAGATCTATAGCATGCGTATGTTATTTTTATTCTTTGTGTATATTTTTTCCTTTGATTGTTCATTTCAAGTACAATTTCCTTACCCTTACCAATACTTAATTTTGACAGGATCAGTTGCAGGTTTGAGTAATGGGAATGTGACCATAAAGGTATGGTTCTTCTTTTGTTTTCTTATACATGGGCGTTGGTTAATCTTCATACATATAAAACAAAATTTTTAATGTTTCTTAGATGTAACCATGATTAGAGAAGAAACAGTACCTAACTATAATCCTTTTTATGAAATGTCCAAACCCATCAATTCTTAAAACATCGTTTGTATGAAATAAGTGTTTCCAAAAGATTTATATACAGTGCATGACATGAGATGATATACTTTAAGATGAACATCTAATAGTGCTTGAACATCAATGTTAACTTGGAGAAGAGATCCTCAGCAATTAATTGGGTTGCTTCAGTCATAATCTTAATCAGGATACATTTAACACAATTTTAAAAATTTGTTTAAGAAATGCGACTTGGATTGAACATCAAGGTTTACTTGGAGAAGAGATCCTCAGCAGTTAATTGGGTTGCTTCAGCCATAATCTTAATTAGGATACATTTTACACAATCTTACAAATTTGTTTATGAAATGCTACCTGGATTGAGATTGAGTCATAAATCATACTGTGGGTCAAATCAGAGTGAATAGTGGATAAAATTACAGTCTTGCAGATTATAACACTTCCTGATTGCTTCGAAAATTTTAAACTCGAGGAAAAATGAAATTTGGAAATCAGTCAATTGTAAATTGCATGAACTGGTAATAAAATATAAAACCCACATGCATAGAAGTAAGAATTTTGGTTTCCACCAACATACAATAACAATAAAGCCTTAATTCCAAACTAATTGGGATTGACTACTTGAATTCTTTTTCTCAATTCAGCTATATTCTGAGTTTTGATTTTCTCTATTGAATTTATATTTATAGGGTGTGACTGTAGTTTTACGTTCTCTATCAACCTACCACAGCTTTCTTCCTTTATTGGGGCTTGGGACTGGCTATGTATAAATCATGACTAATGAAAAGGACATCATATGTATATACATATAATCTTCATCCTCCAATCTTAATTTTTAATGAAGTTAGTAGAGGCTAAGATATTGCATGACCAGCTAGGCCAATTGGGCACTGCCAATGTATCATGTTGTGTTGTGCCAAGGATTGTCACAGCTAGCATCTAGGTGCCTAAGCAATCTAGTCTAGGTGCTTGGGCAACCCAACTACCATGTTTCTTAGTCCTTTCTAGGCAAAGCATTGGCCCAAATGCCTAGTTGGCACTTGTTGGGTGCTTGGCTTCCTAATGACTCTTGTTGTTTCTTGTGGCCATCTTGTATTGGATCTTATTCAGTTGTCGGCTTGTTTGGCACTGTTATTATTTCTTATTTTTCTATTTTAAAACAAAATCACAAAAATCATTGCAAAAAAAAAAAATCGATACTATTGTTTTTATTTTTTATTTTTAGAAATTATTTTCACTATTTCTAAAAAAATAAAAGCAATTAATCCTCACTTTTACTCTTTTCACAAATAAAAACTTGCATTTTTTTTTTACGACCATCACCAAAGCCACCTCTATGCCACTACCATCGCTACTGCCTTCAGCACCACACCAACACCACATTGCTAGCATCCTTGCCATTGCATTGCTACATTGCCGCCTACCCCTGCAATGAAAGTGATGACAAAGCACCGAAACTGTCACTGGACCTTTACAACAATCTCGGCTCGACATAACAATTTTCAATGTCAGGTAACAAGATTTAGCCAATTCATGTCTTATCTTTGTTACAAACTTTTAATTTATTTTTCTGGGTACCAAAGTTTTGTGTTCACAGCAGGTCTAAGAATAGTGGGAAACATATTGTCTTGTACAATGTTGCATCTTGAATGGACATGTGTTAGATTATTTAGGTAGCTATAACTGGTTAATCCTCACTTCCATCCACTTTGAAAGTTCAATATTTCTTAAAAAATAAATACGGAGAAAAAGTTGTGCATGATGTATAGGTATTGCCTTTTAGTTCATTGTTTTTATGATTTTTTTTTTGTAAAATACAATTATTGGTCTCTGCTATCTGTTTTGAACTTGAGCTGAGCAAAATGCAAAACTAGACATTTTTAATGACTTTCTGAATTGTTTTAAATTAAACAATTAATTTTTTGCTTCATGTGTAATAGTTCTGTAATGAAGCATAGTTTAGTGTTTTGTGAGATCTTTTATACTACTTCATACTGTAGCAATAGAGTACTTTGAATTATTGGTCTTTATTTTCAACTAATCTGTTGTTAAAATGCTTGACCAGGCCACAGGTGGTGGGGCATTTAAATTTGCTGATGTATTTAAAGAAAAGCTTGGTGTTTCTCTTGATAAGCTGGATGAAATAGATAGTGTTGTAGCTGGAGCAAATCTTTTGTTGAAGGTTTAATGCTGTAACCATTCTCTTCTGGACTCTGTTTTTTTGGATTGGATAGTCATATAGTTGGTTTGAGCTTTTATGTAGCCACAAAATCACCTGTTGTTTGTAAATATATTGCATATAGTATACTGGGATAACATATCAGTGTCTGCAGGCTTTGTGTCTCACTTTCAAAGGTATTGATGAAGTACTGTTGGGCAAAGCATTGAGGCAATATAATCTGACTTAGAACTGATAGATTTTCTTTTATACTTTTCTTTCTTAATATGATCATATGTGAATGATTTTGTTTTCTGCTATAGTTTTTTAGATCAGTTAATGTGTTTCTTCAAATAATAATTTCCGGTGCCTAAGTCTTGATGTTTGCATAGATGGCCACAACAGCAGCCAGCTTCATCAAAATCAATGTAAAAGATTCCATTGTTTTCCATTCACTATCTGCTAAAGAATGCAGTGCACATGAATGGGTGTTAAAATTTGTCATCCCACACCATCTGGAATGAATAAAGTTCTAGAACTGAAGCAGACCTATCTCACCTCCATTGAGGACCATCTTCCAACTTAATTCATTTCTGGATCCAGGTGATAAATGTCTACTATAAATATAAAGGGATCAAAAACTAAATGTTCATGGAATTGGGGAGAATGCTTTCTCTCTCTCTCTTTTTTTTTCCTTTGTTTTTTATTCTTTTTAACTTTTTTTCACACCCTTCCCCCTCCTTTTCATCCTCTTGTTGCAGCAGGGGCAGGCAAAAGCTTTCTTTATTGACCTGGAGTTGTGACTCTAACTCTCTTTATAATTGTGTTAACAAACAAGAACGCCTCAGAAAAGCATTTCAACTTGGAGTCAAATCGCTTTTCCCTCTCTTTATAACCTGTTTTGCAAGTCACTAACCAAAGATGATTGTAACCTTCCTAGTCGGAAGGGAAAGGAAGACCCCTGGTGTGTTGGCTTCATTTAGGTCTAGATTATATCTGAGAGCAGCAAATTTACTTTTAGTAAGAGAACTAGAGGAAATAGTTGTTTTATATTTGCCAGTATTTTTCTGGCTCATCCTCATGGCCATTTTTTCTATTCGGTTTTAGTCATATCTTAGGAAAATATTAGTTAATGTCCTACAGTAGCTCTAGGTTGGATTAGAAAAGACATCATACCTTCAAGATTGTGTTTCAAGTTGATTTTGTTGACTTTCTTTATCGAATTCCTCTATATTGTGAAGTTCATTTCATTTACGATATTTTAGAGTTTTCTATTTGCCTCTTTTTCTTATTTCTTTCTCAGAAAAAAATCTAGAGTTGCATCAGGATGGTGGATGCCCTATCCCATCTTGATTGTTTTGCTTACTTGTCTCATCTTGACACTTTGGAATTGCTGTATCCTGAAACTCGAAACGTTGGGATACTTTGCCATTTTACCGGTATTTATTTGAAACCTTGATGAGATGTGTTTCAAACCTTTTTGTTTAAAATCAGTCATGCTGAGCTATGCCAGACCATACTATACCATTATGATTCGATGTGCAGAGGCTAGAGTATTATTTAGTACCCTGCATTATGCAGGTTTCCTGGTAGACATGCATGCCTAATGCCTGTACTGGTCAGCCACTGCATGCGGGGTGGCATGACCTGGTGTGGTTGGCACATAATCCCTTGTATCATGTACTGATGGTATTGATATGATGAACAAAAATAAACAATATTACCGTTGACATATCATATATTTTAATACTTAGAATTAGGAAACCAATTATTCTCAAGGATGCTGGTATTTGGATTAGAACAAATTGTTGAATATTCTAAGTATCGCTTTTGGGCAGAAAATCCCCGGTGAATCCTTTACACATGTGGATGGAAAAAGAACTCCTATCAAAATTGATCAAAAGAACTTATTTCCATATCTTCTTGTTAATATTGGCTCAGGCGTTGGCATAATAAAGGTAATTCTGCATGTTATCTACTATTTAGTTGTAAAAATGTCTCCTTTAGGATCTTGCAAACGGAGTTGTAATACATCTAATGGTATGTAGGTCACTGGAAACAAGAAATTTGAACGGGTGACAGGGACGCATATTGGTGGTGGCACTATATTTGGTCTTGCAAAACTTTTAACAGGTTGCACAAGGTAATGTTCCCGATCTATAGTAAATTTTATTTTTTTATTTTTTTGAATTCTTATACTTTTTATTTGGTGTCAGTTATGATGAATTCTTGAGATTGAGTCAGCGAGGGGATAATCTTGTGCTTGATTTAATTGTGAAAGATATTTGTGGAGAATTAGCTTGCCAGAAGGTACAACTTCATCCATCTATTTGCAGTATTAACTATTAATCATATGTTACAAAAACAGAGGCAACGTACAATAATAATTTGATTCCATCAATAATTCATGGAGGTGGACCTGCACTCATGGTAGGAGTTGCAGTTGCAGTTGCGGGGTGCACTTTATGTGCTCAGCCTTTTTTTTCCTGTTTTGTTGAAGTTCTTATTCTGCACAGGAATAACTGTTGATTGCCTCATGCACAAATTGTGAGTAGTGTCTTATTTAGCACCACTGGTTTAGAAATTGAGATATACTTTCTATTTCTGCACCCATTTCTTATCTTTCTCCAATCAACTCCAAAATCTAATCAATCTAATGCTTTGTCAAGTTGTTGAACCATTTAAAATGCTTTTCCTTTCACCACCTATTTCTGATGTTTTCTTGCTGTTTCATGTTATGTTTCTTTGATAAAAGCTAAATATACCACTATTTGAAATTGCCCTTGATATATTTTGTTGAGAAGAAAGCATGTTTTAGCAGCATGCTACATGTCAATATGCATTGTTACAAATCTATGTTTCAAGCTTTATAATTTCTCTAGCAATATAAATGTTATCTCATGTTAGTTATGTTTGATAAGGTAAATCTGTCCTTGATTCCTATGAGTGATTTCCAATTTTCAATATGGTTTCGATAACCAAGTTTTATTTGCCTAAATTGTGCCAGCAAGGTCTTTCAGCATCAACCCTTGCCTCTAGCTTTGGAAAGGTGATAAATTCTAAAAGGAAGCTGTCAGATTACAGGGCTGAAGATCTTGCTGCTACATTGTTGAGTGCTTTTACTTATAATATTGCACAAGTAAGTACATATATGATTCGCTAGTTCAAAACAATAAAAAGAGAAACAAACTGTGAAGCAAACCTATGGATACTAAGAAGTGAATATATCCTCAATGTATTTATTTTCATATTACAGTGTAAATGCAATCACATAGTTTGAGTTGTGCATCTCGCTATGATCATAAAGTTTCAAAATTGCTGATCTCAATGCTGCTAGCTGTGATATGATTTCTTTTCCTGCCAAATGAATAATCATATTCTTATCTATTTTTATTTATACACTCATTAAGATTCTTATATGTTCCTCAAATTGTTTGCAGATTGTTTTATTGTTTCTTCTGTTATTGTCTACTTGGTGATAAAAGATTTCACACCAGACTATTAGAAACAACTTAGTGGCCCCCTGAAGGGATAAATGCCTTTCAACTAGTTCTTACTGATCTTTAACAAAAGAGATGTGATATTGGCTCCTTGAAAGTGGAAAACAATGAAAGAAAGAACAAAAGAAGGGATATCATTTTTGGATAAATTTAGAGTAAATAAGGGTAGAAGAATATGGAGGGATGAGCAAAAGTAAAAACGAAGAGAATAAAGAGTAAGGGTAAAATGACTGTGTATGCTAGCCATGCGCCTTCCTCTATTTCTCTTATTATAAGCCCTGGGCAAGCACTTAAGTGCATAGAAGACAATTAGTCCTTTTGCATCAGGATATGGCTACTATAGTCAGTTAATTTTAATGTTTAGCTCAGTCCGGTTGCATGATGAAAATCTCAATTAGCTCTGGAGCTCACAAACTTTGCTATTTGAGGGTAATCTTTTTTTCCCCCTCCCTGAGATAACAATAGGCACTGAGTGCCTAAAGAGATTTTCTTAAAGCAACATTAGAGGGCAGATTCAAGAAGAAGGAAAAAATACAAAGCAATAGAAGAACAGGAGCTTACTCCCATCTCAGCTTCAACCATTAATGAACCCTTAGCCCTCCCTTCACTCTAATCAGCTTTAAGAAGCTAGACACAGCCCTCAGCTTCTTCTTGGGGACAAAGGAATGCCAGGATCTCAAGTGTCTTTTATCTTCCTAACAAGTTTGAGGCTTGAAGAAGAACAGCCTTCAAAAATTCTTTGGTTTCACTCTAGCCAAACATGCCAGCACTTCACTTCTATCAGCAAAACCGAACCACTTTGCCAAGATCTTTTTATCCTTTTTAATCTTCAATGCCCCCAAAGATCAGAACTAACCAATGGCTTCTGGAACGGCTTAAAGAGTACCAACAATGCGCCCAAATACCAGCAGTAGGGACAGTGCAAAAAAGGGGCATCCCCCAATTCTCTTGTAAACTAGAGCACTAGTTGATATTATGTAATGACCTACGACGTCACCTAAAGAGGACTAATTGAAACGTTATCATTTGGGGTCTTTGGCCCTACATAAGTACCCAATACACAATGATGTTGGATTAGACACATGCCCATGTCAGCCCTCACACGCTCACCTTATTTAACCTTTGGTGTTCTTGCCAAGAGAAGGGTCCAATTGCAAACACTATGAGTGACTTGTGGTCAGCCCCAAAAGGGCATTGTACTATATCTCCTTACCATGCATGGATCATGGGCTAGGTTGGCTCCAATACCATTTGTACTGACTGAGAATCTCATAAAAAATGGTTGGCCAGAAGGTTATGAATTGGTTTCTTTGGTCATGCTTAAGGACAAAAGGTCTCTTCAAGACCTCCCCAATGCACATGAGTATGGGGTTGGACAAACACCCTTGTAGGTCCTCACATACTCCGAAGGATTTTATAAATATAGTTGTTTGATTTTGACCTGATATTAGAGGTCGCAAATTCTTGATTTCAATTCTCTTTCTAATGAAATGACATCAGACCAACATGACTTATTTTCTTATGATACCTGGTTTGTAGCTGTGAATCTGGTAGCTTAATTTTCACAACATAGCATCTGTAGCCCTTTAACCAGGAAACTCATCTTGGTGCTAGGTGACTTAAAACTGTGTGACTTCACAGGCGATATGCTATAGTGCTGGTGGGCCTAACAACCATGTTTTGCTCTGTTCTTTTTTCACACACAGTCACCGTATATCCTTCAGCAAAGGTGCAATAACTTTATCCAGACTCATATGAACTGGTAGTTTTGTACAATCTGCAGCTCAGATCCCTCTATTTATGGAAGACCGTTCTTTTGTACTGTGAACATGAAGTTCCCTTTAGACATTGAAAAGAGATGAACTACAGCATCATGATAAGCTTTTTAGGATTATACATGAATTGGCTGACAATGCTGACTCACCAACATAGTATCTAAGCATACAATTGTGAAGTATTCAACTTGTCTACTTTGTTTTTGTATGGTGTACTTCTCTTGGTCCTCTCAAGGTGCTCCTTGATCAATCGTCACTTTTTCATCGAGGACTTCTATATTATTTAGAAGATTGGTTTCATTGACTTTCCTGGATACAAATCAACAGTATCTTTACTCCTAATTTTATCTAGTTATCTACTTTGAGTAAAAGTGTGAGGTTTTTCAAATCCATCATGTGAAAATATTTTCCTAGAGAATGTTTTAGTTTTGAGTAACTGATGTATTTCTTCCAAATATGACATTAAAAGCTGCATCTTCTGTAGAATGATAGGCTGAAAGAGCCGCTTTCAGCAGACGCAGAGATGAAATTTTCATTTTACAAGCACAACCCCTCTAAGTGATTTTTTTACAGCATATTATTAACTTTTTAGTTTACCAATTTGTTTTCCTTACTTTAATTTACAAATATGATTAGCTACTCCATTTTCAGCTTACCATTTTGTTCTTACAAGTCTCAATGGGAAATTAATCTTCACATTTAATCAAGACACAAGCCAATTCAAATTACTCTATAATAACAGTGCTGATGATAGTGTGAGTCACTAGTACGAAATCTCAACAATTAACCCTAGAGCTTAGGATTGAAGTGCTGATCTGCAGCGTATCTACATGAGTGCATCCATTACTTTCTGTTCTGGAAAATATCGATGTTTATCAATTTGCATCAAAGTGTATTTCTTTCATGTGCATTGATATGGACGGATACATCCCAGTATTTGTCTGTTCCTTTCCCTTTTTAAACATGACCACATCTTCTTGGGAAAACTTTGTTTCCACTTCAGGTGGCCTGGAATTTTTCTTGTTTTTTTTTTGTCCTTCTTATCATGTGAATTGAAAGATCCAATTTATAGCTTGGATATAATGTTAACAAACATATGTTATTATAAACTGGAGCAAAGGTTAAAATCAAGATAAAACATTATATAGCCTTCCCAAGATACTTCTTCAATATGAGCATCCAACAATATTAACATATTTTATGATACTGAAGTCATGTCCCACATAATATATTTCATTTTACATCTGAATCTCAAACTATAGTAGGTTCATTTTTACTATTTGTAACAAATTCTAGGATCCACATTGTTGGAACTTTGTTTATATCTGCTATAATCCTTTCACGCATCTAGAACAACCGTAGAAAGTTCAATGAGTAAAGTTGTTGATAGAACGAAATATTCATTTTACTTGAAAAGGTTTTGTTGGTTCTTATTCTTGATTTGTATGTGTCAGATCTCTTTCCTTGTAGCGTCGCTCTTAGGGCTTAAAAGGGTATTTTTTGGAGGATCATACATTCGTGGCCATGCCAGTACAATGGACAACATTTCTTATGCAATTGATTATTGGTAACCATTATATCCTGTTTTGTAGAATTCATCATTTGAACTTTATGGTGTTCTGAACATAGTGATAAAAATAGTATTTTCTTTTGGCAGAGGTGCTGAACTTTCTAATGAAGATGACTTGCTAAAGTTTTTGCTAGCTTCATATTTTATAATAAATTTTCAGGTCCAAAGGTCAAATGCAGGCAATATTTCTGCGCCATGAGGGGTTTTTAGGAGCTTTGGGTGCATTAGTGAGTTATGGAAACCTTGACATTGATGAACTGACGCTTGAAGATACAAAAGAGCAAGTAAGTGAAGCTGCTAAATCATCTAGATCTATTCACCTATAATTGCACAAGGACTGAATGAAAGGTTGTTTTAATTCTAAATGCACAAGGATTGAATGAAAGGTTGTTTTCATTCCATCATTTCTGCATCCTGTATCTTTTTGGTTTATGAAGAACAAGGCAACTCCTGTCATCTATAGTCTTAAAATCTGCTTTGGACTATTGTTTTACGCTAAGTAATATGTTTCTTTTTTTTAAAAAAATATTACTAATTATTTTGACTGTTCCCAATAATGCGTTTTTCCATATAGTGCATTTGGTTTGTTTTATCATTTTGAAACTTACCATGTCGATGATATGTGTAAGCAGTTTCTTGGAGATAATTCATCAAAAAATGTAAAATATTCACTGAAATTATCTTAGAGGAATGCGTAAGATCCATCTTGTGCCAAGATGTAAGCATTCTCCCTTCTCAAATTAAAGTACATAGTTAAATTATGACTTTCCATTGTTCCAGAGGCACTGCATTTGGTTTGCAGCTCAGAATTTGGAGAAAACACCTCAATGAGAGTTAATAAAGTAAAGAAGAAAACAGTTGCTACTGACTATTCAAGCCAATGCATAATTCCTTTTATATCCGTGATATAACACAAGTTGGGCAACAAGATTCTTTATTTTATGTGAAGACTAGCATGCTGTGAATAGGTTTGTGGAAGGAGTACACTTATGTCCTGACTGATTGTTTGTTGTCATCTAAGTAAAAAGTCAAAGCCATTTCATGACTCCATCTAGTGGGTACGGGAGATATGGTGTGCTTACTTTAAGTATCTGTAAAATTTAATTTAGTGAATCCGTTTCTTCTCTTTATGCATATTATTGTATGATTTTTGGTATTATGAGTTTGAGTTACTAACAAAATCTGTAATCTGGTTTTAGTATCTAATCTTTTATTGAAAGGATAATAACCTTTTATTGGAAGAATAATAGCCTTCCTTGTTTAGGTATGCAGTGTGTCTGTGCATTACCACATATTATTTAGGTACAGCAAGTTTAAATAATAGAATCATTGCATTTGTATGATGCTTCTCATTGTCTGGTATCAAATGCAATGTGTGAATGTTTGATTTATTTGGATTGATGCCTTTAGTCTAACTGAAATCCTTGGATTCACATTTTTAAAATAACCGATAACTGTACCACATTTTCACCATACCAGAACCTCTTTGAAAGCTTTGAAGGAATAACGAATTTGTTAGCCAAATGATGATCAGGAATGGAAATAAATTTCCTTGATTGCTATTTCCTTTTTTTCTCACCTTATGAATTTTCTTGGACGTGCCATAATGATTGTTGGCATCAGCAAAAGTTGGCAGAATCGGTCAGCAGAAGCAGATATTTTGCTGAAATCACTTTTTAATGCTTGACATCTTGAGTTGTGCTTTTTGAATCTAAAGTTTCTGCTACTGATGGTTTTGCAGTTCAGTTTGCCCTCTTTTGAATTTGAAAAACTATGTAGTGCCAAAACGATCAGTCATTATTTTTGGCAAATGCTCTTGAAACCTACTGATTACCTTTTGATTTATGACTGACCCTTCCTGTTGTCTTTGGTTTCTACTGTTTGTTGATTGATTCCCTTTCTTCTGATTAAATGGCCATATATTTTGGTTTTACAAGACTTATTATTGTGATTTTTTAATAAAGTAAATTATTTTGTTTGGAGTCGGTATTAATCAAATTTCTCACTGTATTAATCAAATTTCACAACAGTTCATTAGATTTGAGCTGATTGTTTCTGGACCTTTTTACCTGTAAATCCTCCAAGTATCCATTCAGTATTTATTCTTAGATAGATATTTTGATTTTGTTTCATTTTTTTAAGGATTTATATTGACTGTGTCCTTGTTTTATATCATGAGTTCGTTAATTATCCATGATACTTATCTTACCCTCTCTCATCCTCATTTTTGTTGATCGAATATTTATGAACATGGGATTCTCTGATACTTGTGAATCTTTTTACCTTCACCTTTTCAAGCAGTTTCAATGCTTTTCCCCCTTTTTCGGCCATCTGGTGTTTTGACATTTGGGCTTTGGTTTTTCATTCTTGATTTTGTTCGAAGGGATTTATTAGGTTATTGGCCTTTAGGAGTTCAGATTGAATAGCAGGTTATGTTGATCATCTACAAAATTAAAGCCACTCTACTCTTTGGTAGCTAATTTCCTTGTCATTTTCTAACCTTAAGATTCCTGTCATCCCACATCTTTTTCAGAGGATTCACATCCTTTTGCTAGTCTTCACATCATTCTTTGTTGCCGCACTCTTTTATTGGATTTTATTATTGTGTGGTAATCTTGTGGCACTACTCTTCCCACATAGACAACATCTGCACGACTAATGTTTTTCTATCTCCTGAGTCAATTGCCTCTTATGCTTCCAAGATCTTTAAATCTGTCCTTATTACATTTTAAGCTTCCTAATATAGCACCCTTCATCTCACTCTCTTGATTATGGCCCTTTGTTCCTCCATTAAGGGGATTATTATTTATTTTGCTTCATAATCTGTTTAGCATATCCCCTGATTTGTCCAAGCGTACTTTCTGTTCTTAAGATCCTTGTAGTGGGATTTTAGCAATGTTGCTAAATAATTGTGTCTTCAACCTATAATCGGTATGATCTACTTGCAACTGCACATTGGAGCTCATATCTCACTTATGCTCTACCTTACCATTAATTACTTGTGATAGCTAATATACTTTTTAACTGTATCTACTTCTTCACTAGTTACTAGTTCATTCCATGTCCCTTGTTTATATGAAATCATAGTCTTCATGTGTTGCCATTCAAGAGATCAAATCTCTGATCTCCACTGTTGCTAGAGGTATCCTTCAGAACAAGTTTTTAAGTTGCTGCTGAAACCAATTCATTTTGTCTTGGTGCCATGGCAAAGATAGCAAGCATTTGATGGTTGTCTTTGAAGTTTGACAAACCATTGTTGTTAAAGTCTTTTTATGGTTCATGATCTAGGTCTAATCTAGATCAAACTGTCCCTAAATGATTTGGATCTCATCTTGGCATCAGGATCTATTAGGGAAATGGGACCTAGAATTGTACTATGAACTATTGCAGTACCTTGATCCTAAGGACTGACTATATCGTGCTATTTAGATATTAAATCATTTGCTATTCCATTATATATATATATATATATATATTGACTATATGGTTCTTAATTACTTATTCCTAATAAGTCATTAATAGTAAATTTAGCAGTTTTCTTATTGAATTTTGTTAAGTTACAAATGAGAGATTACCACCATAAGTTAAAATCTCATCCTTCCTTTTTTCTCAAAAAAATGTTAATAACTATAATGATAGTTGAATTGATTGAGTGCTATATAAATATCTTAAATATAAAGACATCACTTTTCTTTCATTGATCATCCTAGGATTTTATGTTTGTGGAAACTACACTTATTCTATTTATGACAATTTATTGTTTATTTACATGCTTTGTATTTAAGCCGTATTCCAATTGTCATATTTTTTATAATTTAAAATTTTGAAAGAAATCATAAAAAAAATCTTACAACTTGTGGTTCGATCCATGTTTTTATCCGGTCCTACCAATTCTATGATTTATGACTTGATCCCGATCTTAACAACATTTTCTCAAATCATTTAAATATAATATCATTTCTTTCCTCCAATAAATGTTTCTAGTGGATCAAAGACACTGATAGAGCTCCATCCTCTATGTTAAAATATCTAATCTCAAATTATGTGCTTAAAATTACAGGGCATATAAAAGTGTTATATGATAATTAAGGCAAAAAACTGATGTTCAGAAGAACATTCATGAATGACTTCTCCTCGTACTCTTCTATTTTGCTCCTGTTCTTTTGGAGTGTAAATTGTCATGAGTTCATCTCAGATTTTGCTAAATCTATGGTGACAGTGTTGTCATAATCATGCTTTTAGTATTTAGCCTAAACTACCCAAGCCTCTCAGTTCATTTGACTGGTGTACCACCAGTTTTGTATGGTATATCTAGTACCGAACCATATCAATCTGGTACCAAAATAAGTGCCAGTTCTCAGTATGATGAACCTTGGGTATGATGAACCTTGGGTAAGAGTACTGCGTTCTTGTTTGTTGAAATCTCTGTAAGTTAGCTATACATGAACCATGTAAATGCTCCATGGATGTCATCAAAAATGTGGATATCTGTTGATTCACTTGATTTCTTGTATAGGTAGACAATAAAGCAATTACATAACTAGTTAGAAGTTACATTAGAGTTTGCAAAGGGGACAGAATTGGAATAGGACTACCAAGGCGATCTCACAAATATTTCTCAGTGGACGCACGTGGAACTGATAGTCTTACTGTTCCATTGCTAATGCCAGTGAGTTGAACAGACATAGCCATAGAATATAAGTTATCTTGTGCTTGTTTCTCAAAAAAATGAACATCTTTTGGAAGGATAAACATTTTTTCGATTTCACAAAAGAATGAATGATCTTAAATATATCATGGTTTAACAAAAGGAATTATGAGAAAAAGGGATTGGATATTGCAGAAGGTTGTCTTGGAGCCCAAGGGCAATGAATATAACACAAAGAGCATAGAAATGACAACGGCAAATAAATCTTGAAACTTCATGACAGACAACCTCCATTAACACAAACAAAAGCAACATAATTAAAATGAGGAAAACAAGCTAAATTGATGAGGAAACAAGGGATGTATTGACAGCTCACAAATTGATCAAAAGTATGAACAAGATTTATACAGTGCTGATACGAGTTTGTAAATAGAAAAATATATATCTTTTTAAATAAAAAAGCTATGGGGGTTTTGACTGGAAAAATTTAGGTGAGACAACTTGCTGATTCAGTAAGGGGGACCTAACCATTTAAAGTATTAAAATGATCCTTTGGTGACTGCCAAAGGCCAAAGACAGACAGTTGGACATAGTCTGACAAGCTAGTTGGATGCATGACATAAAATGATTCAAGAATATTTGAGGTCAGGCACAGGAGAAAACGGTGAAAGAATTCTGTCATACTTTGTTCAACAAGTTTCAATGGGAATTTCCTTTGCTAGATTTGGACATAGACAGCGACTAGATCCTGAATCCTTGTTCTCCTTGAAGTAGTGTTTTAGATCCATACTATCCTATCACTTTCCTCGATATGTGATTATTTATTATTGGGACTTGTCTATGATTTTTCCTCACCAAGTTAACAATGCAACAACCATTCTGACGTTTGATGTTGGTTTATGTTAATCACATGATAAGTCTCCAAAGCCGTTGCAATGAAATTAGAGCAGAATTTTCAAATTTGTGCTCTAATTATAACTATATATTAAAGCAGAACCCAGTAAGATTCTCTTTCAAACACGTGTCCTGATTGTAATAATAATAATAATAATAATAATAATAATAAATAATAATAATAATAATAAATAAATAAATAAATAAATAAATAAATAAATAAATAAATAAAAATTAGGGGATAAAATTGAGATTTGCCATGACTTTTCTCCAGGGGTCTCTCTAGCTATTGGGTTCCATTTCAAACACTGATCGTTAAAAAAAAAAAATTAGGGGGGTAAAATTGAGATGTCACATGATTTTGCTCTAGGTGTCTGTCTAGCTCAAAAAAGTTATAGAATAGATTATTTTGAAAAAAATACTCCTTGATATGAGAAAAGAATTTGAAAAAAAATGAGGCTTTTAGAGGTGATCAACAGGCAAACAAAGCAAAACTCATTATTTACTCCACTAAAAATATTAGAGATCACAAGAATGGTTCCAACTTTAATAGAGTTCAAGAACTACAATAAAAAAATAAAAAATCACCAGAACAATCACTATAAAAATAAAATTATCAAACAAATCACTGCACCACAACAGACTGAATTTTGATGAAAGAAAAACCCATGATAAGACCAAAAATCCAACCTTTCCAACAAATAAAAACTAAAAGTTCAAAAAGTTATAGAGTAGGTCGATTTGAAAAAAAAAAATTACTACTTGATATGAGGAAAAGAATAAAAATTAAATTAAAAATTTCAAGCGTTTAGAGTCAACTGGCAAAGAAAACAAGACCAAAAACATTAGAAATCATAAGCAAGGTTCCAAATCCACACATACTTAAAATTTATTTTAATTTTTAAAAAAATTTAATATTTGAGATCCTCCAACTTGATAAAGAGAAACAAGATTTAATTTTTGTCTAAAAGATAAAAAAGTTCCTAAAGAGTGATATTTTTTCTGTTGCTTAGTGTGGCTTCCCTCCTTGCACCTTCTAACAGTGAAAGGTTCAGAAGGCTACTTGCACATAAATTCCCTCCTAGTACCTTCTAATGGTGAAAGGTTTGGAAGGCTACTTGCATATAAGATAATAGAACCAAATTATTGGAGCAATGCCCCCCCTGTATAGACAACCATGATGGACTATAGCCTTCTAATGAGTACACTAACATGGTAATGTACAGTATATGCACAAACATAGGATCCAATGTATCTCAGGTAATAAATCTGCACCAGGTTTTATTTGTCTTTACGGACTTCATTTTCACTATTGCCAAATTTTCTTCTCTTTTTCAGCTTTCAAATGTGGCTTGTGTTATGGATATTTTAGAAAAACATGACTGCTGTGCAATTTGGCTGATCCATCTAACCAGGGCCCAAGGGCCAATAGTGTACAATCTAACTTATATTTTTAGTTTTGTGTGTTCTGAGCCCATCGAGCTAGGACACAACTTGTCCCAATTAGAATTCAATATTCTGGTATATTTTAGTGACCACCTTTTCCAATTTATTTTAAGAACTGTTTATGGCTTTGGCTCAGGGCTGATTTTCTTGCTTTGAATTAATCCAAAGGCATATTGCTTTTTGATATGGGCTTGGCAAGGCCTTTCCTTTTGATGCATTCATTCTTCCTGAATCCAGCCTGTATATGCATGTAGCTATGGGGATTTCAAAGGAAGATGGAGCTACTGATCATATTATTTCGTTTTTTTTTGTATATATTCTTTTATGGTGTTCAAAGCAATAAAGCCTTGTATTTTCCAAAGAAATGGGCCAAGGTTCCAGAGCTCTCTTCAATGATCCTTTAAAACGAAGTTCTTTGATAAAGGATAAGTTATGACTCTTTCTTTTGGTGCTTGAAATTTTTTGCAGTGTTTGTTTTCTTCTTCTTCTTTGTCTGTGTGCGTGTGTATGCAAGTCTATGTTGTGTGGATCTGTGTGTACATATCTCTCAAATTGTTGTATTATGTCTATGTAGCCAGTTGATTCCTCTCCTGAGTGAGAGATGTACACAAGTAATCTAATCTGTTCTATATAAGAAAGGAAAATACTGGAACCCATATGAGCAGCTACCTGTGCTAACTTTGTTTCAATTTCTCGTGAGTTTCTTGATGCTCTGTTTCAGTATATGACCTAAAAAGCTTCTGCATTTTTTAATATATTCTGCTGTTAAAAAATAATAATGGTCATGGTAACAGATACCAAAGCAAATATTTGGTCTCCACCATACATCTCGGTAACAGTAGAAGGAATTATGCTTCTCTTATTGGTCAAAACAATCCACAATTGCAAAAATTGCTTCTTTCAGCAGCAATAACCAGATACTTGCAATTTTCTAGTGCCGCACCCCGCCCCCCCCCCCCCCCCCCCCCCAAGCGTATGGTTCTTGGGCAAGTTTTGAGGTTCTTATATTTGGACATTGTTGCTGCAGGAAATTTGCCATGAAAGTTCTACAATTCCTGATGGAATGTTGATGACTGAACATAGTGAAAACAAAATATTCCCTTATCTTCTTGTCAATATTGGCTCAGGTATTAGTATGGTTGAGGTAACTCCTGTTATTATTCCCATGTCTCTTCTGATTTTCATTGATGATTAAGCTTTTTGTTATGTTGTAGCAATTGATTATATCAAATACAAAGCAGGTGATTGGCAAGGGGAAGTTTGAGCGTATCATTGGACACATCTAGGTGGCGGCACTATTCTTGGTCTTGCAAGGCTTTTAACAGGGTGTACAAGGTATTGATTCTCTGTGAAGTTTTCACCTTATTGGGTTAAATTTTTCATAATTAAATATTGGATTCCTTTCTTGCTGTAGTTATGAAGAATTCCTAGAGCTGAGCCAGCAAGGAAATAATCTGTCTGTGGACTTGACTGTGGGGGATATATATGGTGAACAAGGTTACCCCAAGGTATATAATCATTTCTTTGAAAAAAAATTGTATAAATGTGGCATCTTTTACATTAGCATATGCTAATTGATGGTTTTTTTTATAGCTAAATTACTTTTTTTTTAAATTTTATTTACTAGTTGCAAGTGAATATTATCTATTGCCTATTGTATTGTTTCCTTTTCTGAAATATTACTTGTGATCTTTTATGTAGGACTAGAAACCAGCCCAGGCTGGGCTGACATTTGCTCTTGCCTGAGCCTGGGCTTGAAAAATATGTTTGGGCTTTGGGCTTGGCCTAAGCCCGGGGGAGGGTTTAAGGAAGAGAATGGAGGGGATCAGGAAGGGATAGAGAGGGGAGGGGAAGAGCACCCTTTCATTTGGCCCAAGAAGGGAGGGGGTGGGTGAAGGAGGGAGTGCAGAGAATGAGCTTGTCATTTTCTGGGTAGCTATGGGAATAGAGAGAGTGAGAAAGGCCAGAAGCACCTAATCACAGAGCTAACTTCCATAAGTTTGTGCATTGATAGTCTGATGTTAGTTTATTGAAGTTTTGATTGCCATAAATTATCGATTGCCATTGTTCTTGTTCATATTAGTGTATCTGTGTTTTCTTTCATTTGAATATGCAATGTTTTTGCCTCTGCATGCCTTGCACTTATGGTATTCCTTCTGCTGTATTCCATTCTAATCTGTGTAGAGAACTCCATAGAGCCCTGTTAGATTTCTCATTCCAGGAATTGCAGCATATAATTTGGATGTAGCTCTTCTTGTCTCCAGGAAACTATCATGAATATTTTGGATAAATTCATCCATGAATCTATTATGAGTTGATCTAGCAGCCAAAGTTCTTATTGATAAGCCTTGAATTCCTTAGCTTGTGTAACAATATATTTGTCTCAAAAGGAACTTCTCAGCTTGGCAGGCATCTCTCGTGACTATTTCTTGTGAAAAATTCTGGGAACATTCAAACACCTGAAATTGCAGAAACTGGAGTATGTATTTCTGGAGCATCAATCAATTACTAGAGGATTTTTATTCTCTGGATTTTTTTTCTAGAGTACCCAAAAAAGGACTAAAGAGAGGCTTACTGTATCAGTTTAGGAACACTTAATGAAAGCAAAAAGGTTCTATAGCCTACATTTGTAATTCTATTCTTTTATAATATTTTCCTGTGAGATGTCTGAGGTAAGTGAATTGAAGGAATTGTTTCCTTGTCTCTTTGATTAGATTAGATTCTATCATTTTCTTTGAAACATACCAAGGATAATAGGAGACACTAACAGATCATTAACCTAAAGACTATGATAGAATGCCCACTCACAACTTTGTAATTTCAATAATTTCTATAGTAGTAATGTTTGATTGGTGGTCTCCTAGTTCTTGGTCTCTGTTTTCATACTTCGGGGAGAAATCGATATTATAGATGCAGATCTGGGAAAGAATGGACAGGTCAAGGTTGTCCGTTCCCACCTAAACATCAGACCTGGATCACTTTGGTAGCAGTTTCCTATTGATTTGTGGTGTATCTTGTATTGCTTACATGAATCTCTTTCATGATTTTTTATTAAAAAAAATAAAAAAAGGTTGGAAGAAAAAAAAGTATTGGTTATGTGCAACAAATTTTTTTTGCAACATGAGTCAATAAGTTGCTATTAGGAGTAACTAGCGAACTTAGTGTTTGGCATACATTCAGATGAATTATGCACTTTATTTCCTAGAAATAAAGAGTTTTCCTGACATAAGAACCATGAATTTATTGTGCATATCAATTAGGTATGCTTAATTTTAATCAACACATGACCCACCTAAACATTCTCAAAGTATGTCTTGTAGGTCTTCTGGAAGGCCTAGCATAAATATCGACAATGTTGAATTTCAGCATACTGCAGTCAGAGCCAACAACGTTGCAATGAAATAGAATTAAAAGTTTCTTTACATTGTGTTAGCAAACACCAAACAAAGTTCCTTTTAACAATCTTTCAATTAAGTGATCCTCATAAAGAACTATAGGAAATGCAAAAGCAATGCTAAACATACCCTTGGTCTTATTTGCTTAAACAAAATGGTTTTGGAGATTGACCTTTTTTGTAACTAATGAAAAACATAGGAGTTTGACATTGTTGTTAGCAGTCTTTGTTTTCTTACATAAAAAATATGCAACATTTACATTAGAGAAGGAAATAAGGTGAGTAGCAGCAGCATGGTAATATAACAATAGCAACAACAAGAGTAATAAATGGCAGGCGTAAATTTTAGGGCCAAGCACAAAGAAATTTAGTTCAACAGTTAGCTAGATTCTTGCTTTGTTATTCTGAACCTAAAATCTAGTTGAATGACTATTACTATACGACTTTATGGTGCATCTAATTCAGATAATTATAGAGGTTTCAAATACCTGTAACAAATGCTGTATTTTTTTCCCATCAAAACAATATACCACAATACCAAGAGTATGTCCTAACACTGACTGATTAAAAAAAGTTTTCTTTTTAAAAAAAAGGCTATTAGTGGACATCTTGGTTGCAGTATATAGACTGTGCAGACTGGTCTAGCCGCTATGTACTGGTATGCAAGGTTTTGGCATTCTAGCACCATACGAGTTGTACCATCCTATTTTAGCGGTTTCTGAAACCATGATTGCTTTGCTTGCCTTGAATTATATGGTATATACCAAGACCAACAGATTCAAAAAATTAAAAAAAAAACTATTAGTAGACAACAGTATGGTTACAGCATATAGACCGATAGACTGGTATAGCTGCTATGTACTGTTACATAGGGTTTCAGCATTCTGGCTCCCATAGTGGTACCTGTTTTGCATTGGTACCAGTTGTATCATCCTATTCCAGTGGTTTTTGAAACCATGATTGCTATGCTTGCTTGAGTTATATGGTATATAAATTGTATTTCCTTCTATGTTATAGGTTTAGTAATTACATCTCTTTTGTTTTAATCATTATAGCATGGTCTTCCAGCGTCAACAACTGCTTCCAGCTTTGGGAAGGTAACTTCAAACAAGCTGTCAGACTATAAAGCAGAGGATCTTGCTGCAGCTCTCTTGAATGCTTTCACATACAACATTGGACAAGTACTGTTTTCTTCTTTTTTTGGTGAAATTCATATAATACTTCTGGTAACCAAAATGATAACAATTCTCTGCAGTCTGATCCTACCATGTCTGTTTTGTTATGTCTACAAAAAGTTGATAAATTTCTGTTGGAAATTTAGCTAGAATTTAGATTATATAGTGAATTAAAAATGAAACCACCTCATTTGAATTATTTTAATCTTCTTTTTCTTGTGTAGTGCCTTGAGCTGCAGTAGTTAGTTGCCTGTGCTTGTAGAAGTATATGCCATATATTAAAAATTTGAGGAAACTTTCTTCTCTTTTGCCTCTTACTTTGCTAGAGATGCACATCCTTTATATTATTAGTTAGCAAAATGATGTTGATATGTGAGAATCCAAACATCATAACAATAGGGGAATACAAGCAATATTAATCTGTCAGAATGATCAGTTATGATTCTTTACATTCCTATGATTTTATTGACAGAATACGATTGGTTGGTATGCCCTGATGGGTTTTTTTAATTAATTTAATAAACACACTCCATAATTTTTGATTCCAGATTTTGACCATTAGCTACTTATTGATATCCTTCAAGGAGGCTAAAAAATTGCTTTTATGAAAATATATGATGCATGTCTAGTACATATTGTTTATGCATTACAAAATTTATCGCTATGAACTATCATGACATATAAAATATGATAGCTGTGATTGACAGCTTGTATGCAATTATTTTTTTATTGCCTTCCTAAATTGTCAATACATTGTTTGTGATGAAAAATTTATTGCTTTGTGATATCATGACCTGTATATTATTCTAATATAAATTGTTTAAGCATTACACAATTTGCTGCTTTGTTAATATAAATTGCTTATGCATTACAAAATTAAAACTTTGGTTTTATGAAATATATCATGCATGTCTAGTATATATTATTTATGCATTGTGATTGACAGCTTGTATGCAATTACTTTTTTTCATGCCTCACTAAATTGTCGATACATTGTTTGTTATAAAAATTTATTGCTTTGTGATATCATGACATGTATATTATTCTAATATAAATTGTTTATGCATTACAAAATTATTGTTATGAGACATCCTGATGGTTGTGACATACAGCTTTTATGCCATTAATTTTGTTGTCTTTTTTTTTTAATCATTTTTTCTGTCTAAAAATCTCTTTCTATTGTCTACCATTCTTAGCTTCCAGACATGTGCTCTGTCCCTGTTTTTACCGCAATATCTTTGTAAGGCCCACCATATTGACTTAGGCATGTTGCTGCTTTCTTTGGTTTAAAATCCATTTATGTGCAAAATGTTTTGGAATGGGTGATCTTGGAAATATTAAGTCGGATACATGGATTATATATTTTTTCTTTGCCTTCATATCAATTGATAAAGTTTACACACACGCGCGTGCGCATGTATATATATATATATATATATATAGGTTCACTTTACCATTCTTTACATTTAGTCGACCACTGGTATGGCATGGTACCAGTATGTATCGAGCCAACTCGGTGCCATAATAGAAGGAAATAAGTAGTCGGAGGACTAGATGAGTAGAACAGTAGCTAGACGGGCAGAGTAGAATCGAAGGAAAAAAGAAAGAGAGGGAGGAAAGGCAAGATCAGGAAGGGGTAGAGAGAGAGAGAGAGGTGCATACCTGCTCATTGGCTGCTGTCCTCAATCGACATTAAAAAACCCTGGCTTTGGCAATTCGAAAGTCAAAACCCTAGTCAGAAGCTTCAGAAAGGCAAAGGAATTGGCAGGGAAAAACAAAAGAGGAGGAAATGCGAGATCGGGAAGAGAGAGGGTGGTGTGTACCTTCTTGTCAATCGCCATCCTTGATTGATGACAGAAAACCCTAGCTTTGAAAATTTGGAAGTCGGAACTGTCATTGAAGGCTTCATGAAGGCTTTTTAAAGAAATGGCTAATGGGTGTAGGTTAGTGGGTGTGACCAAATCGGAGCTCTAAATCGATCTGTTTTGGGGTTAGTTCGGTTCAAAATGGCCCATCTCGCTCAATTTGTTCAAGATGGTTAACCATTTATACACACATATAATTCCTTGGAGTGGATTGGATATTTCTATGTAGGTTTTAGTCTAGCTTGACCAATGCTGGCTTGATAACCATCAGAACATCTGACTTCTGTTTGTTCTCACCAGCTTCTATCCTCTTTTCTCTCTCCAATTTCATCTATTATTCTCTCTGCAATATTTTTTCTTTATTCACCAAATTCCTCCATTTTTCTCCACTAAGAAGAATATGAAATTTCATGTTTCTTATCATCTTCTTTGCTAATTTTATCATGGTGTTACATTCCAAGGCCTCTTATTTTTGTAGTATACTGTACTCTGTCTTCCCTTCAGTCTCAGCCATCTGTTCTCAATTGGAATCATAACATATCTATTCTTTCCACATCCAATTCTTAATAAGAAGCTGCAGCTCTGTGTGAGACAGCAACCTGCTTGTGAAACAGCATCTATCTGTTTATGGCACTAGAATAATCTTTGGTGAAGCTTGTACCTGGCCTCCAGCACATGCTATCTGTATCACTAAGCTATGTACATTCCATCACCATCACATTTGAGTAATATCATTCTAGTTGAATTGAAGCATTTAGAGCCAGATGCTCTCAGCAGTAGCAATGTCTTTATGACACACCATCCAAAATCAATGCAATCTATGTTGTAAATACTGGCATACCTGTAACAGAAACTCATTTATGTGATGGATAGGTGACATCCACTTCACATGCGTCACTGTGGCTCTTTTACCATCATAGTTGCTGTCTACATCCCAGAATTTTCTATATATATATATATATATATATATATATGTTGGGCTTACAACTCTGTCGACAAATAGTCTTTATTTGCTGTCTTGTTCCGTTTTGGATGAGGTTATATAAGTGGCTAGCATATATTTGTACTTCATAGTTACCCACTAGCTCTGTTGTTGAATGAGTAGAACTTAAATTTTTACCTTGCATTTTAATATGATTAGTTTTAAATGATAGATACGATGAAAGAAGTTATTCCAGTTAAATTTGTGAATTTTCAAAACATGGTAAAATATTGGAAAACCAATTTAATTATATGATCTTTGTATGTTTTGTTGTTTGTGTAGAATTTACAATATGGGGTTCAGTTAGAACTCTTGCTTCCTGATATATGTGAATATCCTTTCTCTTACTATAAATGGAACATTTTATTCTTTCTGGTCCAGACTTTTATATTGTGCTCTGCTTCTTGTTCCTCTGTGAAAATTCAGAGAATAAAATAGTGATCAGTTACAAATTTGTCTACCAATTTGTTAGCCTTGAGTAAATTTTTACTTTTACTGTGGTGTGCATTCCAGATCTCCTACTTTGTGGCAAATCTTTCAGGGCTCAAGAAAATCTTTTTCGAGGAACTTACATATGTGGCCATGAAAAGATAATTGACAAGATTTCTCGTTCACTTAAGTATTGGTAATCAGACTAGTGACTGTCTTTTGACTTCAAGAATTAATATCACTTTTTTCTCCTTTTCAGATTTAGTTTTAAGAGACTCCACTTTTGGTTTTGGTTTTGATCTTGGTTTTAAAAATTAATATTCCACTTTGGTTTCTTTGGTATCTATTTTTTTCTCATTCCTAATCAATATCCTTTTAATTTTTCATGTTCTTTCAGGTCAAAAGGTGAAGTACAGACAACATTTTATGCCATGAAGGGTTTTTAGAAGCTGTAGGGGCATTCTGGAGTTATGAGAACATGGGTATTAATGACCTAGCAACACAAGAGGTCATGAAACAAGTCTTGCTAGGTGCTCCTTACACAGGAAGGAAACCTCCATCTTTACCACAAACACAGTTATATCAAAATGTAAGTGACTATGCAATACTTATCTCATACAAAAAAGTCCTTGGGCTATTCTTTTTGTTTCTTCCAACTGGATAACTGACAAATCAATCATCTGGTGCATTAGATATACCTCTCCACCCCCCCTTGAAAGAATGCAATGGTTCTCTGCCACCATTTGGGTCTGAACTTGGGACCTTTGACTTGGTCAGATGGGTGCCAACTAGGTGTTGGCATGAATTACTTGTTTCACATATTTCCTAGATGATACCCTTTTTTATAAATGCATAATCTCGATGATTAGAGAACTTGGAAGAATAAGGCAAGGCATTCAAACATTCAATGAGTCAATGCCTCATGCAGTCCACTAACGATTTAGATTTATAAGTACAGTATGTGCATATTTCCAAGCTAAACATTATCAATTTTTCAGGTGGACTTAACAACTTTGGTATGTATCACATATTCCATTGCCAATTGTTGGCAAACCGTAATATTACTTATAGTATTGTTTGTAATGTATGTTAAAACCTTAGCTACAAAAGTTGGGTCAGGTGCATGTATGGGGAAATGATTCTCTTAAACAATAATAGTAAGAAGAAGAAAATACTTAAGAAGCAGGTGTGTAGGGACAAGTTTCCAAGGAGATCTAGAAGTGAATGCGCCACCCTAAATGGAAGATTCTTGCTACTAAAGTCAATATATACACAACAATGTAAAAAGTATAGAAAATGATTCCTTTATTATGGAAATAGCCAAAGCCTAATATGTGTACTTCCTCTGTGGTGTCCAGATCAAGGCATAAGGTGAGCCACTGACAGAGTCCCCTATATAGCATGTACGAAGCGTCCCTCATAAGCTTCAAGACAGGTTTTGAGAACTTGACTGTGAAACATGACAGGACATGACCTCTCATGGGCCTTTTTTGAAGAATAATCACATGAGAGGGTGATGGGATTTGCTTTTTTTAGTAGTTTATCTTATTATTTCCTTTTTTGTAAATCCAACCTTCCAAATTTTCTGAGCATCAAAAGTTGGCATGACCACTCTTGAGCAATCTTGAAATCTTCATAGGTGCTACATAAATGTAACCGTATCTTACAGACGTGCACCTGTGGAATATTTATTGTGACAGTATCCTTGTCATCAGCCATCAGACTTCTGCTGGATTTTGTCAGACTATATCACCGGCTGTCAGTGCGTTGATATATTCTGCATGGGAATTTCATCGTTAGTGTCCAACTGCTGATCAAACTCCAGCAATGGTGGAATATTAACAGTTATGTTCAGGATTAAGTCTATATTTTCTCAGTCATCTTGTGATTGTACATCTACTTCTTTTTCACCCTCCTTGAATCTTTCCCACCCTTCTTGCCACATTCAGGACCAAGTTTTGAGTCTTGCTTAGCAACTTATCTTTCCACATTCAACCAACTTGGCCTAACTGTGGCCTAACTTTTCTTTCCTTGGCTTGCATCTGAACTTATAATCTTCTTAAAGCTTTTTCTCTTTGATTTTTCTTTATTATATCATCATTCTTCTGAATTTTTTCCCTGCTTTTCTTCATCTTTCAACTGCATTTCTCCTTGTTTGTATGGATTTCATATCAATTTCTTATATTTTTTGCAATTGAGGTTGCTACCTTCTTTTGACCAAATTGTTGCCTATCGTTGGGCTTGTGTGCATTTTTCTTCTTTCTCCTTCATTGATTTTGAGGATTTCACGTGGCTCTCCAAGTGACTTATTTTCATCTCTAAAATCCTTGCAATTCTCTTAAGCTGTCAAACCTCTTGATGCTTGTTTGTTTCCATGTAACAGGGGCCCAAACTCAAGTTCAGCCATAAATGGACTTTATTGGCTATTTGTTCCCAGTAACTGGGTCTGAACTCTCAACTTTCTCACCCCAAAGGGCCTTGATTTCGGGAGGGTAGGCTCTAAAGTCGAGTGGATCAGTAAAGCATTTAATGCTACTCTAATGCTCTCAATCACTTAAGCAATATTTGAGCGCTAATTATTATTGAAAATAATTTAATGATAATTTTAATGTCTGAAAATTGCTCTTGTTCCAACTTCCTAAAGACAAACGGCATGCTGAAATTCTCAGCAAAACTAGAGTTCTGAGTACTTCAGTTCTTATACTTCCAGTATTTATGTGGAAACAAAGAAACTCTTACCATACTGCCAGTATGACCCTATAGTTGCATTACACCATGGTGCTTGTGTTTTATTTTGTCAGCTTCAGCACACACTTTTTATGGCATGAAATATTAGGTAATCATAGTGGCATGATATATTCGGAGTCCATTTCTGTCTTTTTAACTTTTAAGTGTTGCATCGAAGGAACTGGTTTTATTGTAGCCTTCTCCTGATTGAATCAATAGAGAAAGGGAACAACTATCTTTTTCTAAAGTTGTTCAGGCTATATACCCCAGTATTCTTCTAATCTCACTTCTGAGCTCTCTCCGTTGGTCAGCTAAAGCTGAACTTAAAATGTTTTGGTCTGTCTAAGGACCCATAAGTCTTATCTTTTTTTGGTAGTTCCATAAGTCTTCTTATCTGGACTAAAGAAAAGAACCATGTTTTTTTTTCCTTTGTAGATAAGTATTTTTTTTCCTTTGGATTAAAAATTCTGACATTTGTTTTTTTTACTTCTATGGTCTTAGTAGATATTAAGCATATCGTGCATACTTGTTTCTTACTTATATATTCTATATGGCATCCTTTTCATTTATGAATAATTTGCCTGTAATCTTTTTTCTTCTCTTAAACTTTGCATGTGATTCTCTCAGAGATTGGATTTTCATACTAGGCTATTGAAATGTTATAAGCTAACCTTGTTCCCTGCAGACATGAATTATCTAGTAGTGGATTTTTGGGCAGGCCTTGCTTCACATTTCAGCCTATATTAAAGAAGTTGGCAACTGAATCATTTAATTTCCGTATTATTTACTTGGTTCTGATATCAGCAGTCAATTTTATTTTCAAACATTACCGTCTGAAAACTTAGCGTTTTATACATTGTTGTTTTTATCTGTAATAGTGCATAAGACTGGAATGATTAGCTTGGGGTGAGACAGTCATTATAGAGCTTTTTATTATTTTAATCCCTATTCCATATTTTCATCCATAGATTGATGAGAAGAACATTAAGGTGGAAGTCAACAGATTGCAACATGACAATGCAGAGCTCAAGGCTGAAGTAGAAAGATTGCAACGTGAAAATGAAGAGCTTAAGGCTAGGTTAGAGAAGCTGAGAGATGATTGTTATGGCTAGACAAGAGGTAAATCTCCTAAACACATTGCATCAATTTGGGCTTCAATAAGAATAAAATAAAATTGAATATTATTGCAATCCAAATGGCATGATCTCATTTATTGGGACTTTTTTTTCATATATGCCCTTGCAAATATTGCTTATTGCATATATGCCATCCAAAGATCACTATTTATATGTATACACCTCTCAAATCATCCTATTCTTTTGTCTGTATAACCATCTTGTTAGATTTTTTGGCTGATGGTGCCAATAAATGTTTTTAAGTATTAAATGACTTTAGTTCTTTATATTAATGCCCACAAAAAAAATTGTATAAAAGTATAGCTCTTTCCAATATAAACTGAATGCTAATCTTTTTAGAAGTATCAATGTTAAGGGTCGTGGTGCTAAATGCTACTCAAAATGGTCACTTATAAACACTGTTAGCCAGAAATCTAGCAAGAATGTATATTTGTAAATATTGAATTTTGAAAGGTAAATATGCGATAAGTTATATTTGTAGGGGTATATATATATGCAATAAGCCAATTGGGTTATGTTTACTAACTTTTTTCCTTGCATCTTCAGATTTTCAGATCCTGCTCTCTGTCCAATTTTAGCACTGCTGCAGTCACTAAAGATACGTATCCGTGGAATAAAATGGTGGTTGAAAGGCCATTGTATGCTTCGGTATTAATGTTGCAAATGGCAATAATGAGGGAGTGTTTATACTATAAGGATTATTTTAAAATATAGTATGGGCATAGCTGGAAAAAAAAACATGGAATTCAAATGCTTTTTTTCCCTTCAGATAAAGCAATCTAATGATATATTTATGCTTACCTTTACCTTCTCACCCATTCTATAATATTTTGAGATACTATCTTGTGCATTGCAATTGTCCCATGCTTCTGTATTCACACACAAAAAATGCCATTCTTATGCCATAAATAGGAAAGTGGAGAGTACATTTTAAGGGTTAAATTACTTTGATTATCATTTGGTGATGGTTTTTTACTGGCTATGTAGGAATCTTTACCATGGTAGATAGATGAGAGAGTAAAAAGGATGAAAAATCACTATTTTTTCCTTATCATAATAATGGACAAAGACAATAGAAAATAAAAGCTAAAAAGCTAAGCAAAATCCGAAATGATAAACTTTGAACATTCAGAGAACTGAAAACTTTTGAACATCTTGAAAACTTCAAATGTATCCCAAGTTGTAAGGAGCCTTGGTATTAGGACTGCAAATGGATTGAGTTTTGTTTATTCTGATTCGACTCAATTCTATATTTAGATCATGATTTTGAATTCAGATCCAATTCTTTTACTGATCCGTTTAGATTAGGTTCATGGAAATAATTTTAGATTCGGATCATTCAGGTCAGTTCAGAGTCGGGTATAACCCAAAATATTAAGGTCATAGATGGGATTAGATCAGGTTTGCATTTAAGGTAAGCATAAACTATTATTTTAAAGTTAAAATTTAGTAATTAATAATTAAATATAGATCTATTAAAAAATTAATGAAGACTAAAAGAGTCAACTTAAACTTAAATTTTACTCAGATTTTTAATTCTATCCAAATAAATAATTATCCTTAAATCTATAAATTATAATTTAAAAAATATTTATTAATATACCTAAAGATGTTATAATTAAGAATTTAACAACATAAGCAATGAAACATGAATATTTAGATATAATTAAGTGAAAATAGATTAAAGAAGATATGGTTCTTAAGATCAAAAAAAAAAAAATTAAATGATAATTTGTTTAATGAATCAACAAAAATAATTAGAATAAAGAAAAATAAGATTTATATAATTGATGTTTATCGATTTGGGTTTGGGTTGGATCAGATTCATTTTCTATTGATTCAAATTAGATTTAGATGATATATAGATCAGAGCCAAAAATATAAGATTCGGATTTGACTCAGAATTTAGATTGGTACTAATTTTTTAATTCAATCCAACTCAGATCTTTAAATATAGATCATATTAGGCCTAATTAGGTTGAGAATGAGACAAATCATGGATCGATCTAACCCATTTGGAGCTTTAAGCAATAATGTATTTTAGGTTGTGCAGCCTAATTGATGGCAGCATATCAATCACACCATTTTCTCCCCATATTATTGCAAGGATATAATCTTATCTGCATTTAACATGCAATAGGTGTGGAACAAAGCCACAGGAATTTGAACTTAGGGATGAACCAGCAATTTGGTCTGAGAGTCATGTCTAACCGTGCTTGTGCCTTTGCAGAGCTTGTTATGATAGATCAAATCAATGAAACACCCGGGATACTTGCCTCCTCATTAGGCACAATCTGGCAATAAAGCCCCAGTAGAAACATTGTATAATCCATGTTGTCGGCTATCCTGATGACAATCGAGTTATTTTCCTTTTCTTCGTGTGTTTGCAACTATCAAACAAAAGGTAAATATTGTATATCTCAGACAATTGAATTCAGCAAGGAGGTGTAGCATCAAAGTTTACACCTTCTCCTGAGTTATTCGTAAGAGTCCCATTTTTTTTTTTCACCAACCCGAATTTCAATCCGAAATTCAACCCGAACCCGATTTTTAAAATAGGGTTAGGGTTGAGGTTTTACAAATAGGGTTAGGGTTGAGGTTTTACAAATAAGGTTAGGGTTAGGGTTGAGGAAAACCCGAGTATCATGAGCCCAAGTTGCACCCCTAATTTAATATAGTCAAGATCTTTTATTTTCTTTTCTCTTAGTTTTGCTAGTTTACATATAGTTTTTTTTTAACCTTCTTTTGTATCTACTCTATTATATAAATTATCATAAGCTTTATGTTTGGTATTACTTACCATCTTTTTAGCTGCTTTTTTTTATATCCTTATATTTTGTAAGACTTTCTTTATTTCTAGCCTCTTGCCTATCAATATGGATCAATACCCTATCAATGTCATCAATAATTTACAGTGATTTAGGGCGTACGGTTAGCTGAATGGATATGGTTGCTAGATACAATGCAAAGGTATGTTTTCTGTTATAGCTCATACCTGAGGTGATTTGATGAGGTTGCTAGATATAGTGCCTTATGAGTTCTTTAGAATGTAGCGTCTTGAAGAAAAAAAAAAGTATGATAAACATATTTGATGGACATTAAGATGCCACTTAAATGGTTCTCTAACTGACAACTTATTGCAATTGCTTGTTGCACATGGATAAGTAGGCATGTATGTATTTTGTTATAGCTAACACCCCACAGGTGACTTGATGTGGTTGAAGTCTCTCATCATACCAATCAGGTTTCAAGTAACAGAACCAGTGAGGCTGAGAGTTGATAATATTTTTGACTTGGCTCCTCATATTCTATCATACCATAATGGTCTGCCTTTAAGGGGTCTCTCCCTTTATAAATACATGCAGGAGCTAGCTCCTTGGGACATGAGTCTGTCATAAGCCAGCCACCACCTCTCAGGAATTAGAGATGCACATATGCAGTAATGCATCTGATCATTTTCACTTAGAATTGAACTTTAAAAAGATTCTGCAAGAAGTGTTAATTTTGGACTTTAATAATATATTACATTCTTAACCTCTTTGTGACTTTCATCTGAATAGCAAGTTTCAGTCATATTTGTGCTAGTTGTTATCATCATCAGCATCTAGAACAATTAAGATCCTACCAATAGCCCAGGTTAATATTAAAAATGTGAAATGAATCAGGTAAATCTAACACGGACAAGTAACTAGAAACTTCTGTTTGCACATGACGGGGTATTTGTCAAAAAATGGTCCAAATTTAATATTAGTGCATATTAACTCACCATGTGGCTTTCCCTTAAAAATATACAACATGCTGCAAGAAATATTACTTAAAGCAGTGTCTCAAGTGAGAATGTCACCTTAGGAGACCTAGGTTCTTCACTCACTAGTTGAAGAAATAAATAAAAAAATATATTAATAATTATCCAACCAGCAAATCACTTACCATACCTAAAATTAGATTCAAGCATCAATCACGCATGAACACTGATTGCTGCGCCTTCTGCTAATCAAAGATTTGCTTTTGTAAGAGGAGAAATGTTTCCACCAAAGATTACATATCTCAGAATCGTATATGCCAAAATGCATATGATAATATTTTCACTTGAGACAGAGACCCTGAGAAAAAGGCAAGTACAAATAACAAGGAAAAAAAAAACAGCCATTGTCAAGGAATTTGAAAAGCACAATAAACACATATGACATGCAACCTTAAGATTTACTGTGTTTGATGTACATTCAGAGTCACTTTGCTTCCTGTTGTCATCTTCCAAATTGGAGCTGCTACAACGTCCAGCTGACACTGCTTTGGCTAGCAATGGTGCATCAACACGTTAGACCAATTAAAGATGCTTCTGTTGACATAGTTATTACTAATTGGAGATGTATAGGAAACCACTGTTGAAGAATGAAATAAGTGATTCTTTTCTTGAGAGTTGATGAAAGCAAAAGTAGAAAGACTATACTGAGCAGCCCTAAATATTTGAACGCTAGAGGTCGACATCCAAAAATTATAGATTCTACAACATAAATTGACAATGCATCTCAGCGTGAGGAGGTTGCGAACCCAAACTTTCATGCTGTAGACATGCATTAACAAACACTAGCAGAAAACAGAAGCCTCCAAATTAATAAACATAAAAACAGCCCCGATACCTTTGACTTGCTGTTAGCAATGAACTAAAATATAGAAGAATACTAAGTTTTGATCATTTGAATGTAATATTAAGAAGAATTAATAAAATTTATATTTGTAGCCTTCATATGGAAAATAGTTTGTGGCCATCAAGGGCAGAAATTTTCAAAATACAGTGTCTAAACCACCACAAGCATACACCCAGAGGCAAAAGCACTCACAAATACCACTACAATCCAACTAGTCTTACTCCAAGTATTTAGAATTGCATTTGATTCCATCCTTGCGTTTAGTTTTTATTGAAAACCACATTAGTTGTAAATGCTTTTCTAAAACTTTCCCATCAAATTTATCCAGATAATCGCATGCCTTTCTCACCTCCTGAGGGCGTTGTTGATGCAACGAAGCACATCCGCGCGCATACCACCGTCAACTTCTCCACTTATCCTTTATGTTTAAATTCCCATAATTCTCCAATCTAGAACTCCTAAAGTAACGATAAATTCAAATCACCACAAGACTCATATTTGCAACAGTCCTTTTATGCTCCTAAGCTTCTCTATTTTACCACATCATAGTACTTGAAGAATCTCCCCTCCTTTGGAAGGAATAGCCTCCAAGCAGGATATGAATCAACACTTATTTATATTCAGAATATAAATACCACAAGTGCATTTGAACGTGCACAACATGCTTACAACTATGGTCCATGAAAACTTGACCCAATATTTAGAGATGGTTTATTTATACCCTCTTCATTTCCAATTAAAAATAAATTCATTGCAAAATTAAGATATTTAAAATATTTTCATGAGTTCTTTCTCAGTTGACTTAGGTTTTCTGTCTTTTGTTTTAACCATTTAACATATACATCTTAGGTCATGGGCCTTGTTATGTATGAGAAATTAACTAAGAGCTCCACTGCTCATGCACTGACCATTATACCATGTTCTTCATGATGCTTTATATTCATTTGCTGCCCGTCATCTTTTTCTTTGGCATGCTCATTTTTTACTTATTCCTAGTTTATCATGCATCCACTTATCGGTTCTAATATCTGTATGTTGACTTATATGACTAAACCCATGCTGTAGCTCAATGTTCCCTCATACCAATCACCTTTAATTCTGACCAAATCCTTATAGGATTTATCTAGGCTATCAATGTTCCACGATCCAGAAGAGTCTGCACAGACTACAAAGCCAAATTTTTAAACCACAAAGAGGGTGAACTACTGTGGAGGTCCAAGCTGCTTTAGAGTTTAATGTTGTTCACAATCATCCTATCAATCATTGTACCGTTATTGTTTTCTGCTTTCTGCCATTTGAATTCATATCATTCTACTAGATTTCTATGGCTGAATCTTTCCATGAATATTTTCTCTTTGAATTGGATATTTTTTGTATCCTTAATTTTTGCATGCTCATGGAAGGATGGCATGCGTCATTCTTGTGTGATGTCCCTTTAATAGTCCCCATCAGTCCTTTGGGAAAAGGTTGAATAGTTTATGTTCAGTTAAAGTGAAATGGACAAGTACCAATTAAATTTTTTTTTTTGTCTGTGATGGTTCAAGTTGATGTGATATGATGGCTCAAGTTGATGTGAACCTTATCCGTCTTGCTTTTATATTACGAAACGGATTCATAGATTGCGGGCTCAAATTTACATCTTGTGAGCCACAAGATACGAAAAGAAAAACTAAGAGAGGAGGAGGCTTAATTTTTTTTTTTTACTTAAGGAAATCGCAAATAACTTCTAAGAGTAGTTCCTACTAGCCAATAATAAAGTTGTTTTTTAATCACTCGTAGATTACTGAAATCCCCGCTTATTTGAGGCAAATGAACCCATCTCTCTCATCAACCAAGCCTTGAGTGGCTTTGCCAAGATCCGATCAGTGAAGAATTCTTAATCGAGCAAATAATGTTACGTATGAGATCATTTTATAAACAAGAGACAGACTATGAAGCATGGAAGAATCAATTGGGTAAATCTCAATCGACCAATCAAACAACGAATGTGAGGTCCCCCTTGTTGATCCACTACTCGTAGTATCGTATTACAGAAAGAAAGAAAGAAACTTTTTAATCAGAAGTTGCAAAAGAAAAGCACGATAAAGTTTCAAATAAGGAAATAAAAAACAAAAAATTTTAATCTTTTTAAAAGAAAGAAAGAAGAAAGAAGAAAGAAAGAGGAGCCATCCAAGAATTCTTGAAAAAGCCACCGTACAGTGGAACGATCATGACCCACTTCTCAGCAGAAGCAGCCAAATGAACTCCAATTCCTTCTTCGCTCGCTCCCTCGCCCGCTCAGCGAGAAGCCTATCTTCCAGACGTTCGTGCAGAAGTTTCTATGCGGAAATCGGATCTACTAGCGGGTCTGAACCCGATAGATGATCCGACACACTGTGTGACACTGGGTTGTTGTTATTATTATTTACCTGGAGTATGTAACTTTTAATACAGGTAAAGGTACAATCTGACGAATATTTGGGTTATGAATGAACCCGATCGAACGACCATGTAGCCAGCCTGTTGATCCAATAGGCAGATCCGATAGTTTCACAGCCTCGACTAAATTCCATTCTGTTCGATTAAGGGTGGAAAATCGTCAGACATCCGGTTCAGATTCGGAAAGAAATTATCGGATCCAAATTTTAACAATTTTTTAAATCCAGTTCTGGATATGCGGTAAAATTATCTTCGCATAAGCTTGCAACTCACTTCCTAAGTCCCACCAGGCCTGCACCAAATACAAATAAATTAACTCTTTTGATATATTTATAATCAGCGTGAAAACCTGAAGGCCTTGACCAGTCCTCCGAGTCACGTTGGCCCGAGTAAGAATTTTTCCCCTTTTCCAACAACCATTCTTCTTATGAGCCTTCGTTTAGTTGAAAGCTGAGATGATGAATAACACTGCACACAAGCAATTAAAAAGCCAGATCTCTTCTAAATAACTTATAATCCTCACTTCTTTACAGGCTTCCAAGAATGTAAAGATCCTTTTTCTTTTTATGTTTTGGTTTTTTGTTTTTTTTGCCAACAGTGGACTTGAAGGATTTTCATAGGAAAATACTTCCCTGAAGTGAGCGTAATTTCAATCAAACTAAAAAATTGAACCAATGCAATTCGGTTAATTCTGGTTTTTTTTAAAAAAATCCAATTTCAGTTCAATTTTTTAGATTAAAACTAAAAAAAAATGAAAAAATTGATTTTCTTATATACCCTACCATTAGCCCAGTCCAATCCCTATTATCTTTAACTTCACCTAAGTCCAAAAGCTAAATTTTAAAATTCATTAATCCACCTCAAGCCCAAACCTAAAACCAATCCAATCCTAAGGTTCTACTCACTAGTCACTTTACTTCACTTCACCTCTCATTTATCATCTCTCTCTATCCTTTCTATTCACCCTGCAAATTTCCACATAATTCCGACCTTAACCACCCTCTCCACCAATAGGCTCCTTCGTTTACTTTAATATCCGGCAAGGGTCTTAGCAATCTCACATCTAAAGTGAGTGACATATGCCTAAATATAATTCATAGCTAGGTTAGAAAAAATCTCTCTTTATATGAAAGATTTTCTTAAAAATTTATCCATACCTTATTTGATCTGCTTATTTTATTATTATTGCATTTTTTTTAAGGGTTTACAAGGATATATTGATATTTGATCTTGTGCAATGTGTTAAACTTTTATGCGTTTTCATTAAATCTTTTAATTTCATTTTCTTTACCACATTTTGTTAATGTTCAATAATAGGTTCAATTTTTTTATAATTTTTATGGGTTTATTTTTTATTGATTCATTCAAATTGGTTTTATTTCATTGTTTTATTTTTTGGCAAGTTAAGAAGTAGAAGAAGAAAATATGATTTCTCCCTTAATTTTATAGGATTACTTACTATCATCTATTTCTTTATCCAAGTTACAATCTTGAATTGATATACATACATACATAAACATATATGTGTGTATGTATATATATATATATATATCAATTTAGTTTTAAAACTAAATTTTCAAGTATATTTACGGGTGTGATGACAGATTTTTTTTTGGGTAATAAGTTTTCCTTCAATTAAGTTTGCGTGAACTTCAAATTAACTTGTGAATAATTTTGTTTATTGAGGAATTCAATATCTTATTTATCATGAAATGAGTAGCTTTTAATAGCTTCTAAAGAATTGATTCAAATAAAGTTTTAATATATTTTTATATAGATTTAGTTCCCTCAAAATTTCAAACGCTTTTGTGTTCTTTAGCTTGGAGAGAGATGGTCCACATTTAAAGTGTTTTTATTTTTTTGGCTTCATAAGGGATTGAAGAAATTTCATACCGGCACCCCTCAAGCTAAAGACTAAAAAGGATAGCTACCCTTTTATCTTAATCATTTTGTGGATTGCCAAAATCTCTTAGATCAAGATTAGCTTTGCAAAATAATATAAGATATACCTATAATTTTTTATTTGGATTCTCATTTGTCTACCTATTGAAATGTTGTCTTATGCACATGCTATTACTTAAATATGTTAATTTAATTTCTTGCACATGCTCCAGGTTAGTGCGAGCTTATTTAAATCATATTCATCTATATCTTATACCTTGTTATCTCTTCCACAACATTATCAATGACATTATCATGCAATGCATGTGTAATATCTTTCATCACAATTTCAATTAATTTTTTTTTGACATTTTAATTCTTATTTTAACATATATATTATAATACATAGATATCTTGAGAAGGAGACATACTTAACACTTTTAATGTTCTTCTCTACTTTATTTGTTTCATTTTCCTCTATCTTTCTATTTTATTATTTATGTTTCCATTTTTATTAGTTTGTAGGGTATTTAAGTACTGCAATTAAATGGTCTTTGCTGGTGGTTGAGTTTGCAAGTAAATAAGTTAAAGTAAATATGTGTTGCCGCCGGGATCCGTCCTTCGACTCGGACGCAGTCGATCTCCAGGGGTGAACCTACACACAAGTCCTCGCGCGAGAGGCGTTGGGGGTGGCCCTCTGCGGAAGACCCTCCGACGCTCAAGTCAGTGGGAAAAAATTGACGATCAATCAGAAAACGGGGAGGTGGATCTCTCCGGAGAGTCTCTCCGGGGGCGGCCAATCGGAAGCTCTAGGGGGTGAGAGCACCGACGAGCAGCAGAAGAGTGGGAGTGAGGGTGTGAGCGCGCGCGTACCTGAGGGAATCTGTGAGCGTGATACTTATAGGCTGTCACCTGGATCTTGAGCGCCTTCTGGAAGGTTCAGAGGTTGTTAGGATACGGGGGTGGATCAAATCAGGCCATTTTGGGGCTGTTGGGATCCATATCCTGTCTGTTCGGGGATCGACGACTGGGAGAGCTCCTTGATGGCTTGAGATCTGGTAGGTGTGTAGGTCTTAGGTAGCCTTGATAGGTTCTAGACTACTTCTCAACATGATTTCTTGCCTAGGACGTTGTTATAGTAGGCTTAGGCTCTCCCGCGTCAGGTTCCGCGGAGGTGAGTATCGGATCGTGGGTCGCTCAGTGAAGCCGAGCCATAGGGGCTCGGGGGAAACGAGCTACAGGAAACTCGGGAGGGCCGAGCTATGGAAACTCGGGAAGGACGAGCTATGGAAGCTCGGGAGGGCCGAGCTATGGAAGCTCGGGAGGACCGAGCTATGGAAGCTCGGGAGGGTCGAGCTATGGAAACTCGGAAAGGCCGAGCTATGGAAGCTCAGGAGGGCCGAGCTATGGGAGCTCGGGGAGGACGAGCTATGGGAGCTCGGGAGAGCCGAGCTATGGAAGCTCGGGAGAGCCGAGCTATGGGAGCTCGGGGAGGACGAGCTATGGGAGCTTGGGAGAGACGAAGGGAGGAGGTCGGTCTTAGCCTCCTTGTACAGATATTAATGCAATGATGATTTTACCCCTCAACACATGCCCTCCACTCCCTAGTTCGAAGCGTAGTTCGGGCATAGGGAGTATAAGTCCATGTGGCACATTTTGGATGGGGCATTTGGTTTAGACAGCCCGTGCAATGATGCTCTAATTAATGCGGCAGGGTCATCATGCCTTCGTGGGTAAGGCTCCTCCAAGAGTGACAGTTGGGAATACGCCACGTCGCGAATCCCGATTAATACGGCGTTTGTCGAGGCGGTTCCGGACGCTTGGGGCGAGGTGCCTCGTCCTCTCAAGACGGCTTCCTTAGTGGGGAAGCAAAGCGGTAGCCGTGCTATATATATACATATGTTTGCAGTATTCTCTCGTTTTGTTTCTTGAAGAGTCCCCCCCCCTCGGCAACGCTTGCCGTTTCGCCTGGTGCTTTTCTCGGCTAAGATGACGATGAGCCCTGACGACGTAGCATCGGAGATCGTTGCTGAGGATTTGGGAAGGATTTATCGGAGGTATGGCATACCCTCAGATGTCATTCTGCAAGTGCCGGAGCCTGGACATAGGGTCTCGCAAGATCTGGAGCGCGGGTCTTCGTTTATGAAGACAACTTGAAAGCAAGCTTCCGTTTTCCTCTCCACCCCTTGGTGAAGGAAATCATGACTCACTATAACATCTGTCCGACGATGGTGGCCCCAAACAGCTGGCGGAGCATCATCGAATTTATCTCAATGTGCCACCAAATTCGGATTGTCACCACTCTCCCTCTTTTCCGTGCCTGTTATCATCTGATACCCGAGAGGAAATCGGAGTGGCCATATATTGGACCTCGAAGGTCCTTCAACGTGATTGTGGATAAGCCGTCCTCTATGAAGGGATGGAAGAGTCGATTCGTTATTGCCGAGGGGAACATTGGTTCCGACTTCCCTCGGAAATGGGGAAGCTTTGTTAGGGATGCGGAAATGCATCCGGTTTTGTCAGAGCAGGAGGAGAGAGATTTGGACGTCCTTCGCAATGGCCAAGTATTTTTGGCCAATGATCTGTTATCGGAGGGGGCCCTCTTTGCCACCGGGTTTAGCCCCCTGGACCCGCAAGATGCGTCCTCCCTTTTACTTTCTCCGTTGCGTGCTACCCCGGCGAACGTGTTTGGATTTAATCGCATATGTTCCGTTCTTACAGCCAAGAGGTCGGCATTGTTGAGCCTCGCCAAGAGGAAGAGAGGTAAGCACCCAGGGGAGAGCAGCGGCGTGGATAGTGGTAGGCCCGAAAAAAGGGCTCACACCTCCTCAAGGAGCTCACCGGACGCCGGAGCGGTCATGATAGGAGCGCCGGGGGCGAAGGAGGATCCAGGGAGGACAGCTGCGATCCCTTGTCCTCCCGTATTGGAAATATCGGATAGTTCAGATGAGACTCCATTGGTTCGTCTGGTCGTGTGCCCTATGAAAGAGGAACCGGCGACGGATCCGACGGAAGCGGTCATTTCTGGGGGGCCTTCCACCTCCGTGGGGCTGCTACCGACTCCAGTGGGGGAGCAAGGGGGAGATGCCGCTGGTGGAGAGGTTCGGGAGGAGTCCGGGAGTAGCGATGCTGGACCGCCCGTAGCGGGTTAAGAAACAAGCCAGACAGAGGCCTCGGGAGAGCCTGCGAGGAGACGCAGGTGATGGTGACCGGACAAGATGGGTCGGAAGAAGAAGCGCAGCAAGGTGAGAGTCCAGCAATGAGGACCCCTTCAAAAAGGATTATGGGGAGGCTAGTGCTTGGGCTGGCCGAATTGTCCGAAGAAGCCAAGCTAGGGCTCTGATAGAAGAGGCTGGGAGGTTGAAGGCCTCTCAGATGGAGGTCCCCCAGGTTGGTTCCTCGGGCGAGATGGTCAGCCCAGTAGCTCGAACGCTGGTGTAGAGGAGGCATTTTCTGCCTTGATGAGGTCAGCCTTGTACCCGAGCGCGGATCCTTCAGCGGACAGGTTTGCGGATCTGGAGTTGGTAGATGCCGCGTTTGGGCAACAGGGAGTGGCCGAAAGTATCCACCTTCTCCCCGATATTGACAATCCGACCCTCATGAAGATGATGCGGGCCTATGCCTCTCGGGTGAGTTACCGCTCTTGGGCGTGGATGCTTTCTGATTGACCTAATCATGGATTTTTACTCATCTTTTGTCCTGTAGAGTGTCTTGCTTTCTCGGGCGATGTGCTGGCATCTGAGTTTGGCGACGGGGGCCAGCATTCAGGCCAGGAGAGCCAGCGCTGAACTTCAATCGCGAGTAAAGGTGTCCGAGAAGTTCGAGGAGCTTCTGGCCATTAGCAACAGAAGTTTGGAGGGGATGAAGGCGGCGTATCAGGCCGCTCTAGCCGAAGCGTGCTTGGAGCTGGCTAGAGTTGAGTCAAAACATTCCGAGGAGGTGAAGGCGATGCGGTGGGAACATAGTGAGAGTTTGGGTCGGCTGGGAAGGGAAGCTGCCAACGAGAGAAAGCGCTTGACTAGAATGCTCAACGAAATGGAGGAGAGACTGAAGCGGCGCGATGGCGAAATCGCCGACTTGAGGGACGGCGCTAAATGGCACCAAGGGATGATAGCTCGGGTGAGCAACGAGCTATCCCAAGCCCGAGGTGAGGTCGAAGCCAAATAGTCAAGGATTAATGCTCTGCAGGAGAGGGTTGAGTTGGTCGGGGCTGATAGAACAAGGGCCAGGGGTGAGGCCGAGGAGCTGACCAAAAGGTTGGCCAGACAAGAGGAGGAGGTACAATCTCATCCCCCCTTCTTAGCTTCTTTTGTTGGTCTCTTGTGATGCCGACTGATTTCGGTTTTGTAAATGGCAAAATTAAGGTTGGAGAATCGGGCTCTCCAAGGCGAGCTCGTGTCTAGCCGCAATAAGAGCTCAGAACTCGAGGCGCGGGCCGACGAGTTTGAGAAGCAAAACGTTATTCTGCGGGCTCAAGTTGCGGAGGCTGAGAAGTAAGTTGCTGAGGCTAAGGTGCAGCTCGCCATACTCAAGGGGGAACAGGATGCGATCGGCGTTGACGCCTTCCAACTTGGAATGGAAGAGTGCAAAGACAAGATATCCAGTGAGCACCCGGAATGGGATCTCTCTTTTCTGGATACTGAAGCTCCTGATACCGGTGAGTCCGAAGGAGAAGAGGAGGATGAATACGTCGACATCTCCGATACCGATCCTGGTGCCGCCCCGGGTCCCAGCGAAGCCGCAGCTTCTAAAGGACGATTGCAAACTACCGTTGAAGGGGCAAAGGCATTAGAGAAAGGCGAATCCAGTCACACCTCTGTGGATGTAACCGAGGGTTCCTCCAGAACTGATGTGGTTCCCGGCCTTTAAGAGCCACCCCTATGTTTTGCTTTCTGAAAATCTGCTTGATGTCTTTCAATGAATGAACTCTCTATTTCTATTTGAGTGTTTTTCCTTGGATGGCCCTTTGCTCCAAACTTCGCCTCAATCGCGAGCGACTTATGGCTTGTTGACGCTTTTTGGTCATCTTTATTTCGGGATCAAGGGAACGCATTGGCTTGGCCCAAGGCGGGGCGATAGTCTTGACTGGCGAACCGATAGACGATCTGGTTCGGTTTGTGTTTAATTAAAACTCGAGAAATGAAGCCAGTCGGTTAAGACCGACAGACAGGGTAGGTCGGTTTGGGCCGACAAATGAAATAGTTCGGCTAGGGCCGACAACAAAGTAGGTCGGCTAGGGCTGACGAGCAAAGCAGGTCGGCTAGGGCCGACGAGCAAAGTAGGTCGGCTAGGGCCGATGAGCGAAGTAAGTCGGCTGGGGCCGATGGCAAAGTAGGTCGGCTAGGGCCGACAAGCGAAGTAAGTCGGCTGGGGCCGACGACAAAGTAGGTCGGCAAGGGCCGACATATGAGGGTGGTTGCCGAAGTATTTTTCGCTTCCTTTCGCCACTTCCTTTTTTTCGGTCAATAAAAGAATGGTTTGCGTAGCCATCGCGCTTATTTTTGTTTTAAGACGCTCAACTTTGTCGCACGAGTTCCTCGAGCGACTAACTTCACTGGGAAGCAATCGACGAACAGTCGGTTTTTGCGCCTTTTGCTATCCTGCCAGCGCCCTGCTGTTCTGCAGGTAAACTGGTTTTTATTTCACCGAAATTGATGATACGACACTGTGGGGAACATAAAGCTGTTCTGGTGCTTTCGGAAGGTGTTCTTTTCCCATGCGGGTAGTTTTGACGTACGGTGCACGCAGCCGTTTACCATTGGAGGACATTATTTTCGTAGGACGATCTTCTTAACCTGCCAGTTTCCGTAATGCTAGTGGACGATTCTCTGCATTTAATGATCGCGATTCGGGATCAAGAGGAGATCTTCGCATGCGTCATAATTCAGGCGGTGGGCTCGGCGCGCAATAGGGCACCGCTTTCATCCTGGGAGGCCACATGGAGGTATGGCCCGAGTGTTTGAATCTCGGGGCTTATAGCCTTGGTAATTGTTCCCGGTCCATTTTTGGCCTATAAAAAGGGGAAGTGGGGTTGTGTCAAGTCATCCCCAAAGTTTCTTTCCCACTAGAGATTCCATCATGCTTGTTTCTCTGCTGTTGCGAGTGGGAGGACCGAGCTTCCCTCTCATAAGCCCTTCGCCACCGGATAGCTGGGGCGATGAAGGAGTTGCCGAAGAGTGGTTCTCCCTTAGGGGATAAGTCCCGGAGATCATATGAAGAGCGTACAGGGAGGGCGCAGAGATCACACGGAGAGCGCACACATGCTCTTCCAGTGTGACCTTTGTGGTTCCCCTTCGGGGATGTATGGTAGGAGGTGCACGCAGGCTCCCCATGACTCGCTTGAACTTCTCCTCCTCCCTCGATTTGGATTCCTGGGCTCGTCCACCTGGGGAATCTTTTGCCACATGGGGAGGGGGTGAAAGCGTGCCGCCCGTCGACACCTTATCCTTGAGCCTTGGCAAGGTAGGGCGGCGCACACTCGGTTTGGGAGAGCGTTCCGATGCCAGGGTCCGCTGGCTTCCTGCCTGCTTGCCGGGGGGTCCCTCGATTGGGTGGTCTGGGATGGCCTTCCATCCACCCTTTCCAGTCACCCTGATATCTCGGTTGGGTCACCGAGATATCATTATTGACTGAAGCTGACCGCAAAGATTGGTCCATATCGTCCGACCATTATCGGCTCGAGCTGACTGGATGCAGCTTATCTGGTTCGGCAGTCCGAACGCCGGAGCATTACAATTGCCCAGATCTACTTTGGAGCAGTTGCCCGAGCTTTGTACTTGTCTTTATTTTACGCATTTCAATGCTCTTGTAATGCCTTTCAGGCATTTGTAACTGGTTTTGATGGCAATAAAGAGAGTTCTATTCTATTTCTCAATCTTTATCTCTTTCGTGCTAAGTTTGTTGTCGCTGGTCATGGGGTACAAAGGCATCCCGCTCGTTCTTAGGCGAGGATCCCGCGCTATCCGAACTAGTCGAGGTTTGCAAGCAGCGGTTTGGAGATTGTTCGGCGGAACACACTCCTTATCTCGGTTCGAAGTTCGGTGATTTATGTCTCGCTCGAATGTTCGTGGCTCGGCCTCGTCGAGGTTCGGAGAATTCGTACGTGGCCCTGCCAAGGTTCGGAGATTTCATTGCTTGGCCCAGCCGAGGTTCGGAGAATTTTTACTTGGCCCTGCCAAGGTTCGGAGAACTTGTAACTTGGCCCAGCTGAGGTTCGGAGAATTTGTAGCTCGGCCCAGCCGAGGTTCGGAGAATTTGTAGCTCGGCCCAGCTGAGGTTCGGAGAATTTGTAGCTCGGCCCAGCCGAGGTTCGAAGAATTTGTAGCTCGGCCCAGCCGAGGTTCGGAGAATTTTTTACTTGGCCCCGCCAAGGTTCGGAGAATTTGTAGCTCGGCCCAACTGAGGTTCGGAGATTCGGGGCTCAGAGAAATGACTTAGTTGCCACTATGAGCCGTAGTGTTAGGTCCCTGCGGTGCTTGGTGAGGGGCGTCAGGACGGAATGGGAGGTACATGGTCATGCTCTTCATTTATGACGTTATCCCTCCCGAGGGGACGAGTTACTGCCAGGCGCTGGATTTCTTTCTTTTTTGCGCTTCCCAAAAAAGGGGCCAGCTTTAAAAGAGCTTGGGAAAGTGTCGGGAGCATTCATGACGGGGGGCCGGCAGATCGGGAAATACCCTGTTCAGGGGGGTTCCCGAATAGTCCATACGTGTTTACCGATCTCTCTCGGGATGGGGCATGGCCCTTCAGATTCCGTAGGCACTAAAGCGATGACATGTGGTGAGTTCTCGTAGGTCGGTGGCTACGGTGCGACCGATCGAGATACTCACCTGGCAAGTATAAATATGACCAAGGGGTGTTGGTCTTAGCCATCCCTCGTTTTAAGTTTCGAAGCAGTATTTGGCCATGGACTCTCAAGGATGATCATCCGAGGAATTACGTGCGTCGATCAATGGTTTGCTTCACCCGCCACGTGGCCGTCCCACGATTACTGTTGATGGGTTGGGCCTGGCATCAACCCTTGTGAGCCAACAGCGGCTCATGAGGGTCGTCGAGGAGTACGTGGACGTCTCCACGAGGGAGGCGGAGGCCCTACGCCGGGTGGCGGACCGGCAGAGGGAGGAGATCGCGTCGCTCCGCCAGCAGGTTGCTGACCTTACCGAGCGCCTGGAGGACCTGCTGGCGTCCGGGAGCGACACCGAACCTTAGTTAGGGCCTCTTTTGCTTTTTGTTTTTGTTTTTTCTGTTTCTTCTTGTACTTTCCTTCTTTAATCAATGAAAAAGGCCCTTTTTGGACAATCTTCTCATTTCACGAGTTTTTAGCTCTAAAGAATGCCACTCGTATAATAGTTGGGGAGCCTGGGTAGCTCCACTAGTTCACGCGCTGAGTCATGGCTCTGTTTGAGATAGGGGCTTTATTCGGCAGGTTATAGGGGCGTTGCCCAAAAGACTTTAGTAGCAAAAGGGGAATTTCCCGACTTTGCCTGGGGTTGTGGCCGGTTATGTGGGGCTTATTAAACCCTTTAGGGGTTTACCGGGGGCACACTCTTTGTGCGTGTTGACGGTTTTCATTCAGTGTGCCTTTTTTCAAACCGACCGAAGCTCTGGGGACTATTTGGAAGTCCTTCGGCTTTAACCGGGGCCCGCGTACTTTGGTTTTCTGCCGGTATTTTAGCCCGAATTTGTTGCTCGGCCCAGCCAAGGTTCGAAGAATTTTTACTTGGCCCTGCCAAGGTTCGGAGAATTTGTACTTGGCCCCGCCAAGGTTCGGGGCATTTGTCGCTCGGCCTTGCCGAGGTATAAAGACGTTTTACTTGGCCCTGCCAAGGTTCGGAGAATTTTTTACTTGGCCCTGCCAAGGTTCGAAGAATTTGTTGCTCGGTCCAGCCGAGGTTCGGAGAATTTGTTGCTTGGCCCAGCCGAGGTTCGAAGAATTTTTACTTGGCCCTGCCAAGGTTCGGAGAATTTGTACTTGGCCCCGCCAAGGTTCGGGGCATTTATCGCTCGGCCTTACCGAGGTATAAAGATGTTTTACTTGGCCCTGCCAAGGTTCGTAGAATTTTTTACTTGGCCCTGCCAAGGTTCGGAGAATTTGTTGCTCGGCCCAGCCGAGGTTCGGAGAATTTTTACTTGGCCCTGCCAAGGTTCGGAGAATTTGTTGCTCGGCCCAGCCGAGGTTCGGAGAATTTTTACTTGGCCCTACCAAGGTTCGAAGAATTTGTTGCTCGGTCCAGCCGAGGTTCGGAGAATTTTTACTTGGCCCTGCCAAGGTTCGGAGAATTTGTTGCTCGGCCCAGCCGAGGTTCGGAGAATTTTTTACTTGGCCCTGCCAAGGTTCGAAGAATTTGTTGCTCGGCCCAGCCGAGGTTCGGAGAATTCCTGTTCAGACAAGTAGCTCGGTCGTGCCGAGGATTGGTAAGCAGCATCTATTTCTTTTCGCAATCTTTGGCAATGTAGTGCATAATGATTTACGTTGCAAATTACGAAAAAATGTGTCGACAGGAAGGTATGATGAGGCATATGAAAATGGACTTGGAGAGGACGTACCCTATTGATAATATTTACGGAGATTGTCCGAGTTCCACATCCGGGGGATGGATTTCCCACTCAAATCTTGTAGCTTGTAGGTTCCCGGTCCAATGGTCTCCGCTACTTGGTACAGGCCTTCCTAGTTTGGCGCCAGCTTTCCTTGTTCCAGCAGTTTGGAAACAGAGGCCTTTCGAGGACAAGGTCGCCAGGCAGGAAGGCTTTCCCTTTGACTCTGGAGGCGTGGTAACAGGCCACCCTTTGTTGATATGCAGCCACTCTGATCCGGGCCTTTTCTTTGATCTCCTCCACCAGGTCGAGGTTAGTGCAGAGCTGTTCGTTGCTAGTTCCTCTGAGTAGCTTTCCACCCGCAACGATGGGAGGCCTATTTCCACAGGGATAATGGCCTCCGTGCCGAAAGCCATTCGGAATGGGGTCTCACCTGTCGGGATTCTCGGGGTGGTGCGGTAGGCCCATAGGACATGATGCAGCTCCTCCGCCCACCTGCCTTGGGCTCTGGAAAGGCAAACTTTGATCCCCTGAAGGAGGGTCCTGTTGGTCACTTCGGCCGCTCCGTTGGCTTGTGGGTGCCCGACCGAGGTGAGGTGGTGACGGATTCCATGCTCCTCACAGAACTGGCGGAATTTAGAGTTGTCAAACTGCTTACCGTTATCGGTGATTATGGTATGCGGGAGGCCGAATCGGCAGATGATGGACCTCCATACAAAATCTATGGCCCGTGCCTCAGTTATTTGTGCAACTTCTTCCGCCTCGACCCATTTAGTGAAGTAGTCAATGGCAACAAATAGAAATTTCCGCTACCCCGTGGCAAGCGGGAATGGGCCGAGGATGTCCATTCCCCATTTGGCGAAGGGCCAAGCGAAGGATATGGAAACTAGTTCGGCGGAGGGGAGCCTTTGGATGCTTGAGTGCCTCTGGCATGGGTCGCAGGCTCGGACTAGGTCGTCCGCATCCTTCTGCATAGTCGGCCAGTAGTAGCCTTGTCGCAGCACCTTATGGTATAGGGACCGGCTTCCCAGATGGTTGCCGCAAATCCCTTCATTCACTTAGCGCAGAGCATAATCTGCTTCAGACGGGCGAAGGCATCTGAGCAGCGGCAAGGAGAAGGACCATTTGTAAAGCCGGTTGTCGATCAACACATAGTGGGTGGCCTGCAGCTTCAGCTTTCTAGCCTCTCTCCGATCGGGCGGAAGCGACCCTTCTTTGAGATATTTAAGGATTGGGTCAAACCATGACAATTCGGCCTCAACTTGCATTATTATTCGGTCGGCTTCCGCGATGCTGGGCTTTTCCAGAGTCTCTAGGTGGAACTTTTGTTCGGCGTCCATTGACTCCACGGTCGCAAATCGAGAGAGTAGGTCGGTGCGGGCATTCTCGGATCTAGGAATCTGAACGATTTCAAATTCAGCAAAATGGGGAAGCAGGCTCCGCACCTCCTGAAGATATCGAACCATGTTCGGCTCCCGGGCTTCAAACTCTCCTCATACATGACCGGCTACCAGCTGAGAGTCGGTGAAGGCATTAAGCTTCTCCACCTTTAGATTGCAGGCAATTCGGAGGCCGGCTAACAGGGCTTCGTACTCGACTTCGTTGTTGGAGGTCGGGAAGGAGAATCGGACGCCATATTCGAAGGTTATCCCCTTCGGACTGGTGAGAAACAGGCCCGCACTGGAGCGATGGGCATTAGATGACCCATCGACATGGAGGAGCCACCGGGCTCTAGATTTTGGTTCTTCGGGGGAGTCTGGGGTAGAATTGTCCTCCGGGATGGTACACTCGAGGAGGAAGTCAGCTAGCACCTCCGCTTTGATGGCTGGGCGAGGCTGAAAGTGTATGTCATGCTCGCTTAGCTCAATGGCCCACTTGATCATTCTTCCTGACGTCTCGGGATGATAGACTACCACCTTGATGGGTTGGTCGATCAGGACCGTCACGGAATGTGCTTGAAAGTATGGTCGCAGCTTCCGAACTGAGGTGATTAAGGCCAACACCATCTTCTCAATTCTGTTGTACCTTGTCTCCGCATCGCGGAGTAGCTTGCTGACATAGTAGATCATCTTTTGGACTTTGCCTTCTTCCTGACCAGCACCGAACAGACGACACCCTCTGAAATAGCCAGGTACAAGAATAGGGTTTCGCCCGGGGCCGGATTGCTGAGGAGTGGGGGAGAGCCGAGGTATTTCTTGAGATCTTGAAATGACTTTTGACATTCAAGAGTCCACTGAAAGTTTTTAGCCGACCGGAGGGTTTTGAAGAAGGGGAGGCATCTCTCGGCCGACCGCGCCACAAAGCGGTTAAGAGCCGCTATCCTCCCAGTTAGGCGCTGGACCTCTTTAACAAATGTCGGGGGCGCCATTTGTTGGAGAGCTTGAATCTTCTGGAGGTTAGCTTCGATACCTTACGGGAGACCATGAAGCCGAGAAACTTTCCGGAGTTAACGCCGAAGGCACATTTGGTCGGATTGAGCCTCATCCCATACTGCGCAGCGTTGCAAAGCTCTCTAAGAGGTCTCGACATGCCGTGATGCTTCCTTGCTTTTGACCAGCATGTCGTTCACGTACACCTCCATATTTTGGCCGATTTGCTCCTTGAATACTTTGTTAACCAGCCTCTGGTAGGTCGCACCTGCATTTTTAAGACAAAAGGCATGACACGGTAACAGTAAGTACCTCGGTCGGTTATGAAGGCGGTCTTTTCTTCATCCTCGGGGGCCATTCGGATCTGATTGTAGCCTGAATAGGCGTCCATGAATGACAGCATCTGGTGGCCTGAGGTGGCGTCCACAAGCTGGTCGATCCGGGGAAGGGGGAAGCTGTCCTTCGGGCAGGCCTTGTTGAGGTCGGTGAAGTCGATGCAGATCCTCCATTTGCCATTCGACTTCTTCACCATGATGACGTTTGAAAGCCAGCTCGGATAATTTACCTCCCGAACGAAATTTTCCTTGATGAGTTTGTCTACCTCTTCTTCAATGGCCTTTTGTCGTTCCGGGGCGAAGCTCCTCTTCTTCTGCTTGACGGGCCTGTGCATCTCGTCCATGTTGAGACGATGGACGAGAACCTCGGGGCTGATCCCTGGCATGTCAGAGGCGGACCAGGCAAAGATGTCAGCGTTGCTTCGGAGGAACCTGATCAATCTGTGCCGAGGCTCTCCTTTGAGCAGCGACCCAATTTTTATGGTTCGGTCGGGTCGAGCCTCATCCAATGGCACCTCCTCCAATTCCTCTGCCGGTTCTCCTCGCTGTTCGGCGAAGTCCTCGCGAGCGTCTAGCCCATCAACTTCTGGCATTCTAGACTGAAGGCTGGTAATGAAGCACTGCCGAGCCATGGCCTGACTTCCTCGAATAACTCCAACTCCTCGCTCGGTGGGGAATTTCATGGACAGATGCGGGATGGAGACAACTGCCTTGAGGGACATCAGGCCGGGCCTGCCGAATATTGTGTTGTACAGAGATCTGAGGTCAGTTACTAGGAAGTCTGTCTGGATAATGGCTACAAGGGGCCAGGTTCCCGCGCGGACCATCAGGGTGACGACCCCTTCCGGGATGATGACGTCGCCTGTGAATCCCATCAGGGTGGAATCCACGGCTCGCAGGTTTTCCATGAGTAATTTCATCCTGGCAAACACACCGAGGTACAAAACATTCACCGAACTTCCACTATCAACAAGGATTCGGCTTACATCATAGTTATTTAAATTGAGGGATACAACTAATGCGTCATCATGGGGAAGCTGTATCCCTTGGAGATCATCGTCGGAGAAGGAGAGCTCGCCCGTCCGTGCCTTCTTGGCGCGATCCTTCACCGTCGCCCCTGGGGCTCGAGCCGCCGGCCTCTTCGATCATGTTGATGCGGCCGATCACGGGCGGATTCGGTGGAGGAGGAGGTTGTTGAAGCTCGGGCTGGCGGTCACCTCCTTGTTGTGGCTCGGGCGCCCTCCTGAACTGATTCAGTCGTTCCCGTTGGATCAGCCTCTCGATTTCATTTTTCAGCTGCCAGCATTCTTCAGTGTCGTGGCCGTGCTCCCTGTGGTAACGATAGTATTTGGTAGGATCTCTTCGGGTCGGGTTCCCTCGGAGAGGCACTGGCCGGGGGAGCTGGCGCTCTATTTCCATGAGGATTTGCGCCCGGGGCACGGTCAGTGGAGTGTAGTGGTCGAATCGCCTGGGAGGGCTCCGGGAGCGATTCCTTGGCGGCAGCGGGGGAACTCTTTGGCGGCGAGGCGGACTTGGTCGATGGGCGGGACGGTGCCTGTCAGGGCCTTTGGGCTCCTTCTTCTTTGCCTGCTTGGCGCGGGCAACTCTCCGCGATTCTTCGACCCTAGCGTATTTGTCTGCCAGGGCCATCATATCAGAGAAGCTAGGGGGTAGCTGACTTCCATAGCCAGGTAGAAGTCGCTTTCCTTCAAGACTCCCCCCGCCAGGGCGGACATAGCCACCTCATGATTAAGGTGGTCCACCTCCAACATGGCCTTGTTAAAACGGCCAAGGTAATTTCTCAGGACTCCCCCTCTCTCTGCTTAACTTCGGAGAGGGAGTCTGATCTTCGTCGGTGGCGGCGCTGCTAACGAACTGGCCAATAAAAAGATGGCTCAGCTCGTCAAATGAATCAATGGAACCTGGCTTCAAGGCATTGAACCAGGTTCGGGTGGATCCTCTGAGGGTGGAAGGGGAAAGCGCGGCAGAGGACCGCATCGGATGCTCCGTGGAACATCATTATTGACCAAAAACTGCTAAGGTGGTCGTCCGGGTCAGAAGAGCCGTGGTAGGGTTCGACGGTTGGTAGCTTGACATGGAGGGAATCACTTCCTCCATAATCCCCTTAGAGAAAGGGATGCCCTGCTCCACTTTGGGCTGAGGCGGATGGGCCTGTTTGGTGGCGTCCAGCTCTTGACGCATCTCCTGGATCTGACGATGGATCTCCTCTTCATCGGTCAGAGGAGGAGCTGGGCGTGAGGATCGCAAGGACGGCATCAAATCATGGTGAGATGTCACCGGGGAGAGGGATCGGGCTTGCCAAGATCTGGGAGGATCCCTATCATAACCGTCTCGTGGGACTAGTTTGTCCCCTCTGGGTCGGTGTGGGGGGTCCGCGGGTTCATGCGGACTGGAAGAGGAAGCTGCCGGCGAAGAAGGAATCACTGCCTCCTTATGAAAGGTGGAGCGGGAGGGGCCGCAAGGCGCTCCTGAACCAGGTGAGTCAGGGCCTGGACTTGCTGGACCAGCGTGGCGAACTGTCCTGGGTCATCGGGACGGTGGGCGGTGATGGGGTTTCGATTGGTGGAGGTTGCGGCGCTACACCGCCCGTCGGATCAGGCCTCTGGGAAGCGACTTGATCTTGGGCTTCAGAGGTTGCTCTTCTCCGATTGGCCATTAGCGAGGTTCTACTCCAGATTAGGATCCTTATCTCCTTTCTTTAAGTTTTAATGGGACTTGAGACCCTTCCTCTAGAGCCAATCTGTTGCCGCCGGGATCCGTCCTCCGACTCGAGCGCAGTCGATCTCCAGGGGCGGACCTGCACACAAGTCCTCGCGCGAGAGGCATTGGGGGTGGCCCTCCGCGGAAGACCCTCCGACGCTTAAGTCAGTGGGAGGAAATCGGCGATCAATCAGAAAATGGGGAGGTGGATCTCTCCGGAGAGTCTCTCCAGGGGCGGCCAATCGGAAGCTCTAGGGGGTGAGAGCACCGACGAGCAGCAGGAGAGTGGGAGTGAGGGTGTGAGCGCGTGCGTACCTGAGGGAATCTGTGAGCGTGATACTTATAGGCTATCATCTGGATCTTGAGCGCCTTCTGGAAGGTTCAGAGGTTGTTAGGATACGGGGGTGGATCGAATCAGGCCGTTGTGGGGCTGTTGGGATCCATATCCTGTCTGTTAGGGGATCGACGGCTGGGAGAGCTCCTTGATGGCTTGAGATCTGGTAGGTGTGTAGGTCTCAGGTAGCCTTGATAGGTTCTAGACCACTTCTCAACATGATTCCTTGCCTAGGACGTTGTTATAGTAGGCTTAGGCTCTCCCGCGTCAGGTTCCGCAAAGGTGAGTATCGGATCGTGGGTCGTTCAGTGAAGCCGAGCCATGGGGGCTCGGGGGAAACGAGCTACAGGAAACTCGGGAGGGCCGAGCTATGGAAGCTCGGGAGGGCCGAGCTATGGGAGCTCAGGGGAGCTGAGCTATGGGAGCTCGGGGAGGACGAGCTATGGGAGCTCGGGAGAGCCGAGCTATGGAAGCTCAGGAGAGCCGAGCTATGGAAGCTCGGGGAGGACGAGCTATGGGAGCTCGGGAGAGACGAAGGGAGGAGGTCGGTCTTAGCCTCATTGCACGGATATTAATGCAATGACGATTTTATCCCTCAACAATATGCAATAGTTATGAGTGACTGTGACGATTATGGAGGTTAGATATTGGTTTGCTTACGTTGTTTGAAGGTTAAACGAAATATTAGTAGTGCCAGTTTTGTATGCATACTTACTTATATGTTTGTGAGTGGAAAGTGTGGAGCTTGTGTAAATTAAATTGCTTGTTGCAAATACATATATATATATATATATATATGCTTATATTTTTTTTAAGTACAAACGGGCGATAACATCATTCTAGTGCGAGATAGCCCAGATAGATCGGAATACAATATTTGATTAAGAACAGAAGGACAGGAATCACCCTGTGACCAAACCTATAACCGCCGTGATGAGCCACCGCCGTCGCTATTCAATCAGCCGCAGAGTTGACTTCTCGATAGACATGACGGATTCGGATACTGTAAACATTCTGCAAAGTAGCCCAGATATCAAGAATCAAGGGGTTGACAAGAGCTTAAAAGCAGCTATCCTTTTAAATCCATCGGAATACAATATAGGCTTGTGTTTTACATGATGGTGTTTGTTGGTTACTTGGTGATCACTGCACTGCAGGCTGCTTGAAACTAGTTTGAGGACTAATTGCTAGTGAGCAAGAAGAGAATTCTTGGTTGCAATCAATTGTGCTGGGGTGCATGCATATTAATAGTGAAGTGTTGTTGATCTAGGCATCATGATAATTGTGTGTATTGCGTTGGTGTTTTTTGTGATGATAGTTATAATTTTGGTAAGGAATTACCTCTGGGTTATGATGTTTGTGATGGTGTGAATGGGATTGTGTTGCAAATAATGTTTGCAATTATGGTGATTGGTAGCTATGTTTCTTAATTCACAAAAATAAAGATTTGGCATACTTTGTTTATTTTTTCTATGAGCATTTCTTTTTCATAATAATTGGTTAGCTATGTTTTCGTATCTCATTGCAAGTAAAAGATATTTTGGTTTAAGTATTGTACTTTTTAATCATGTGGCATTCTAAATTATACAAATTTATTATACAGAATTACTTGTGAAGAGGGAAGTTGTGTTGCCATTTTTGCTTTGAAACAATATGTTAATAAATTAAGTGTAACAAAAATATGCATGTTAAGATTGATATATGGTAAAACTTTAAAAGGTAGAATTAGAAATAAATATATAAAGAAATAATAAAAGTAGCTCTAATTAAAGATAAAATTAGAGAAAATCGATTACGATGATTTGGACATATGCAATGAAGACTTTTAAATGCTCCAGTTAGCAAAAGTGATTTTTTAACAATCAATGGTAAAGATGGAGTTTGAGGTAAATCGAAACTAATATGAATAAAAATAATTAAAAAATATATAACTATTTGTAATTTAAATATCGACTTAGTCTTAAATAAAGTAGAGTGGAGGAAGCAGATTCATATACGACCCCATATAGTTGGAAAAAGGCTTAGATGAGTTGAGTTGAATATTTTAAAATAATTCAATTTGATTTGATTGTATGTTTTAAAAAATTGATTTGATTGATTTTATACGATTTTGAACTAAATTGATTGAACGGATGAAATACTCATTGACACCATAGTGGTAGTTGCAAAGGGCATAGTTGTCAGAATCAAATCAAATCGATCAGTTGGACCAATTGAATCGGGATTCGAAGGCTAAGCCGGTCCGGTTCTAACATAAAACCGAATGTATAAGTGACTCGAAATAATTCGGTCAACCCATTCGATTCACCCATGAACCGATCAACCCAACTCAAATCGAATGGAGTCATGGATTTTATTATCATGTTAACGTTAATTTTTTATTAAAAATTAATTTTTATTAATATAAATATATTTTTATATTAAAATAATTAATTTATGATTCAATCAATAATTCGATGGTTAAACCAATGATCCGGTGATCCAAACTCTTAGCCGGAACCATGTCCAAGCTGAGCCCAACAACTATGGCAAAGGGAAGACAAGCCCCTCAAGAAAACTGTAGAGGCATGGCTTGTAACGGAGAAGACTACGACGACTTGAACCGAGAGAAGGGAATGTGCCTCTAGGGTAAGAGTTTATATTAAGGCCAGCACAACATTGAGAGGTGCGAGGTGCGAAGAGATAACGGGCGTTAAAAGAGATGGAAAGGCACGGAGTTGGGGGCTTGAACGAATGCAAAATAGTAGATGTAGTGGAAGGTTAAGACTCGAGCATGTAGCCTGTCTTGGCCTGGGCGACCAGTACTTGTTCTACATCCTCTAGTATCACAATTAGGTTTAGTCGATTTATAGTGCATCAAATAGCATCACGAGGAAAAAGTGTCTTCGAAGCGATTGCTACAGTATCTATCCTCTATTCTTTGTGCTTTAAGATTTTCGCTCCGACTATCTTAGCCTTGATCTTCGGTGATCATCGCTGCTTTCATCGGGTGTTCTTCTCCGGACGATGGCACAAGCTGCTCCCTCCTCTCCTGCTGCAGCTGATGGTGCTTCGGGTGGCCGGACTACTTGGAGCCGCCCTACGGAGAGCCGGTTTGTGTGGTCTGCTCCCTCTCCGTCTTCGGCCGAGATTGCCGATTTGGAGCTCCGCTTCCCTAAGATCGTCCAAGCTCCTGCTAAAGCCCTGGCTGATGAGGCCAGCAGATGGGAGCTGAATGCCATCCTTGCAAGGAGTATTAATCGATGGGTGCCACCGGACGCTATCATTCGGGAGCTCCGGCGAGGTGGTGTACCAGGGGAAGTCGAAGCTGTTTGCTTGGCTCATAAGTGTTTCATCCTTCGATTCTCCTACATTAATGCCAAGCTGATGGTGCTCGGACGGCCGTGGGTTGTTAATGGACAACCCATAGCCACTGAAGAATGGAGTGCTGAATTTGTCCCAGCTGAGGACTCTGTTCCCAAGGCCCTGCTTTGGATTCGGTTGCTGCTCTTGCCGATGGAATTCTGGACCGATGAAATCCTTCGTACAATCGTTTCACCAGCGGGGGAATTCATCTTCTCATATCCTTCAACCAAGGCAAAGAATCGAGGTGGATTTGCTCGGTTGTGTGTGCGTGTCGATCTTAGAAAGCCTCTTCACCCTGGAGCCAGAGTTCGAGGTAGACGAGATCCATTTTGGCAGCAGTATTCATATGAACATCTTGAAGGAATTTGTGGGCAATGTGGATCACTGCACTACTCTGGTCCCTGCTCGCCCCTGCCGGATGCTAGCCCCTCTTCGCTGGGAACCAAGTTCGGGCCGTGGATGGCTGCGCTTAGGCAGCGTCGGCCTTCCCCTAGTTCAGCTGATGATTTGAGGAGGAAGAAGCAGTCGTCTGGGCATGGTGCTTCTGCTGAGCCACAGCCTCCGCTTGGGAAGATGTCGTCTTCCTCTGCTCGGCCGGTCGCGGAGGAGGGCTGGCAAGCTCCGCTGAAGGTGGCCCGGAGACATTCGTTCAGACCCCTCTTGGTGGTGGACTCCTCTGGCTCGGGGTCTGTTAGGGTTGCTAGCCCTGTTACTGTGCCAGGTACTGTGGACCATGCCGGTTTTTCTGAGACAACTCCCGAGAGCTCCAATGTTCAGAAATCTTTGATGTCCCAAGTGCCAACATTGAACCCTTTCTCTCTTCTTGGTTCAGATAAGTGGGCTGAGCGGCCCACGGTCAGTAGGGATAACTGCTCTGGCCCATCGAAGCGGGCGAGGCCGGAGGAGAGTACAATCCAGCGAGTTGTATCCAAAAATATAAAAGGGAAAGGAAAAGCTTAGTTATCTGCTTCCAAGCTTACTCAGGCTAATGCCATCCCTATAGACACAATGGATAGTCTTGGTGCAGTGAATGGAAAGTGCTCTAGGACGACCTCATCTCGAGACAAGGATGCTACTCCTGAACTGACCCTTGATGCAGGTCATAATCATGATCTCGTTCTCTCTCATCTCAAGGGAGCCATTGGAGGGCAGGGAAAGGACATTTCTATTGATGTTATGGAGACTACTCAGCTGATAGTTACTTCTGGACATTCAGCTGAAGGCAGACCTTCTGCTGTTGATATGCTGGGGGACCAGGGTGGGTCCCAACCTCCCCCAACTACTAAATGAAGATTCTTATCTGGAATGTGAGAGGAGCTCAGAAACCATCGTTTCGCTCCTCCTTTGGTAGACTTATGCAGCAGCATAATTTTGATATCTGTGTTTTATTAGAGACCCGTCTGTCGGGTGACAGTTTAGCCCGGTTCAGGAGACATGTTTCTAGACTTTGGTCTTCCTATGCTATGGAGTCAGTGGGACTTTCAGGAGGTATCTTGGCCCTCTGGCGCCATTCTACGATTCAAGTTGATGCTTTTCACCAGTGCAATCAGCAGGTTGCTCTTGTTATCTCAGATGGTTCTTCTGATCCCTGGCTCCTCTCGGGTATTTATGCTAGCATGGATTTTGTGAGAGCCGGGTCCTCTAGGCTGAGATTCTTGCTCTCCTTCATCAGGGCTATCCCTCCCTCGTTGCAGGGGACTTTAATTGTATTGTTAGGGCTAATGAAAAAATAGGGGGAAGGTTTCGAGCAGGGGCTGCGGATATTGCTGAGTTCAGGACCTTTATTTCTGATGCTGGCCTGTTGGATCTGGGATACTCGGGTTCTCAATTTACCTGGTGCAACAATCGCCAGGGTTCTGCCAGGGTTTGGGAAAGACTTGACAGGGCTATTGCTACGGGTCGATGGAGTCAGTATTATCCCGCTACCACTGTCACTCACCTCCTGAGGATTGCTTCCGATCACTACCCCATAATGCTATCTACGAAGGTGGAGACTCAGCAGTGGAAACAGTTCCGTTTTGAGCAGTTTTGGACCTCCTACCCTTCTTCCAGGTCCATTCTCTCTCAGGTGTGGCGAACTCCTGTTAGAGGTTGTGCCACTTATAGGCTTTCCAGACGTCTTCAGGTAGCGAGATGTAGGCTCTCCAACTGGAACAGAATGGAGGTTGGAGACATTCTGAGAAAAGTGGAGCAGGTAGAAGCTGACATTGCTACCCTTCAAACCATAGAAGATCAGGAAGGTGCTCTCCCAGAGTCTGACTTTACTTCCCTCTGAGCTATGCTGGCCCTTCACCACTCTCTTCTTCTTCAGCAGGAGATGTTTTGGAGACAGCGATCTCAGATCCAGTGGATTAGAGAGGGAGACCGTAACACCAGATTTTTCCACCAGGCTACATTGAAGCGTCGGGCAGCTAACAGGATCCATCACCTTGTTGATGAGGAGGGCCATTGCTATGAGGATATTCAGGTTATTAGGGACCAGTTCCTACATTTCTACCAGACTAGATGGTCCGAGCAGAGTGGAGTTGGATATCCTGTTCACTCAGTCCCGAGCTCCAAAAGATCACTGCTCATGAGAATGGCCTTCTTACTAGGGCTATCACGGATGATGAGATTCAGAAGGCTTTATGGGATCTTGGGCCTGATAAAGCCCCTGGGCCTGATGGCTTCCCGCCTTTCTTCTTCCGTCACTATTGGAACATTGTCGGCCAGGATGTTTTGCAGGCTATCCAGCTTGTTTTTCAATCTAGCTCTATGCCTGTCGATTGGAACCGGACATTTATCACTCTAGTGCCCAAACACTCCGATGCTTCCACTCCGCTTCATTATCGTCCCATTAGTCTTTGCACAACTCTATATAAGATCTGTGCTCGGATCCTGGTCTCCCGCTTGCAGATCGTCATTCCTCACCTTATCGCCCCAGAGCAGGGAGCTTTTATTAGAGGGCGATGTATTACTGATAATATCTTTATTGTCCAGGAATTTATGCATGACCTCCAGAGGTCCTCTCATGGTCAGGGCCTTATGGCTGTTAAGTTGGATATGGAGCAGGCTTATGATAGATTGAGCTGGGCCTTTCTGTATCGAACTATACTGGAATTTGGGTTCGAGGATCTCTTTATTGACTGGATCAGGGCATGCATTCACAGACCATCATTCTCTCTCCTTATTAATGGAAGCCAAACAGATTTTTTTCACTCTGCAGTGGGGCTGCGTCAGGGATGCCCTCTATCCCCTTTTCTATTCATCCTGGCTGCGGATGATCCATCCCGAGCGCTCATTCAAGCTCAGCATGATTTATGTATTGCCCCTTTCTCTGCGGGACCCCAGGGTCCCTCGATCTCCCACCTTCTTTTTGCTGATGATTGTATTCTGTTGGGAAAGGCTACTCCATATAATGCGATCACCTTTGCTTCCATCTTTCAGCGCTACTGTCAGGCCTCTGGATAAAAGATTAATTTTTAGAAATCTTTCATCTGCTTCAGCCCGAGGATCACGGGTAATACCAAAGCGGCCATTATCCATATTTTCGGTATTACTAATCAGACTGACCGTCTCTCTTACTTGGGGATCCCCATTACCGAAAGACGACCTCGATGTAGTGACTATACTGATCTTAAGCGTCGGGTCCGTAACCGATTGGATGGTTGGCAGGTCTCTGGGTTATCCATGATGGCCAGGATTACCCTCTTACGGACTGTTCTTACCTCTTTACCTCTTTACCTCCTTCTAACTCTGCTGTCCCTCTGTCGTATTTGAGGAGGATTGAGAGATGCTTCAGGGATTTCCTTTGGGCCTCCAGTCAAGATGGGCATGGTCTCCATTTACTTGCTTGGGACACTATTTGTATGCCGATTGCAGATGGTGGCCTTGGCATTCAGTCGTTGACTGTCAGAAGGGAGGCTCTATTGGCTAGGCATGCCACCGGTTCCTTCTTGATCCACATTCTTTATGAGCTCTTTCATGCGTGCCAGATATGTGTTGGGTTACGGAATAGAAAATCCCAATCTAATTGGAATAAAATGGCAGCGGAAACAAAATAAATTTATTCCATAACCCATAACCCACCAAGAATCATATGCATTTCATAAAACCGAAAGAAGGATAAACAAAAATATTATCTTTTTGTTGATCAGTATGTAATCCATCTGTCTTGTGTTGGGTTTGCTTGGATCTTCAAAGGTGCTGCCTTTCAGAAAGACGACCACCCTCTACAAGTATCCACACACGAACGGACACCAAAATAGTTTTTGAATGCTAGTTCAACAAGTCCATTTTTCACAAAAACGAACCATGTTTTCAACTCTCTGTTTATCCATTTTTAAGACACGACGCTTCAAAAGCCCAAATCGACATGACCTTTTAAATGCCCAATCGATATGACCTTTTAAATGCCCAATCGACGTGACCTTTCAAATGCCATACATATCATATATATACAAGTATGACGGGGTTTTTTGTTCACTAGGATTTTAATTAATGTTTATTTAAAACTCCTTTTAAATAATGACAATTTAAATCCTTGTCCTTACAAAATAAGGATTTAAATTTTTAACCAAAAACCTTTATGGATTATTTCCTTATCCAATAAGAAAATATAACAAATTAATTACTTGTCATAATTTAAATTACGAATTTAAATTTTCTCAAAATTAAACTCGAATCTAAATGACAACTAATTATTATTTATAATTTAAAATAATCTCATCATTTTAAATTACATAGAGAGTAACAAACCGTAACCATTATTGTCCGTTCTTAGTGTGCGATCCTATAGGTTCAATTAACGTTGGCAGTAGGC
>UESW01003866.1:1187303-1344585 GCA_900491605.1 Calamus simplicifolius | reverse complement strand
TCGCTCATCTTTTGTGTTAGGACACTGAGATTTGCTAAGTGTAATACCATGAGACATAGGCAAGTATCCTCTCTTGGAATCTTGCATACTGAACCTTTTCAGTACTTTGTCTATGTAAGTACTTTGACTTAGACCAATCAGCCTCTTAGATCTATCTCTATAGATCTTTATCCCTAGGATATAGGCAGCTTCGCCTAAGTCTTTCATTGAGAAACATTTCCCTAACCAAGACTTGACACTCTGCAAGGTAGGGATATCATTCCCAATGAGTAAAATGTCATCAACATATAAGACCAGAAATACAATGGCGCTCCCACTAACTTTTGTAAACACAAGGTTCATCTTCATTTTTGATAAATCCAAACTCTTTGACTGATTCATCAAAACGAAGATTCCAACTCCGAGAAGCCTGCTTCAAACCATAAATGGATCTTTGAAGCTTGCATACTTTACTAGAATTCTCAGGTTGTACAAAACCCTCAGGTTGTGTCATGTACACATCCTCAAGTAAGTTTCCATTAAGAAACACAGTTTTAACATCCATTTGCCAAATCTCATAGTCATAATATGCAGCAATGGCAATGAGAATTCTAATAGACTTAAGCATGGCTACAGGTGAAAAAGTTTCATCATAGTCTATACCATGAGTTTGTTTGAAACCTTTTGCAACTAGCCTTGCTTTGTAAGTATGCACTTTACCATCCATGTCAGTTTTTTTTTTGAAAACCCATTTGCACCCAATGGTCTTTGTACCTTCAGGTGGCTCAATCAAGGTCCATACCTGATTATCATACATGGATTGGATTTCAGACTTCATGGCCTCTAACCATTTCTCAGAGTCTGGATCTAACATAGCCTCTTGATAGGTAGTAGGTTCATTTTGATCCACTAACAATACATCATGATTATCAGTCACAAGAAATCCATATCTCGGGCTCATGACGTATCCTATCAGATCTACGTAATTTTGTGCTACAGGTGGTGTGTCAACAATGGTTTGTTGACTTTGAGCATCCACAGGCGGTTCAATGTTATCTTGTGGTTCTCGAATTTCTTCGAGTTGTACCTTGCTCCCACTGGTTCCTTTAGAAATAAATTCCTTTCTAGAAAGACACCATTCCGAGCAACAAACACTTTGTTCTCAATGGGATTGTAAAAGTAGTATCCTTTAGTCTCTTTAGGATACCCCACAAAAAACATTTGTCAGACTTGGGTTCCAGCTTATTTGAAACTTGACGTTTTACATAAGCTTCACAACCCCAAATCTTAAGAAAAGACAAACTGGGCTTTTTACCATTCCACATCTCATATGGCGTCTTTTCAACCGCTTTGGTTGGAACTCGATTTAGTGTGAACGCAGCTGTTCAAGTGCATAACCCCAAAAGGTAAGTGGAAGATCCGTTAGACTCATCATAGATCGAACCATATCTAATAAAGTTCGATTCCTTCTTTCAGACACACCATTCCATTGTGGTGTTCCAGGAGGAGTTAGTTGTGGAATGATTCCACAACTTCTAAGATGGTCATAAAAATCTTGGCTCAAATATTCTCCACCTCGATCAGATCGAAGTGCCTTGATTGTCTTGCCAAGTTGGTTTTGTACTTCATTTTGAAAAGATTTGAACATTTCAAATGATTCAGATTTGTGTCTCATCAAGTAGACATAACCATATCTACTGAAGTCATCAGTAAATGTAATGAAGTACTTGTAACCTCCTCTGGCATCTGAACTTAATGGTCCACATACATCTGTATGTATTAGGCCCAATAATTCATTGGCCCTTTCACTGTGTCCAGTAAAGGGATCCTTTGTCATCTTACCCAATAGACAAGATTCACATGTATCATATGATTCAAAATCAAATGAGTTCAAAAGTCCATCTTGATGGAGTTTTGATATGCGTTTCTCATTTATATGGCCAAGGCGACAATGCCAAAGATAGGTTGAATTTAAGTCATTGGACTTAAATTTCTTGGTAGTTATGTTATAGATAGAAGAATTGTTGGATTTTTGAAGATTCAAAACATAAAGACCATCTAGTAATTCGGCATTTGCATAGAACATGTCTTTATGATAAATGGAGCAATTATTATTCTTAATAATAAAAAAAAACCATCATTATCCAAACAAGAAACTGAAATAATATTCCTACACATTGTAGGAACATAAAAGCAATTGTTCAAAACTAACAAAAGCCCACTGGGCAAAGAAAGTTCGTAACTTCCTACAGCTAAAGCAGCAACTTTTGCTCCATTGCCTACTCGAAGATCAACTTCGCCCTTCTTCAGTTGTCTACTCCTTTTGAGCCCTGCACATTTGTGCAAATGTGAGATCCACATCCAGTATCTAATACCCAGGAACTAGAAGGAGAAAAATTAATCTCTATAACATAAATACCTGAAGAACCGGTCTCACCAGTCTTCTTCTTCTTCTTTAGATCCTCCAAATACAGCTTGCAGTTTCTCTTCCAATGACCAGGTTCATTGCAAAAGAAACAGACACCCTCCTTTGGGGCTTTAGCCTTGGGTTTAGGATTGGGCTTGGGTTGAGCATTGGACTTTCCAGCCCTTCCCTTACCCTTTCCTTTTCTTTTCTTCATAAGGCCCTTTCCCTTTTGAACCATCAGAACATGGCCAGGCTTGGACTTAATATTCTGTTCAGCAGTTTTAAGCATCGTATGCAGCTCAGAAATTGATTTGTCCATTTCATTCATGTTATAGTTCATGATAAACTGGTCATAACTATCAGGAAGTGAATTTAGGATCAAATCTGTTGCCAACTCTTGGCTCAATGGAAATCCAAGCCTATCAAGGTGCTCAATATAGCCTTTCATTTTCAACACATGAGCGCTAACTGAAGCACCCTCAGCCATTTTGCAAGAGTGCAATGCCTTGGTAGTATCATACCTTTCTTGCCTTGCTTGTTGCTGGAACATTTCCTTTAGATTGACAATCATATCATAAGTTTCCATGTTTTCCAAATCTTTCTGAAGTTCAGAACTCATGGTAGCTAGCATCAAGCATGCAACATCAATAGAGTCATTATGATGCTTCTCATAAGCATTCTTTTCAGCTCTAGAAGCATTATCGGCTGGTTCTTCAGGGTGAGGTTGATCCAGGACATAAGGCTTCCTTTCTTGTTGAGAACAATTCTCAAATTTCGAAATCAAGGAAGTTAGTCCCAGTAAGTTTGTCCTTCGCAAGGATTGATCGCAGTGACATAGTTGAATTGTTATCATTGTTGGCCATCTACAATAAATGCAAAGTTCGTTAAGTATTTTGATTATGAAAAACTCCCACTAAATTAACAACCCTCAATGATAATAATCATATCAATTTAGTGAGCTAAGATCCATATTTATACTCAACTTTAAGTCAGCTTTGGCATGACACTTAAAATTAAGTTTTTTAGGTAGGTAACTCTTACCAATTGCAACTCATGCAACTCTTAGAAATTTATGGGATTTTGACATCATATGTCCCGGCATGTTTAAATCCCATCTCATGCCATTAGGCCCAAAACCGTTTTGATAACTAATTAAGTTAAACCATTTTAAACATATGGGTAGCACCATTACCCATCTTACCTCACTAATGTAACCTAATGTACTTCTACTTTGGTAGAACCCACATTAAGGTGATAAAAGCCTTGACAAGTGTTCAAATATGGATGGCATGTCAACTTAAAATTTTATGTGAGGGATCTAGATAAATCTTAATTTTTAATTAATATATCTCATCATGCATTTAGTATCACATACTTAATGATATCATACATGGCATCACATACTCATGAAACATCGTACATAGCATCTCATACATGTATATAATAAACGTGTCATAGTATGGCCTTATCTAGATTGATCTTCATAAGCCAATATGAAGATCAATGGTCAATCCTAGGTAATAATGAGCAACACCATAATGTCTACTTGACCATCATCTTGTACATAGATACTAGCTCCTCCATCACCATGGTTGGATTACAGGACTTCAAATGGCTTGCTTTGTCTTTTGTTTTATTACAATAAATAAACAAATACTACTGAAAGTAAAAGAAAAATTACAATGAAACAAAATGGCACACAGCCATATTTAATAATTACAACCTTGTAAAAGAATAATAAAAACCTGCCAATCACATTGGTCACAAGGCCATACCATGCACCATACAAAGCAACACACCATGCAAAACATATCATGTTATCATATAACATACATATTGCATTAAAGAAAAGATGTAATAATAGGTGTGTTGTTTAAAACCAATTAAATTTATAAGCGCTCTGATTAGGTAGTACTGCGGTTCCTAAAATTTGAAGATAAATAAAGTTTTGTCCTAAAATTTGATTTTATTGATCTCATCAATAAATTTAAGGCTTACATCCGCACCACCATAAATAGCAATTGATAAATCCTTATTGATATGTGAATTCAGTTCACGTATTAATCTAATTAAGGCAACACCGAAATCATATATCATGCTATTAAACACTTTAATTGCAATATCCCATTCGGATTCTTAATCATATTAACGAATCCTTACATGAAACAGGTTCATCAATTAACACCTTAGAAAACCTATTATCTATGTCGTTCGCGCAAACACTAATATCATATATATATACAAGAACGCAAACCATGCCAAGATCATATACATCTCATACATACAATCAAACATGGTAGTTTCAATTTTTATGAAAACGCAAGTGGCTCTGATACCACTGTTGGGTTACGGAATAGAAAATCCAAATCTAATTGGAATAAAATGGTAGCGGAAACAAAATAAATTTATTCATAACCCATAACCCACCAAGAATCATATGCGTTTTATAAAATCGAAAGAAGGATAAACAAAATATTACCTTTTTGTTGATCAGTATGTAATCCGTCTATTCTTGTGTTGGGTTTGCTCGGATCTTCAAAGGTGTTGCCTTTCAGAAAGACGACCACCCTCTACAAGTATCCACACACGAACGGACACCAAAATAGTTTTTGAATGCTAGTTCAACAAGTCCATTTTTCACAAAAATGAACCATGTTTCCAACTCTCTATTTATCCATTTTTAAGGCAGAAGACACGACGCTTCAAAAGCCCAAATCGACATGACCTTTTAAATGCCCAATTGATATGACCTTTCAAATGCCCAATCGACGTGACCTTTCAAATGCCCCATAGACTTTAAAATATATATATCATATATATACAAGTATGACAGGGGTTTTTGGTTCACTAGGATTTTAATTAATATTATTTAAAACTTCTTTTAAATAATGACAATTTAAATCCTTGTCCTTACAAAATAAGGATTTAAATTTTTAACCAAAAACCTTTATGGATTATTTCCTTATCCAATAAGAAAATATAACAAATTAATTACTTGTCATAATTTAAATTACGAATTTAAATTTTCTCAAAATTAAACTCGAATCTAAATGACAACTAATTATTATTTATAATTTAAAATAATCTCATCATTTTAAATTACATAGAGAGTAACAAACAGTAACCATTGTTGTCCGTTCTTAGTGTGCGACCCTATAGGTTCAATTAACGTTGGCAATAGGCCTAAATCATATTTTGATCCTACAAGTTATAAGCGGCCTCTAGAAAGACATTATGACTACCCAAGTTAAATGAAAAGCTCATGTTCCGAGACAACCTTAAAGTAGCTATTGACATAGTCCTTTTGTCACATGATATCTTGATAGAATATAAGGCATGGATAAAGTCAACCTTATATCGCTCTATCTTTAATTTCTCGAAACCCAATTAGACTAACTAGACAAATGATATTGATCTCCATCAATTCATTTGAGCATGGCCATGCATTTCTCAGTCTCAATCATCGAGGGGCCCAAAGATATCTCTCTTATAATAAGAGGGACAAATTCCATCTTAATCACTCATATCTCACTACATGATTCTTATTATGTTCAATCATAATCTTTATAATCATCCGGTTAAAGACAACATTTGATTATGTCAAAACATAATATTCCTCATGTTGAGAACTATAGCAATCTCAGGTCTAAGGATTTAATGACACGGCTACTAGAGATTAACTTATGACTTTTATCCATGTATTAATCTCAAGGCAGGTCTTGTCCAATATTTGTTCTCAATAAATACATATAAATTTGATTTATATCTCATACACATATTCATCCCATGAATATCAGTCAAATTTCATGCTAATCTTAATTTATTATTATTCCCACAACAATAACCGATTAGGGACATTTAGAATAATTCATAACATTATTCAAGGACATTATTATATAATAAACATGTAAATTATGATAATAGTAAATGCTCATAAATATTCAAAATACCATGTCCATACAATAGGCACTATTACTAACAATATGGAGATTGGATGGCCTCTACGGATTTTCAATCTAGTTGGGGCTACTCTTTCTTCTGGAAAGAGGTTTGTCGTCATGCTCTGAATATCTTGAACAACATCACTTGGATGATTGGTGATGGCTCCTTGGTAGATGCTATTCAAGATGCATGGATAGCGGACATTCCCCTTTCACGCTGGCCTACTTTTATTAGTAATAGTGTTCCTAGCAGCATGAGAATCAGTGATTTGATCTCTCGGGAGCACTCCTCCTGGCACCTTCCCACGGTTGCCCGATTTTTTGGTGATGAGCTTGCTCGTCGGATCCTTTCCATTCCTATTATACTGGGACATATAGCTGATACCAGATTATGGAGGAGATCCTGTCTTCCCAGTGCTCCAGTCAGGGATCTCATGAAAATTTATAGGCCTCACGCTCAGCGTATGAAGGACGTGGAGTGGATCTGGCGGCTTCCTATCCACCCCAGGATCCAGCTCTTTATGTGGAAGCTTGCTTGGGATTGCCTTCCCACATGCTCTATGCTATCCAGAAGGGGATTGTCTATCCAGCCAACCTGTTCTCTGTGCGGTCTGGAGGAGGAGACGACGGATCATGCTATCTTTACATGCCCCAGGGCCAGGCAGATTTGGCAACTTACTGGCTATCACCATCACCTTGGACCGAAAGGCACCCTCTCTCTGCGTGCAACCTTTTTGACTGACATTAGGAGGGGCACCCAGCAGCTAGTTGTCACCGGGGCCTACACTGCTTATCAGATTTGGATCTCGCGGAACCTTCATGTCTTCACTGATGATCATGTATCTCCACAGAGGACTGCTAGAAGAGCTATCTCCTTATCCGTGGAGTACACACACTATCGCTCGGCTTCTGATTTTGACGGTCCTGGCCACTGGGGCTCCTCTGCTGTTTCGGCAGCGAACTGGCATATAGTTTTTATTTCTTGGGAGTCCCCACCCCTAGGGTTTGTTAAAATCAACTTTGACGGTAGTGTTCGAGGCAGACTTGTTGGTTCAGCTTTCATAATCCATGGGTTTGATGGTGCTTTGCTGGCTGTTGGTGGTCTTGGCTTACTGGATTGTTCTGTCCCACTGGCTGAACTGTACGCAGCCTGGGCTGGTATCTCCTACGCCATTCGGATTCTTCGTGCTCACTGCCTGCTCATCGAGGGAGATTCGCTCACTGTCATCCGGTAGCTCCGCCAAGATAGCGGTGATCCAGTTGCATTCAACCCTCTGCTTCATGATATCCGGGCCACCCTTCAGGAAGCCCATCGTGTTCATATCTGTCATGTTTACCGGGAAGCCAATTCTGTGGTGGATTGGATTGCGGGCTCAGTGGCTTATCAGTCTGGGATTTGGAATTGAAAGCAGGGTGATCCCTGCCCTTCTATACTTAAACAGATTTTATTTTTTGATCTTTCTGGGTTGACTCACACTAGATCAGTGTGATCACCCGTTTGTACCACCCAAAAAAAATAAAAGCATCATGAGGTTGAAAAGTTGAAATTATAGTATCTAAGGCTACATGGAGGGTATTTTATGAGAATTGAAGTGAGAGACTAAAGTTAGAAAAACATATATTTTTAAATTTAAAAACTAGTTAAATAAATTTAAAGACTTTTTAATAATTAGTAAATGAAATTTTATTTTTATATAGTCCATGTTATTCTACCATATAGTCCATGTAATGATTTCAATGTTTGAAGATATGTTGCATTGAGACATCTACTTATTTCTAATTGATGAAAATATTGAAAAGTGATTAAAAATATACGATGTATGTATAGTATGTATGCACCATCTTAGCATCTATGTATGTATGCATATGATAAAGTTATTATATATATATATATATATATATATATATATATCTAAAGGCATCATGTGACCTACTGCAATTAAATTTCATCTAATTTTTAATTCCATCATAAAATTTAACCCATCATAACGCCTTAAAGTATGCAAACAGGCCCTTGCATTTTTTTTAATCTTTTTCTACACCCTTAAACCCTCGAGGGGCAGAGGGAGTCGATGAGTGAATTCGTTTTCTTTCGGGCTGTGAATTGGCCCTCAAAAGCACCGTAAAATCCCCACTAGCGGCGCGAGGCGGCTCCCCAGTCTCTTCAAACTGATGAAGAAAGGCTTTGGCGGTGAGGTCGCAATGGAAGTCAGGATGGATATAGACGGCGAGACGGCCGGAGACGAAGACCGCGCTGCTGCCGGGCGAAACCCGAAGCAGAAGCCCCCATTTAGGCCCGTGAAGGATGACACCAAGCCACTCCTTCGCGACCCCGTCCGTCCCAATACCTTCTCTCTACACTCTCTTCTTTCTGTCTTCTTCATGTTTTTATTGAATTCGTGTTTGATTTTTGTGGCATAGATTTTGAGATCGGACCCCATCGAGACCGAGCAAGCCGTGCTTCGTCTTCCTCCATTTCCACGCACCAAGCCCCAGTTCTGACTGGCCTGCAGGTAATTTTCATTGTCAATTCGATTATTACTGTAATAATTGTGGAATAAACGATTAATGTTGTTTAAATGTTAGATTTGGTAGTCATGCTGTGGTTTCAAAATTCTTCACATTTTTCTATTTGCTGAAAATTTCTTAACATTTCCTAGACTTCGTTATGATAAGTTCATGTGATTGATTTGCTTTGGTTTGCTTCTTTTTTGTTTATAATTCATTGTATGTTGTTTAAAATTGATGCAAAAGACCCTGCTTGGTTTGTGAAATGGAAGATTGTATCGTTACAATGCGTGGGTTGATAGATCTACGATTCGAGTCATTTCAGCTTTAGCAAGATGTTCTTAAATGGGACACAAAGTGTGTTTTTATGCATTACAAATCACAAAAATATTCTAGAAGCAGAATTGGTAATTGATGTTATATGAAGAAAGCCAAAGATATCAAAATTTTCTCCCATGTATGATCTCTTTCTCAACTCCTTATTTAAACAGTTGAAAAAAAAAAATAGTGAGATGAAACACAACTGTGATTTTAGGGTGCCAGTTGGTTCAGTTGGTAAAGTGGGTATTGATACTAGTGACATGGGTTTGAATCAAGCAGTCAAAGGCTTCCTCCTATTCTAGTTCTCAAAAAAAGAAATACAAACTCACTTCTCATCAACTTTGTGGAAGCTTTACTTCACTCGATATCCGAACATGATGATTGCTTCTGCTTTCCTCTAAATTTGAAAATCAGTTTCTCATATTTTTTCTTGATCAAAGTTTTGATAGAGTCTGACCATTGACAGTAAAACATATAATTTCATTGAACAAGAGAATTAATATTAAGCTGCCTAAATTTGCAGCTTTCATATAACTGAAACTGTTATGAGCAGTTTTATGACATTTGAAAGACAAGACTCTTTTGTAGTTTTGCATATTTTTGTCTACCAAGTTGAAGGGTTTATTACCTTGCCACAAGATTCTAACTTTCTCATCAAAATCTGTAAGTATAGTTGCCATAATGGTTTTATGTTTGATGAACTCTCTCTCTAATCCCTTTAAGTTTTACATAGTCTGATAATAGTGGAGCATTTAGAGAACTTACTTATGTTACATATCATAAAAAATAAAGATTGGTGTTAAGTGTTGGTAAGGCAGGAGACCACATTTCTATTTATATTTAATAGATTATAGATTATAGGCCATGAAATAATGTAATATCTACAACAATAGTTTTAATCCCAAACTAGTTAAAGTAGGCTATATGGATCTTTCTTCTCCATTTGGCTTGATTTAGAGTCTTAGATTCGGTAGAATTTAAAGATATTAATTCTTTCTTTATTATTTCGTCCCATATAACTTTCAGTCTATCTCTATCTCTTTTTTTCTATATGTATCATGTCACTTTTTCACACTGATGCATCCTTAAATTTACATTGCAAGTGTTCAATACATCTAAGTTGTCCTTTTAGTTTTTCCTCAATTATTACCACCTTCATCTTTTTATAAATGATTTCATGTCATATTTTATCTTTTCTTGTATTTACTACTTATCTATTCAACACTCTCATTTCAGCCACATTCATCTTTATAAATGTAAGTCTCTAATCACTCAACATTCTGTATTAAAAGCATTGTCGGCCTTGTGTTTATCTTATAAAATTTTCTTTTTAACTTAACTAATATTATATGATCATATACTATTTTCATTACACTTCTTCATTTTATCCAATCTGCTTTAATCCTATGAACAATATCATCTTCAATCTCTCATTTCTTATGAATAATTGATCTTAAATATCAAAAATGATCATTTTGAGAAACTTCACGATCATCAATTTTTACTCTATCTTCATCTCTATTTCTAATTATACTTTATCCTACTTAACCTAAAACCTTGAAATTCCGATGCACACGGACCATGAAATAATGAAGTATTGTATAAATTAAGACATATCATGAATGTCCGGTGAAGATGCATGACAAATTGTATATTATACTTCTTAAATCACCAACTTAATTATCATAAAGAGTAAATTTGGCATGTGTTAATTGTTCAAATCAACTGCTGGGTTATTACTATAATTGCTTGCAAGACTAAATGGCCAATTTCAGCTTTTAACTGCATTCTTAAGCTTTCACATAATGTTTAGTTGGTTGCTGCTTAAGATGTTAAACACTGCATAGTCATTTAAATGGCTGCTTTAGTGTTTAGACTGTTGTATTTAATTACATTAGTTGTGATCACCACTGGTATTGCATGAAATCTCTGAGCAACCTTGTTAAGCTATTGGGACTGCATTTTGGAGAAGACCAGAAAAGGGATAGGCAGACAGAGGAAAATCTGGTTGAATATTGTGCAGAAGAAACAAGACAGTGGTCCCTGTATGAGAATAATGGGGAACAATATTTCATAAACTCAATGCAAGTAGCTAAAAGAGAAGGAGACCAAAATGAAAAATTGCTTAGTGTATTGTATTTTAACATGCATTTTCTCTGAAAAGGTGACAAACTTGTCAATTTATGTGTTAAAATACATAGGAATATTTTGGGAAAAGAATATGTCAGTATTTTTCCAGATAAACATAAATACAGACACCCTTATGGGATATTATTGATCTTTTGGACTATAGAAAGCTATGGATAACCAATCAAGCAGATGAAAAAAGGGCCTGAAATGACCATGAAGAGTTATGTTGGTTTTTTATGAGTCTCTCTGACAGATTTAATTCAAGATATTTTTCCCTTTCGGGCATATTTTCTCCACTTTTTTCAAGGAGAAGAAAATAATGAAGGGTCTCAACCACTTTATGCCTATGTCACAAGCATTTGCCTATGCTTTTCCCTTGACCTCTATTTTATGCTTCCACCAGAAGCTCATATGCTCTCATTTATCCACATTCAAACTCCTTTTGCTCCTGCTTCCTGGATCCCAGATCGTTGTCATGTGTCTTCATCATGTAGCACAAGAAACCTTGCGCACAAAAAAAAAGGAATACAATGACATGTACAACCATGAAGATGGGACTCTTCTGCCAATTTGTCTTGTTCTCACAAACCTTTTTCTCAACATTTCTTTCATTTCATATTCTTTATTTTTTTCATCCATGCTTCCTAAACCTTATCAATATGTCATGCATCATCCACAGTTGTCTACATGTGCTGCGGTCATGGGTCAATTTTGTGCTGACTCCACCATCCATGCTATTGTTCCTCATGCCAATGCAACCAATATTTCTATTATAGCTCAATTTTCCTTGCATGTTTTCCCCCTTGTTCTGTAACAGGACCATTATATTCAAATTAGTTTCTTAAGAAAATTTCCTTGGACATGCTTAAAGAGCATGAAATGAATTTTATCGTCTGTTCTATTTGGCCTGTTCATATAATGTGGAATTTAGGTCATTGGTTAAGGTACCCAAGCAACTTTAAATCAAGCATGCTATGTATAATGACAATGCTGCACTTATGAAAGATAGCATGTCTACTTACGAGTTATATTATCTGTACTAACTACTAAGGATATATAACTTTCAAGTACTGGTGCATACTGGCTATACTGGAATGTTTTGGCAAGGCATATACAAGAATTCCTCCTATATGGGTGCCATACTGGCAGTGCAACAACATCATTTTTTATGTGCTGGCACATGGAGGTATACCATATATTAGTATAGTACCATACGATACCAATCTGTATCATATGGACTGTATATATTGATATTCTAAACTTTGATCTGTACCATAGGCTACTAAGAATCATGTGTGTTAAATTTTCCTTGCATGAAGGGAAACAAAAAAGGCGCATCACAAACACACTCCTCTGCATAATAGATGTGCGCCTGTATGAGATTGATGGGAAAAAGTAGTTCACAAACTCAACGCCAAGTACATAAAGAAAAGCATCACAAATCTAAAGAGCATAGCTCGTGGAGTTTTAACATGCATTTTTTTTCAAAAAAGGTGATCAACTTCTTAATTATATGCTAAAATACATAGGAACATTTCAGAAAAAAATTAAGCCAACATTTTGCCAGATAAATGTACATTCAGATACTCTTATGGGATATTAGCAACCTTTTGGAATATAGAAAGCTATGGCATTGCAATCAAATAAATGAAAGGAAGGGCCTGATATGTCCATGAAGAGTCATGTTGGTTTTATGAGTCTGACAGATTTAGTTCAAGACATTTTTCCCTTTTTAATCTGTGGTCCACCCTTTTCTCTAGGGGGGAAAAATATAAAGAAGGATCTGAACCACTTTGGCCTACATAAGACAGGATTTTTGCCTGGGCTTTTCCCTTGATCTCTACCTTACACTTCCATCACAAGTTCATGATCTCTTAGTTATCCACATGCAAGCTCCTGTTGCTCCTGCTACCTAGATCCCAGATTATTCTCAGATGTCTTCATCATGCTGCGCAAGAAACTTGCACATAAAAGAAGGAATACAATGTCATAAACAACCTGGAAGTTGGGATTCTTCTGCCAATTTATCTATTGTTCTTACGTCCCTTTTTCTCATCCTTTCTTTTGTTTCATATTCTTTATTTTCATCCATGCTTCCTAAGCCTTTGTTGATATGTCTCATGCATAATCCACAGTTGTCTCAACATGTTGCAGTTATGGGTCAATTTTGTGCTGACACCATCTCCAGGCTTCTATGCCCTCACGTCAATGCTGTCAATGTTTCTATCATAGCTTTAACTTTCATTGTATTTCCCCGCTCCACCCATCCTGCAATGACTAGTTTCTTAGGAAAGTTTCCTTGAACCTGCCAAAAAGAGCATGGAATTACTTTTGTAATTGGTTAAGATATCCAGGCAACTTTAAATCCAATATGCCATGTATGATGATAGCGCTTCAATTATAGATAATCATGTGTCATATTATCTCTAGTACCCAAGATTTAATTCCCACTGCATACTAGTGATAAATTAAATTGTATTCATCAGATATCGATACAGGCATGCCTTCTATACTGGTTTTGTACTGATATGTATGGTACCCTCATTTTTTATGTGCTCGCTGTTGGAAGTTTACCATATGTTGCTGTATCACTCCAGTCTGCTTTGTCTAGGTGAGATACTTGTACAGGTATTGGTATTGATACCGTAAATCTAGATCTGTACTATTTGCTACCAAGAATGGGTAGCATCGTTTTGTTGCTATTTATAATTTTTTCTTGCATAAAGGAAACCAAAAAATGTATCATAAACACACTCCTTTGCATAATAAATGCCTCCCTTTCCCTTCTTTTTTTTTTCCCCTAGGGCCTGTTGAAAGAGTTAGACACGGGGGAAAAGAATGTCTTCAAATGGGGATAGAACTTTTGACTTCAAAGAAGAAATATCTTCTTATGGGAGAATACGTTCGTATTTTTTCCGCTCTCATATGTCACATGTGCATGGCAACTTACTGAAACTTGTTCCAAGTTAAGCATGAAGGCTGTTGCTTAACTCATAAACACATGATGTACAAAATCCAAATTAAATTTTTTTACCACAGTATATTTGGTATAGTTCCTTTTTACCATGAAATTTGCTTGTAAACTAATTTTAGGTGTTTTGACTTCTGAGAATATAAGACGATGATCAAAGAATTGATTTTGGTATTTGTACAAATAATAAGTCATATTCATGTCTAATAAACAAATAATCTTAACAAATGTAGCTTTTGTTTTCTCAAATTTCATTCCTATATATATAAATTTTGATTTTGCTTAGTTTCACTCAGAGATGGCTGGCTTGAAGAGCTAAAAAGGTTAGGAGGGAAACAAAGAGCCGATTAACTCATGATTCCTACTTCTGATATTATTTCGCACATATAGCTTATATTATATGTAGCATCTTGTGGTCAAGTTTATTGTTATGAAAGAAACCATATATGGACTAAAAATTCATGAGGATCATGATAGACCATTGCAGTCAGACAGATATGCATATTAGAGAAGGGTCTACAAGAGAACCATTTGGAGACGCGGACTGTTATAAGGTGGTAGCTTGTCATGCATGATCATTCTATATGTATTTAAAGAAGACAGTGTTATATTGCATTTCCTTAATATATGATGCTGTAACCCTGTAAAGTTGTTTCATAGCTTAACAATATGTTCTGCTTATTTCCTTTATGTAAACGATGGTCAAGTAACTTTCTGTCATTTTCATCTGCTAACCTAAACCAAATTTATATCTTTAATGAGTTGACTCCCTTTGAGGATGTGCGTGTGATTCTATGATACTTCCCAACTGGATTATCCAACATCCTTTTATATTCTTCAACTCTCTTTGAAAAATCTTAGTATTGCATTGAATGTTATATATATTTTCTTATTCTCTTTGAAAAATCCTACCATTGCATCGAAAACAAAACATACACAAGTCTGTACAATCAAGTCATGCTACGCTTGTACTCCGTCTGGAGCCAATTGTCTTTACCTTTTTGTTTCATTTCAAATCATTTATTTATCACTGATAGAGCTGAGCAGGTTAAAATAAATTGCTGATCTGTTATTTTTTCTTCGGGTGCAAGGTTGCGATGTCTGTGGAAGAGGTAAACTTGATGCCAGAGATTCAGGAGGACATGAGACATCATCTTTTTATGAGACAAAACCTTTTGATTGGTACTATTTAATCTTTTGATTCTGGGACACCGACTTGTTAACTATGCAGAATTGGCAGTGAATTAGCGAGCAAAATGCCGTTGGTGGGATAGGCTTAATCGGATTTTTTGAGTGCAAGTATCATAAAGAAAGATCAATAGCGACTTCATCGTGCATATGCTCTTAAAACTCTTTTAATCACACCAACGTACCTAGTTAACTTTATTCTAGCGGGATAACACAAGCTGGAAATCTAAATGCCTTTATTCATTCAATGGGAGCTCGTCACATAATAGGATAGAAAACGGTCCATGTTATCTATTGTAAAATGATTATAGTTATGCGTATATTCCTAATCAATTTAGCCGTCTTTTGATCAAGTTATTGAACAACAAAAGCTCATCATCATATGAGAAATGCAGGCCAAGTAGACATCTGGATGCCTAGATGCATTTCCACTGCTCTCTGCCCATTCCATCCTTGCTCATTCACATCTTCAGCAGATGTACGTGGCAGAAGGAATTTTGCATTCCTGTTTGTCTTAATTGTTTTTATATCCACTCCTCTCTCCTTAACCTTCATTTCTCCTCCATCCGTGCAATCGAGAGAGCCAAGATCACTCTGCCCATTGAACGAAAACTTCATCATCTACAATGTGTTTGCAATATCGAGCTGCTTTTCTCCCAGCGTTACGAGGAAATTTGCAAAATAATCTCGAAGATGAGAGATGGTGCAGCAACTGTGGCTTCATCTGGTAAAATTCTTCTCATGGTCTACCTTCCTTGTGAGGCTCTATTTGATTAATTGCTCCGCCTTCCAATGCTTGGCATTACAAAAGCCAAACGCATCGATCACTTCCATGAAAATAACAATCCCCACCGAGATGAGATCTTATTTGGATTGACTTGGTCGAACTAGACGAGAGGCATTCAATTCATGTTGTCCATCATATTCTGTAACAATTAAATTGCTGGAAACAAAATCTCAAATGTTGTGAGAACTTAATGCCAGCACATCCTGCGGTCACCGTACAAATTATTTCGGTGCAAACAATGTATATACGTACATAGGCGCAAACCCGTCTAAATGTTGGTTTTTGTTTTTATGTGAAATGTGATTAAGTGGCATGAATAATAAACTTGGATAGCCATCATATAATTGGAAATAGAGCACAACTAACTCTAATTTGGTGGAGGATAATGCCAAATAATAAAAAAAATCCATCCATCTTAGTTTTCCTATTATCCTTGTTTAATTGACTCTCCTGTCAAATGGTCACACCATCATTACAAGCATCAAATAAAGCTAAATCATGAAGTTAGAGGATCATCAACACTAACCTCCTCACAAAAACCAAAAAAAAAAAATCATGAACAAGATAACACTTGCTAAAGCAATCCCACTTTTGTGGGGGAACGGGAATTAATGAGGCAATTCAAAATTCTAGACCATCTTAACCATTTCACTCATCCTCGACGGATAAGACCAACAAAATTGGCAGCCGAAAATGCAACAGTGGCGATCTTATGCTAAGATCGAGCCTAAATAATAATGATAGTACTGCTTAAAAGATAGAACCTAAACAATATTCTCGCTTGTCATACATAGAAAACCCAAAGCTCCCTAATAAATTATCTTACAACAAAAGCTAACGCAAATTTTACAACAAGAGGACGCTCCGCAGTCCAAACCTCCTATCCTATCAAGCCACAACTAACCACCAACTTACACCCCCTCCTCCCGGAGTCCGACTTGGTCAAACTCCTAAGCCGGCCCAGAAACCTCACCCTCCGCTCCCAACCGGCCCTCCCCTTCCGCCCCCCTTCTCCGGCGACCCCTCCCAGCTGTCCGCCGGTGACCCCTCCTCCCTCTCTTCCCACCCCTCCTCCTCCTCCCCTCCATTCCCACTGCCAACCCCACTGCCGCCGTGACGCACTCTCGCCTGCAGCTCCGCCACCAGGTCCCTCACCGCCGCTTGGGGCTCCTCCCGGTTCCTCAGCAGCACCTCCCCCACCTCCGCCGGCGTCATCTCCGCCCCCGCCCGCACGCAGTTCTCCGCCACCGCTAGCAGCTCGTGCTCCGCCACCCCGACGTACCTCTCCACCAGCTCCCTCACGGCGTGGGCCCCGCAGGCCCCCAGCCTCACGTGCACGTCCATCCTCCCCGCCCGCAGCAGCGCCGGGTCCACCCCGTCCGCATAATTCGTCGTGAACACTATTATTCTCTCCTCCCCGCAGCACGACCACAGCCCGTCCGTAAAATTCAGCAGCCCCGACAGCGTCACCCTCCCGTCGCTGTCATCGCCGCCGCCATCATTGCTGTCGGAATCTTCGTAAGATTGGAGTCGTTGCCTTTTCTTCCTGTTCTTAGCGTCGGAGTTTGCAACGCTGCGCTTGGTTGACCGGCGGCGGTCGCCGGTGAGATCGAGGGAGCAGTCAATGTCTTCGATGACGATGAGAGAACGGTTGGTAGTCTGGATGAGGAGGGAGCGGAGGTCGGAGTTGTGGGAGACACGAGTGAGCTCGAGGTCGTAGACGTCGTAGCGGAGATGGTTGGCCATCGCGGCGATGAGGGTGGACTTGCCAGAGCCAGGAGGGCCGTGGAGGAGGTAACCGCGCTTCCAGGGACGGCCCGTGCGGCGGTAGAAGTCGCGGCCGGCGGCGAAGGCGGAGAGGTCGGCGAGGAGGCGGGACTTGAGAGCGGGGTCGAGGGCGAGGGTGGCGAAGGTGGCAGGGTGGCGGAAGGGGACGGAGGACCAGACCGGGGGGCCGCCGCGGGGGGAGTTTGTGTGGAGGCGGCGGGGACGGGAGGAGCGCTCGAGGGCGTCGGCGGCGGCGGAGAGATGAGCGAGATAGGGACGGAGGAGGGAGGCGGCCGGGGGGCGCTTCGGGAGGCGGAGGGAGAAGGAGCGGCGCTCCTCGAGGGAGTCCTGGAGGGTGTCGGAGTGGTGGGTCCAGAGGAGGCGGTGGCCGGAGAAGGAGTCCTCGAGGGAGTGGTTCGGGGAGAGGGAGAGCGCCGGGTTGGCGGCGGCGGCGGAGGGGTCGCCGCCGGCGCCGCGGGGGATGGAGAGGGTGAGGCGTGGTAATGGAGCTGAGGAAGGGGTGGAGGAGTGGAGGAGGGAGTGGTGGAGGTAGAGATGGACCTGGCGGTAGAGGTCGTTGGGCTCGACCGCGGAGGAGCCGAGGAATTCCGGCACGTCGAAGTAGGAGTAGGGAGTGAGGGAGTCCTGGAGGGACTGCCAGAGAGAATGGAGCAGCGAGAGGAGTTGGGAGGGGAGGACGTTTTGGAGGACGGTGAGGAGGCCTAGGAGTGACCACATTTGTGAGAGGAGCTCCATTTTGTCTGTTATCCTCTTCTCGTTCGTTCTACTGCAACCAGCACGAGAGAGGCCCTGTCTTGTTGTGGACGGACGGAGGGATTTTGTTTGGATGCGGAGTTGGGTTGGAGAGCAGGGATAAGGACTCAGGACTATGGAGTTTATAAAGGCTGGTGGCGAGGGGTTGGGATTTTTTTGGGGGGGCATAGGAGCGTGGTGGGAAAAAGGAAAAGGGCATAAAGCGAAAGGCGCCGAGGGGAGCAGAGAGGCAGGCGAGAGGGGTGGCTGCTTTGTGATGCGTTTTCCTTTATTTTTCTCTTTGTCAATACTATTAGTGCCTCGGGAAGCGGAGGAGGAGAAGGTGGTGGTGGTGGTGGTGGTGACGATGGCGGAGGTGGCTGGCGGGAGAGGATTGCCGACACCACATGGGCGAACGCGCGGAGATGTAGGGTGGGGACGGTTTTGGCTTGTTCTTCTTGCCACAGGGTGTATTATTTTTTAATTTCACGGGGTTTTCCATTTGTTACTTACGATACTCGATGGAATTTTGGCGAGAGTTGAGGGTCTTCCATATCCTCCACGATTATGTCAAGTTCGTGTTGAGATGCGTTTGTTTTAATTTTTAATTTTTCGGTTAAATTGGAATTTTCTTTTTCCCTTCTAACATAAAATCCATCCTGCTCTCATTGCCATTCAATTAGTGCCCACCCACCCACCCACCCCCCCAATCCAAGGCTAATTAAGTTCCAGTCCCGTTCACCCATTTTCAGAATGTCCCATCTGGATAGACCTAACAGTTCAAGAGCATTTTGATACTAAATCAGTAAAGATTATAGCAAACATATATAAGAAAACTTCATTCATCTCATCTCGCTCAAGTCGAATCATTCTCATACCTCGATGGACCAGAGATCTCGTCGCTCAAAAGAAAAATTAAGTCAGACACAGAATAATCGAATCTTAAAGCTCTAAATCAACCTCTTCAGCCATTGATTCTCGTAACAAATAGGATTCAAATCTCGTCGGCCTCGTAACAAACTTGATTCGAATCGGCTTCTCATAATTCCGATCCCCTATTTCTCAAATCACGTTCGAAAAGTAAGGTCAATAAACTACCAACATTCAGACACCTATAAATACCTTTCCCAAAATTCTTTTAGGTACATTGATCGGCTCTTATGAGAAAACTCTATTGAAGCTCCAACAGAGTTTGGCTCCTTCAGACCATTCCAGAGGGACTCTTCTGTCGAGCCTTTTCTCATATCTGCTTGCTATGAATCTTGACTGATTTGGAAGGATCTTCCACAAAAGATCAACTTAAACTCTAGGACTGTCTTGCAGCTCCATCCAGATGAAAGATTGCCAATCCGATTCCGTAAGCGAGCTACACGAGTCGGAGAACGAATTTGTACGGTAACAAAAATTTTTCCCAACAATAAGGCTTCAAACGAGACTCGTGCCCTCCTCAAAAAATGTTTCCCATCTTAATTCCTAATGTAAATATTATGCGTGCACATTTTTATTTTAAATATAATAATAAAAGCTTAGGGGTTTAATTTCCCTAATTTACGTCAAAAAGGAAACATTCTCCCAAACCTGCGATCGATGCAATAATGCTATATCTAGGAGACATTATACTACTACGATTCTAATTTAAGCAACGTATTAGATCCCACTGTCGTATGAATATCGGCTTCTGGCATCTCAGATAATTATTTTAGTTGCGGAAAAATCTCATGTACCATGGTGGCAAAAATTGATACACCTGCCAAATTAATCCGTTCCAATAGAAGCTGGTATTGAGGTAAGAAATTTTTTTCTTGGTCAGGGTCAAATATTGGTTGAATTTACTTACCGAACTTTAAACGGGCCGCAGGGGTTAGCTTTGAGCTACGTTGGATTAGTAAAACTCATTATCTTGGATAGGAATTTATTTGTATAGTTTGGTTTTTTTTTTTATTGTTTAAATAATTTTGAAAATGATCCAAGAATCGCAAGAATTAGATTTGACATATTGAGTAAGGTTAATTAGGGATTATGCCATATTAGGAATTGCACCTTATAAATTAGATTAGATTATCAACAAATTGCTCATTTCTATAAGTCACGAATATCAACCTATGGATGAGTATAAGTTGAAAGATCTTGACACAATGCCGCATCTATTTAGGTATGGATTTTGATTTTATATATTTTATTTTCTATGCATACTTGACTAATATGATCTGATGCCATCCATGTACTACTACCGAGAGAAAATTTTCATAGAATATCATTAGAAAAGTTAAAATGATAGACTTTTTTTTAAAAAAAAAAATTGATAGGAAATATCTAAAATGCGTTTAAGGTTTTAATTATGTCTTTTTGGTATGTTATCACTATATCATGAACTAGTTATGGACTAAGCATTAAGTCAACTATTTAGGTGAATATTTTCTTAGTTTAACTTCATGGTTAAAGATGCTCTATTATTATTAGGACAACTTAAGAAATTTTTTTCAATCATATCGTTTTCCTTCTCTCAAATTGTAGGAACATGTTCCTAATCTCTTATAAGTTAATTAAATTAATCCATAGGTGAATTGAAATATAATCTCATTGATATTTCTTTTTTCTTTTAATATTAATGATCCCTTTATATTCATAAGGATTTGACCAACTGGGTTATAGCATAATAATTTAAAGTTTGACAACATAGCACTTATATTTGTCTAAATTAAAGCCTGTTGAAAAAATTATTGAGAAATTATTTATTCAATTATTGATTTTGATGATTAACAAAAGCCATGAGTATATTCCTTGTGTTTCTAATAAATTTGATAAGTTGTTTTAGGAATTAAGATCGATTATTTATCCAAATGGTACTTAGAAATCAGTTTCGAATTGAATTTCAATGGAATTTATTTAAGTTCAGAACTTGGAGCCGACACCCTAACAAACTCGAGCCGACTCCAGAGCGTATCAAATAGTTCAGAATTTTTGGCACGGTTCAGAGCCGACACCTGACCTAGTGGAGCCAACTCCAACATGAATACAGAGAACTATTTTCTGCTTCAGAAGCCAGAGCCACACATGGATTTCGGGAGCCGACTTTAACCTGAGTTACAGAGACTATGTTTTCGAAGCAATTCTTGGAGCCAACACTTCAGAAATCGGGAGCTGACTCCAGTCAGCGATGAGTCGACACTTTGCAAAGTCGGAGCCGACTCCACGACGGATTTTTTTGCTATTTTTGAAACCCAATCTGGAGCTGACACATGAAAAGTTGGAGCCGACTCCAACCTATAAGGACGATTTTCAAAAGTGCCAGATCAGCTCTAACGGATATATTTTTCCACCTAACTTTTAACGGATATATTTTCTTGCATGGAGAATCATCCAAGGTACTTTGTAACGGCTATTTTCTCACCTAATCTGGATTAAGACTCTATATAAAGAGGGATTCGTCCGTTTGAAAAGAAGAACAAAAAAGAGAGAAAAATAATGAAAAATCGAGAGATATTTAAAGGAAAAATCTCGAGTCCACATTTGTCATTCAAAGAGAGATTCAAGAGAAATTCCAAGCCCTAAAAGTTTAAATTCGGAGGATTCTCAAAGGAAAAGAGAAGGAGAGCAAAAGCCCTATTTCCTCAAAGTTCTCTCCAACAGATTTCGGTCAAGAATCAGAGCCGAAGCTTGATTCAACCATTCAAAAGAGAAGAGGAAAAGAAGAAAAGAAGCAAAGCTCAACCTTAAATCGCTTCAAGCATGCTTTTCTAATCTGTTTTATTTACGTTGGATTTTTGCTCATTTAAGAAGCTATTAATTGTTGTAAACTTTATTTTGATTTGCTGTTTACTAATTCAATCAGGGGGATTGAATTAGTTGAGGTAGTTTACCTCGGGGACAAGCTAGTTTAGCTTGGGTTAAGGTTTTGTGCTGGTAAACCTGTGAAAACTGGCTGGGTTCTTGTGATCCCGTGTAAAACAATAAGTTAGAATTGTGAGCTTATAAAACAACTCACTGTAATCAGGGAATTATAGCGTGGACCCAAGAGTTGCTTGGGAGTGGACGTAGGTGTGGCTAACACCGAACCACTATAAATCTTTGTGTTTGTCATGCGTTTGTCTCTCTCTCTTCATATTGTGCTCAGCATTCATTAATTCATTCACTTGTGCACATTCACTTCAAGTAATTGTTTTCAAAGTGTTAATTTTTTTTAAAGAACCCAATTCACGCCCCCTCTTGGGTTGCCATCTGGGCCAACAATTGGTATCAGAGCTTGTGCTCATTTTTAGTTGATCTAACGATCAAGAGTTAAAGATCCAAATGGCAGCTCAAGCTGGATCATCCTTTGCTGAAGGTCAATCCACTAATAGGCCACCTTTGTTTAATGGCTCTAATTATTTATATGGAAAGCAAGAATGAGGATTTTCATTCAAGCTTTAGATTATGAGTTGTGGAGTATCATTACAAATGGACCTAGTACACCTACACACATTGTAGATGGTTCAATAGTTCCTAAGCCCGAAAGGGGTTGGAATGAGAACGATAGGAAAATGGCTCAGCTTAATGTCAAAGCCATGAATGTTTATATTGTTCTTTGGATAAAATGAATTCAATAGAATATCAACTTGCATTTCAGCCAAAGAAATTTTGGGATAGATTAGAAGTTACCCATGAGGGTACTAACCAAGTAAAAGAATCTAAAATTAACATTCTAGTGCACAAATATGAATTGTTTAGCATGGAACAAACTGAATCAATCACATGCATGTACACTAGATTTACTGATATTGTTAATGGTTTAAAGAGTCTTGGTAAGACTTATACTAATTCTGAATTGGTGCGCAAAATTCTTAGGTCTCTTCCAAGATCATGGGAAGCAAAAGTGACTGCAATCCAAGAAGCTAAAGACTTGAATGCTCTACCTTTGGAGGAGCTACTTGGATCCTTGATGACCCATGAGCTAACAATGAAGCAGCATCAAGAGGAAGAGTCAAAAGAAAAGAACCATAGCTCTCAAGGCTGCAGAAATGAAAGAGCAGCAGTGATGATGATGAAGAAGATGATGAAACAGCTCTCCTTGCTAAAAAGTTTAGAAATTTATGAAAGAAGGAGACCCTTCCATAAAAGAAATCTGGAACAAATGAAAGGAGAAAAGGAAAAAGAAAGGACAAAGAAAAAGAAAAAGAACCCTTGACATGTTATGAATGCAAGAAGCGGGATTTCGATATGAATGTCCTCAATTAAAGAAGGGTTACAAGAAGAAGAAGAAGGCATATGTTGCAACATGGAGTGATAGTGAAGAATCGAAAGGAAAAAAGAAGTTGCAAACATTGCTTCATGACAAACGACAATGAGGTAAGTTCTGAAACTTTATGATGATTTTACATTTGATGAATTATATGATGCATTTAATGAGTTAGTTAGTGATTTTAAGGTTTTGAAAAAGAAAAAAATCTTTGAAAACTGAAAAATTTAAATCTTCTTAAAGAGAAAAATGAACTTAATCTTGAGTTAAAAATCTAAAATCTGAAAATGAAGTTTTACTAAAAGAAAAAGAATCAATTTCAATGAAAACATTAATTAAAGAAAGAAATTGATAAATATAAAATATTGTTGATAATTTACATATAGCTCAGAAAAATTAAATTTACTTTTAAGTAATCAAAGAGCTATTTTGATAAAGCCGGATTAGGTTATAGACCTCACATGAAACAAAAATTTGTAAAAATTTTTTTATTAAGAAAACAATAAAAATGATGTTTCATGTTATTTGTAACAAAAAGGGACATAAATCTTATGAATGCAATTTTAAAAATTAATAAGAATTTAAATATTAAAGGAAAAAAATGGGTTCAAAAGGAACAATTTTTATTGCGACTAACCATGAAGGACCCAAGAAAGCTTGGGTACCTAAACATAAGATTTGATTATCTTGCAGGAGTGTCTTGCGGCCAAAGGATCAAAGAAAGTGGTATCTTGATAGTGGCTGCTCAAGGCACATGACGGGTGACAAGGAACAATTCATCACCCTTGAAGATAAAAGAGGAGGAGTTGTTACTTTTGGAGATAATGGCAAAGGCCAAATTATGGGATTTGGTAAAATTCAAATAACTCCATCCACTTTTATTGAAAATGTTTTATATGTTGATGGTTTAAAGCATAATTTAATTAGCATTAGCCAATTGTGTGATAAAGGTTTCAAAGTTTCATTTGAAGCTTCTATTTGCACTGTTTCTAATCCCATTGACAATAGCATTGTATTTATTGGAAATAGAAATGGCAATGTATACTTAATTGATTTAGACAATTTGTCTACTAGTAATCATTGCTTAGTTGCTGATAATGCTAAGGTAATGAGATTGGATGGTTATGGCATCGTAGATTAGGTCATGCAAGCACACACCTAATTTCAAAATTAATTAGAATGGATTTAGTTAAAGGACTCCAAAACTAGATTTTGAAAATAATAGAATTTGTGATGCATGTCAATTTGGAAAACAAACTAGAAATTCTTTCAAATCTAAAATGTTGTTTCAACTAGGCCACTAGAGCTACTTCACATGGACCTTTTTGGACCTACTAGAACCACTAGTCTAGGAGGAAAGAAATATGGTCTTGTGATAGTAGATGATTATTCTAGATACACTTGGGTATTATTTTTAGCTCACAAAGATGAGACTTTCTCGATATTCCTGAAATTCTTCAAGAAAGTCACAAATGAGAAAAATACTACCATAGTGTCTCTTAGAAGTGATCATGGCACAGAATTTGAAAATCAATTTGAAAATTTTTGCATTGAAAATGGCATTCATCATAATTTTTTGCACCTAGAACACCACAACAAAATGGAGTAGTTGAAAGAAAAAATAGAACTTAGAAGACATGGCCCGTACCATGCTATGTGAAAGCCAACTCCAAAGTACTTTGGGCGGAAGCTATAAACACAGCATGTTACATCCTTAAATAGAGCTTTAATTAGACCAATTTTAAGAAAACTCCTATGAATTATGGCATAATAGAAACCAACATTAGTTATTTTCATGCATTTGGTTGTAAATGTTTTATTCATAATAATGGTAAAGACAATCTTAGGAAGTTTGATGCTAAATCTGATGAAGGATATTCTTAGGTTATTCAACATCTAGTAAAGCATATAGAGTATTTAACAAGAAAACTTAATTGTAGAAGAATCAATTCATGTAGTTTTGATGAGTCTTTAGCATCAAGTTCTGAAAAGATTGATGATGAGGAAGATACAATTTTGCTTGAAAGAGATATTGAAAAATTAATATAGATGTATCTTCAGACCATGAACAAGAAGCTAAAGATGAATGATTCACCTAAGGATGTTATTGATACTAATCATAATGATGTAGATCTACCTAGAGATTGGAGATATGCTTATGGTCATCCAAAGGAATTGATTATAGGTGATCCATCTCAAGGAGTAAGAACTAGATCATCAATGAGAAATATCAATAATCATCTTGCATTTGTATCTCAAATTGAACCCAAAACTATTGAAGAAGCTGAAAAAGATAGTAATTGGATGTTAGCTATGCAAGAAGAATTAAATCAATTTACTAGGAATAATGTATGGTCCTTAGTTGATAGACCTAAAGGTCATTCTTTATAGGATCTAAATGGGTATTTAGAAATAAATTAGATGAAAATGGCATAGTAATTAGAAATAAAGCTAGATTAGTTGCAAAAGGATATAATCAAGAAGAAGGATTGATTTTGATGAAACTTTTGCACCTGTAGCTAGATTAGAAGCAATTAGACTATTACTTGCATTTGCATGTCATATGAACATTAATTTATTTCAAATGGATGTTAAAAGTAATTTTTAAATGGATTTATAAATGAGGAAGTTTTTGTAGAACAACCACCAGGTTTTGAAGATCATGAATTTTCAAATCATGTTTTTAAATTACACAAAGCACTTTATGGTTTAAAACAAGCACCTAGAGCTTGGTATGATAGATTAAGTAAATTTTTAATTGAAAATGATTTTTCTAAAGGAAATGTTGATAAAACCTATTTTTGAAAAGAAAAAAAGATTTATTAGTAGTACAAATATGTAGATGATATTGTATTCGGTGCTACTAACAATCTTTTGTGTCAAGAATTTGCTAAGTTAATGCAGGGTGAATTCGAGATGAGCATGAAGAACTCAACTTCAAACAAAAAGAAAGGGAATTTTCATCAACCAAACAAAGTACACAAAGAAATTCTCAAGAAGTTTGGTATGAAACAATCAAACCTCTCGGAACACCAATGAGTCCTTCATGCAAGTTGGATAAAGATGAAGATGGTAAGAATTGATCAAAAGTATTATAGAGGTATGATCGGATCTTACTTTACTTAACAGCAAGTAGACCAGATATTATGTTTGCTGTTGTTTATGTGCTAGATATCAATCTGAACCTAAAGAATCTCACTTAATTGCTGTAAAAAGAATACTTAGATATTAAGTGGAACTAAAAATGTAGGATTATGGTATTCTAGAGACTCAACATTAAATTTGATTGCATATTCTGATTCTGATTATGCTGGTTGTAAATTAGATAGAAAAAGTACAAGTGGTGCATGCCAATTTTAGGAAGTAACTTAATCTCTTGGTTTAGCAAAAAGCAAAATTCGGTTGCATTATCAACTGCTGAAGCTGAATATGTTGCAGCTGGAAGTTGCTGTGCTCAAATCCTTTGGATTAAGCGACAACTTGAAGATTATGGTATAACACTTGATAAAACATCCTATTAGATGTGATAACACTAGTGCAATAAACTTAACTAAAAATCCAATTCAACATTCAAGAACTAAACACATTGAAATTAGATATCATTTTATAGAGAACATGTAGCTAATAATGAATTTCTTGATTATGTTTGTACTGAAGAAATTAGCTGACATTTTTACAAAACCCTTAAGTGAAGAAAGATTTTGTTATCTTAGAGGAGAATTAGGATTTGTGACCCATTGGAATAATTTTTAAATCTCTAGGAATGACTATCTAGAATTCAATCATTTTTCTAATTTTCTAATAATTTTAAGAAAAATTATCTAGATATTTGAACCCCTTGATTCATCACATTCCAAAGTTGATTTATCCAAAATTTGATGACAATCCGAACAAGTTTTAGATTCTTTGAAATTCTTATTTTTTTTCTGAAACTGTCTTGGAGCCGACACCATGGTTATTGGAGTCGACTTCGTTTTGTCTAAGATTTTGGAGCCGACACTTGCCTTTCAGAGTCGACTCCACTTCGGGTGCTGACTGTGTTAGCGACCTGAAGCCGACACCTCGCTTTGCGGAGTCGACTAAGTGGTCCAGGTTGATTTATCTAGGGCAGAGTCGACACCTCTTTCATTCCAAACGTCTCCAAACTTTTCCAAATCCTTTCTAACTCTTCCCAAAACCCAAAATTTCTCAAATCCCATTCCCTAGCACTCAATGGCACCTAAACGTAGGGGATCTATGTTCGGTGCATCAGTTACGACAGGAAAAGGACCGTGAGGCGTCCGACGCGGTAGCCTTCGCCAAGCTCATCCTCCTCTTCATCTGCATCCACACCGAGAGCCATCCCTAGCCCTTCTTCGCCTCAGGTAGACCCTTAGCCGGCCATGTAATTACCATGGGTAGGAAAGTTGATTTTCATTTCTTTGAGGCCGAGGGTTTTTCAATTGGGCGGCAGTTAAAGGAGTTAGATTGGGAGAAAGTTTGCTCTCTTGATGTACCTACTTACCCCACTTTGGTTAAGGAGTTTTACCATAATTTGTCGAGAGGAGATGGAGGTCTTGTAAGTTTTGTTAGAGGAAAAAGAATACATTTGACTTCGGAGATTCTTAAAACCTTTTAGAAATTCATGTTGTTGGACTAATAGCAAATTCCCATAGTGAGAGATCAGGAGCATTATCAAGAATGCTAGGAAGGGAAGTTATAGAATTTGAAGAGGTTAGGGCAAACCAGTTGCCCCTAGAGCTTAGATTATTACATAATATTTGTGGTCGGATTTTATTTCCAAAGACCAGCAGATTTGTTATCATGGACAGTGTTTTGACAGGTCAGCCAATAAATTTAACTGGGATGATGATATGGTATATGGCTGAGGCTGGTAGCAAGAAGAGATCCACCTTACCTTATGGCATGATTTTGACTTTAGCATTTCAAAGCCAAGGGGTAGTTATTTTAGATAGTGAACCCATGAAGAACTTAAGGCACACTGACTATTATAGCTTAGCTACTGTGCATCGTACGGGATTCGTGAAGGTGGATGGCAATTGGGAAAGGAAGGGACACCTAGAGGACATGGCAGCTGATATTGAAGCTACTGCACCATCAGAAGCTGGTCCATCCATGAGGCATCCTTCACTGAGCCCAGTAGATCATCACCAGCACCAGCACCATCAGCACATACATCTGTTTCTGTTCCTACTTCTGGATTTTCTAATGCTCAGTTGGTAAGTTAAAAGAGCTCTTTGCTAGTCATGAGGAGAAGATGAAAGTAAAACTTGATAGTAGACTTTTGAGCTTAAGAGAGATGTATTACTCCTTGGAAGATAAAGTAAACAGAATTGAATCATCCTTTGGAACTTCTTCTGAGGCCTTGAAATGTGATTTAATGCAAATTTTTGAGAAGATCAAGGACATTGAAGGAGATTTGATACATATTCAAAGTGTAATGCTGAGCTACAAGAAAAAGTCACTGTTGCATCTGCTTTTATTGAGAGGAAGCTAAATGATTTTATAAAGATACAAGGAGAAGGCATGGGAAAGATCTTAGAAGAGCTTAAAGACTTCTTAGATTTTATTAGATTTTGATGTTTAGTTTGCTTTATGATGTAATTTAATTTTGTTTGCATTTTGAATGATGTAATGAAGTTTAGTGAAATGAACATTTTTTGTAATGTTTCAGTATTCAATGAATATCATACTTAAATTTTGATATTAAGTTGCTTGAATTTTGAGTTACCCTTTGATTTTGATGTTTGAATTATTCAACTCCTATGTTTAATGTTAATTTAAGCTATACGAACCTTCTTCTAAAACCTTTTTGTTGATTACAAAAAAGGGGAAGAGAAGAGGTATTTGTATATGCATAAAGATAAGGGAGAGAAGAGATATATGTATAAGCAAAGGGGAGAAAGGATATTAAGTTATAAGAGAATGGCACTTACTTGAATATGCATGTTAAATGAACATTTATATCAAAAGGAATTATGATATGCAGTAAAGTTTCAATGAACTTAACATATGCACACACATAGGGGGAGCTATCTCATTAAGGGGGAGCTTAACCTAAATTTTAAAATGTTATGCATATACTCAATGTTTTTGTCATCATCAAAAAGGGAAAGATTGTTGAAAAAATTATTAAGAAATTATTTACCTAATTATTGATTTTGATGATTAACAAAAGCCATGAGTATATTCCTTGTGTTTCTGATAAATTTGATAAGTGTTTCAGGAATTAAGATCGGTTATTTATTCAAATGGTACTTAGAAATCAGTTTCGAATTGAATTTCAATGGAATTTATTTAAGTTCAGAACTTGGAGCCGACACCCTAACAGACTCGAGCCGACTCCAGAGCGTATCAAAACAGTTCAGAATTTTTGGCACGGTTCGGAGCCGACACCTGACCTGGCGGAGCCGACTCCAACATGAGATACAAAGAAACTATTTTTGCTTCAGAAGACGGAGCCGACACATGATTTCGGGAGCCGACTCTAACCTGAGTTACAGAGACTATTTTCGGAGTAATTCTTGGAGCCGACACTTCAGAAATCAGGAGCCGACTCCAGTCAGCGGTGAGTCGATACTTTACAAATTCGAAGCCGACTCCACGATGGATATTTTTGCTATTTTTGGAAACCCAATCTGGAGCCGACACATAAAAAGTTGGAGCCGACTCCAACCTGTCAAGGATAATTTTCAAAAGTTTCAGATATATTTTTCCACCTAACTCTAATGGATATATTTTCTTATGTGGAGAATCATCCAAGGTACTTTGTAATGCTATTTTCTCACCTAATCTCGGATTAAGACTCTATATAAAGAGGGATTCATCCGTTTGAAAAGAAGAACAGAAAAAGAGAGAAAATAACAAAAAAATTGAGAGATATTTAAAGAAAAAATCTATGAGTCCACATCTGTCATTCAAAGAGAGATTTAAGAGAAATCCTAAGCCCTAAAAGTTCAAATTCGAGGATTCTCAAAGAAAAATAGAAGAAGAGCAAAAGCCCTATTTCCTCAAAGTTCTCTCCAACAGATTTCGGTCAAGAATCAGAGCTGAAGCTTGATTCAACCATTCAAAAGAGAAGAGGAAAAAAAAGAAAAGCTCAACATTAAATCGCTTCAAACAGGCTTTTCTAATCTTGTTTTATTTATGTTGCATATTTGCTCATTTAAGGAGCTGTTAATTGTTGTAAACTTTATTTTGATTTGCTGTTTACTAATTCAATCAGGGGGATTAAATTAGTTGAGATAGTTTACCTCGGGACAAGCTAGTTTAGCTTGGGTTAAGGTTTTGTGCTGGTGAATCTGTGAAAACCGGCTGGGCCGTGTAAAATAACAAGTTAGAGTTGTGAGTTGTAAAATAACTCAACTGTAATCAGGGAATTATAGTGTGAACCCAAGAGTTGTTTGGGAGTGGACGTAGGTGTGGCTAATACCGAACCACTATAAATCTTTGTGTTTATCGTGCTTTTGTCTCTCTCTTCATCATATTGTGCTCAGCATTCATTAATTCATTCCACTTGTGCACATTCACTTCAAGTAATTGTTTTCAAAGTATTAATTTTTTTTAAAGAACCCAATTCACCCTTCCTCCCTCTTGGGTTGCCATCTGGGCTAACAAAGCCAATTTTTTTTTGTTTTTGAACACTTCTCAAAAAGAATAGGATGATTTTATAATGTTTGTAAAGTTATTTACAGACCTACCCAAACTCATGAATGAATAAGTTATTGAAATGGTTCTCTATAATTAGGTTGGATTTAGATAATTTTAGATAAATTTTATTAGGAATTTGTCGTGCATGAATTTTATCCTCCAACTCAATAGGTTATCATAGATAAAGCATATCCTTTAAATCATTCCCAAAGTTTTAGGATATTGATAAATGTATAGTGAGCCACATAATGAATGATTGCTATGAATAATTAAGATGTTGGCATCATTAATTGTTATCAAAAAATGAATAACATTTAGTGCGAAGGATAAATGATTAGGATTTAAATGTTTTGTTCTCTACTTCAATTTCTTTTCTTATTTTTTGTTAGTTTATTTAGATATAGAAAATTTGGTTCCCTATTTTTTGACATTGTTTAATAAGAATAAACGTATTTGATCGTTGAAGTATTAATTAGTTTGTTACATAATGATTTGTCTAAAATAAATAGATTTACTATATATATTTATTTTTTAGCCTAATTATAATTGAATTTGATATGAATGGTTAACTTTTTTATAAACCATTCTAGTATGAATCAAAGTTGCCTAATCTGTTTTATTATAACTCTTGTATTGAAATTTTAAACAAAAAAAAATTATATCAATATAATTTGTATTAGTTGTTACTCTAATAGATAACGTCTCATTTGAACAAGTTTTGCTTCTAATGTATATCATGGCTATTAAACAATGCAATATTTGGAACTTAGATTTAAATTCAAAATTTTATTTATATTAATTGAAATACATGTTCTATTGCAAAATGTACTTTCAATTTACTTATTTTTTCAAATTTTTTGGTTTGTTTGTTACTTTTTAGCTTAATATAATGCTTGAATCATCTTCCAGTATGAAGAGAAAAAAAACTTGTAAAATTAATTTTTAATAGTTGACAGTGCTTATCTTCTATTTTTTTTAAAGTATAGCTTTATTTATTTTGTTATTTTTAAATTTGACTATTTATACAAAGGATAAGATTGATAATTTAATATTTACAAAATCACGAGGAGTTCTTGAAGATTATACATTTGTTACGAGATTAGTTATCAAATATCAGATACTCTTTGTAATAAAGTTGTTAAATTTGGAGTCCATCAAGCTCTACATATTAATATCATTATTAATATAGGAATTCGATAATATTTGTAGCCAATAAAAGTTAAAGATAAAAGTTAGAGAAGATGTTAAATATGTATGAGAAGACAATTAACTCTATGTTGGGATAAACATTCATATTATTTTTGCTTGTTAAATAATTTATTTGATTTCCTCTGATAGCTTATAGCATAGGTGTTGAATTTCCCAATGATATGAGCGTACAAATTATTTTTGCTTCTTGTTAAATGATTTGGTTTAATGTTGAATTGTCTCCAACTTAAATTAAAGTTTAAAATAAAATGTTATAAAATGAAACTTTTCACAAGGGTAGTAGTTGCATGACAAGAACATTTGTTTTGTATGATTTTGTAATAATTAACTAATGTTGTTTAATCCATGAGTTTACATCATAAATTCCATATCAAATCACCTTAAAGCTTATTTAATTTCTAGAATTAGAGAGTCATCTACTAATGAAAAGGTCATGCTTAACGTGCAACAAATATGTTTGAGCCATTCCTAAATAATGCGGCAGTCACACTTTTGCTATGAATTCAGAAGTGACCTAATAACATCTAAAAGGCATGTATTACTCCCTACCTCATCTGCTCTCCTGTGTGATCCTTTCTCAAACACCATTATGGGGTCGAGGAAGAAAAACGACAGTATGGTTGTCACGGAAAAGCTGAGAAAAAAAGGAGAAAAAAATGGAGGACAAGACATGGGTGACTGAATGTGAAAAGCCGGGTTTATGGGAATCAAGGATAAAGTTGATCACGAGAAAAGGAGAAGCAAAACAATTGAATCAAAAAAAAAAAAAAAAAAAACAAACAAACAAAGAAAACAAAACAAAAAGAGCCTCAAGAATGTCAATATCCGATGGCCCAAATTCCATCTTACTCTACTTTTAGAGAGCAACGACAAGAAATTCGTCAACGTCCCTTCGCAATCATCTTTGGAAAGGAAACTTTTTTTTTTAAATCTGTCCAACACGCTTTTGTTAGATGAATCAAGGTCCAATTAATCTACTTGCAATAGAATTTGTTATGACCCTATGCTACCAGATCGCAATGTAATTGATCTCCTCGAGTTACCTTTTACCGTCACCCTCAATTTGGGACCTCATTAAACATACGCATGGATGCCCAATTGTTGCTTGAAATGCGCCTTAATCACCACCCTTCACAAGGAGTGCCTGCGGCAGCCCAAAGCTATATAAGTGGGTGTGGTCTCCCTATCTTTGTGTCTATATTTTAAGCAAGGATAGCAGGTACGTGGAGCTAGGAAACAGTAACGACTTCTTCAGTTCAACACGAAAGCGTACAACATAAAACTCTCCCTTATGTACAACATAAGCGTCCAACATACCAGCAAGGTGTATCTTGTGTGAGGCTAGTCAAGAATCAAAAAATATCACTTATTTATCATCTATCCTTTCAGACTCTCGTTAAGAATATTTGTAATCCTCTTTCCTCCTCAACTCCTTTAAATAGCTTGTAACTTGGTGGGGGGAATTCTCATCTCTCACTTCACATCAGAAAAAAGAAAACCACTCATGCAACCCTATGTCAAGGAGAGGCTAGCTTTGGCAGTCCCTTTATTGTGCCAAGAGTTAGCAGCACCATGCGTTCACGCGTCCAGACAAAGGCCGGCATTACAGGAGTCTAATTTCAAAGCAAGTCAAACAAAGCCTATTCTGATCAGTTTATAAACTTCAAATAGAGTTGAAATCAATTCATGCTTTAAGCTTGAAACAAGTTAAGTTGAATGTTGAATTTAAGCTTATCTTGTTCTAAAATGTTATTAAGTATACTGTCACCCTATGAAACACAACATTGTAACCAAGCCATCAATCAAAGCTTGGGCTGCTCTCTTTAAAATGCTATATTAGTCATGCTCTCTCTTTGAGCCATCAATCAGATGATGTCAAGGAAGCAGTCAGTGAGAGGTGGACATGATGGAGCGCAAAGGGTGCTTAGACCAAATTCATTAATTTTGCATGGTTTCTTGTCTTCTAATTTTAAGCGCAATAATCTAGAGATAGCGCATCTCTCTTGGGAAACGGAGTTCCAGCTTTCAGATGGCAATTAAGTGTACAATCATTTGCTTTATGTGGAGCTGCGTCTCAGAAAAGCGACAGACTTCACAATTTCCAATTCAAAGCTGCCAAGGGGGTTTGGTTGCTAAGCTTTATCTGCACAAAGGAAAGGCAGGACTCAGATTTTATTAACACTGTCATGTTGGCCTTTTACAGCCTTTATGAATTATTGAGTCATCCCTCGGCATACCAATTCTGTTGCTCCTGGGGAACTGGCTAGGCTAGGAGAGCAGTCAAGATTTGTGGGCCCTAGTGACTAAATAAAGATAATTTAATTTAGGTAATTAAAACATGTTTTTGATCCTCAATATTACATCTAAAATTTGTTTTTATTGATAAACTTTGGTTGTTACAACTTCGCCTCCTATATTTTAGAGTAAACGCGTTTTTTATTACATGAAGATAGTAAAAATTGATGAAATAATGAATGTTTATTCGAATGTCGGATTAAAATAAATTTTTCAATGAAATTTTAAGAATTAAATGTACATTTTTAACCTCAACCATGAAGCCTTCAATATTGTGGTTACAATTAGTGTATGCTGGCTCTCTTTTCTTCAATCCATGGCACAATGCATCTGCATGAGTACTGCAGCATCTGGCTGCTGGAACAAAGTATCCTGGGATCATGAATGATTTTAAAATCACCCAAACAAGTGTGTGGAGTGGAGTTCTGTCATTCAATGCAGTTCGCATGTATCCTCATGAGGTTGTGGAATGTGTGGCATCTGATTTACCACCTACTGCACTTGCTTTCATTCCTTCCATTAATTGCAGATTTTGGGACTGGTTGACATTTGTGCTACCTTGAAGGAAAATTATATGATTAAACCACCATAAGTTTTATGTTTCTTATGATTCCATCTGTAAGAGATCATCATCAATTTGAATAATGTAATAAATAAAGGATCTCGTTAACAAAACCAGAACATTTCCTCAATATACGATGATGAAGCACTGTTGAAACTTCCATAAAACCCAAGCACGATCTTCCTGCATGCAGGGGAATGAAAACAAAGAGTAGAATTTGCATAACAATCATATCATGTCGTGATATGATTGTTTTAATTTCTTATATAATAAAAAGATGAGCAGTAACTGAGTGCTTCTAATATCTGACATCCACATAACATCCACCGCCCATCTTGTAGATATTGAGAATAATGGATAATAAATTATAGGAACCAAGACTAACTTCGTTTTGGGCTTGCCACCTAACCATATATGCAGCAATATTCCCTTTCCTATGTGCTTGTTTCAAAGGAAAATCTCTCTCTGTGGAAGCACAGCCATGTGGCTTCAAATCCTCATGGTGGTTGGCCTTCATCTTTGCCTGAAGAGGGTCATGGGTGATCTTGATCCCAATGAGTTTAACAAGAATTTCTCTGACATATTGTGACATGACAATCAGGAAATGCAGTCTTGTGGCTTGAGATGTAGAGCTTTGTCTCAAGTCTAGGCTTTTTCAGTGATGCTAGAACTGGGCCCAAGTAACACATATAGAATTATGCGTAGAATAGGGGGAGAATTTGGAACGTGATCTCAGAAGTTGGATGACATAGATGGCCATAGACATAAAAGCCAGTGACAATGGAGCCATGGAGACATAGTGTTCGATATTGCGGCCTTCGTTAGGGTAAATTGAGCTTCATTATCTGTATATAGCTCTACTATTAATTATAAAGCGAGGGTAGGGGGGTGGAGTACGACTCCATTTTTGATGTCAAGCATCAAACTGTACTTTTTTCTTAAGGTTAGATGCCATACTTTTGGGTGGTCTCCCTCAAAATCCAGCATGTACTAGCTTATTTCACGCATGCTAAGCGCTAAATGAAAGCCAAGCTATTCCGTGCTGGAAACGCTCGTGCGTCTCTCCTGGGCATGCGCCCAAAGAGCCATAATAGGGACTCCTCCATGGGTTTCTTAGCACTTTCATGCGTTTGTCTCGCTTTGTTTTCCTCGTAGGAGGCATCTGAAGCACATGATTAGGAATCTGATTTTAGTTTTAGGACTGCTTTCTGGGGTGCTTGTTACGCCCCCTTTATATTTGATTCCTGGAACTTTTCGTCCCATTCATAAACATTCCCTATCCTCTTTGTTTTCTCTTTATGGCTTTCTTTAAGGCTCCTCATAAAGCTGGTGGCTGGAAGCAAGTAGAGATTAAAGCTCGATGCCCTCAGATTTGGTGAACTCCAGTGCCACTAACTCTTAACAAAATGTCAGTTTTAGAGCCTAACTTTGCTCATAAAAGCCTGCTTCCAGTTGTAACTGGACGTGCCATGAAGTCATTTACCATAAAAATTAACAAAAATATCACTGAGAGAACCCTGCAATGGGGTCCGAAACTTTGGGGACTTGGTTAGGAACCCCAAGCATCTCAGACATCAACAGACAAGTTGCCCCATGGCTTAAATAAAACTCATCATGATATTACTGTAGCAATCATTATTGTTTGAATTCACGACATAAATGTACAATTTTTAAACAAGAGCTGATAATTTATAAGCTCGCTTCTTTTACGGTGCTCTTGGATACAATAAGGTGGTAAAGATGGTCCAAAAGGCTGAAGGCATTTGAATATAATTACTTTAAACGGATGAAATTGAATGCCAGATTCCGAATATATGTATATATATATATAAACAAAAAAAAACCTCAGCTGAACTCTTATATAACTTTTACAGAGGCCATTGTTCTGATGTAAAATTATATACTATCATTTAATAGACAGTTCTTCATTTTAAGGCACATATACTTCATTTCTTTTGCCATCCTGAGCCATCATATACCAAGATATATATAGCAGGTGAAATGAGTGGTCGTAACAAATCAAAAAGATGTTCGGAAAGTATGTTTTTGAACTTCTGCGCCAAAAATTTGTCCGTTGACAGCTTGGCTAAGCTTTGGTGCATCCTATCTTTCTTTCTTAGCAACTGAATTAAAAGGGTTGAAGACTTTTGCAGTTATCTTTAACTTAAATACGTGGGCACCAAGACAATTACCGCTCAGCAGCTCAGCTCTCTCTTTTCATGATGCTTAACTCCTGCGTTCATGGCTTTCACTTTTGTTTTCTGTATTCTTTTCATTTAGTTTACTAAGAGATGGCATCGAGCACACATGGTTAAGAATCTGATTTTAGCCTAAAATCACTTTTTGAAGCATGCAACGGCTTTTGCTTTTGTATACTTTGTATTCCTTTTATAATGATCATCTCCTTTTATTTTCTCCCCACAGTTCTTTAGTTTTATGTTTTTTAGGAAGAAAAGTTGGTGGCCAGCGGCATACGGAAGTGAATCGGACGCCAATGCAGGATCAGCAATCTCTGATGCCCTGTCAAATATTCATATTTTCCTGGCCAGATTTCCAAAAGTCTGAGCTTTAGTCGTGAATTTTCAGCAAACCTTGTTTTCTGGCATTTTTTTCTATGAATTCTCTGGAGGATGAGGCATTGATTTCTGATTATTTTAATTAACCAAAAAAAAATTCCACACGGACATAAGTATGAAACTTCCATTCAAAAACATTCACAAATTAATGGCGGTTCGCTTGAACATTTCGTTCAACAAACTTCTCAGAAACTAAGATTTTAAATAAGGCATCTGCACCAACCTTCAGCTATTCCTCCTTTAATTTTCATTCCTTCTTTGAAAGCAATAATTCTATGGTTGTTAAAGCGCTAACAACTTTACAAACAATTTTTTTTTAAAAAAAATGCTTATTGCGGGTTTTCGAAACAAAAATAGAAGATGCAACCAATACTCTCATGGCTGCAAAATTGGGCCCAAGTCCAAGGCCTTCTAAGAACAAAGCCTCTCCAACCAGCAACAAAATCCAGCAAACATCCTCCTTATACCTACATGCTGAAGGAAAGCTCTTTGTGCACGGCATTATAATTAATCCATGCACCCGTCACCGCACATACGATGCATCAAGAACAAAAATATTCTCTGCGTACGTGTATCCATACATGTATCGCTGCGCATACATGCATAAAGAACAAAAATATTTTCTACGCACATACATGCGAATCAATCATCACATACGTGTGCGCATTGAAGCAAGACGATCACAAGACATAAGCACGAGGGTGCTATTTCTCACCCCAATCAACCAGCATGGAATGTGCAACTTGCTAGCGTTTGTGCCTTGGAGAGGACATAAAATGGGTGCGAACCACGACTGCAGATACAGAATTTATGCAGCCAGTTTGGAGTAATGTAGACATCTATGCAAAAGATTGCATCAAACTCTGCAAAGGCGGCCAGCCTGCAACTTGATTAAATTAACTTCCGGTGAAGCCTCACAGGGAGGCATCACAAAATTATGAGTATTGGTTGATGCCAAATAACAGGCACTCGATGCACACCAGCGGTCTGACCATTCCCAATCAACCATTGGGTGACTGCAACTAACAATTCGGTCACATTTTATATGATAAAACTCAAATGGAAGCAGTAGACACAAGCTCATCCTTTTGTCAGAATTTAATATTACCGAAGATGGATAGGGTCTACAAACGTTCCAAAGGAACCACCAAACTATTTCTCCGCAACCAAGAGACAGAGCATTAAATTGTTCACCATACATGTCTACGATGCATTTGAAGCATGCAAGAGTAAATATTGGGATCGTTACAGGCCAAGACCAACTGTTCGGCCATCTCTTCGCCGAAGTCCAGCAGTGTACTGTTTCTCCAGGTCGATCTCGAGCTCCTGTCTCTTTGCATGGAGGCTTCCACCATCCTCCTCGCTCTCGGGTTTGTTCTCTGGAATCGCATTGCCCTTCACACCCTAAAATTGACCATAGGTAGGAAGGCAACCTCAGACTCTAAAACTGTGTTAGTAGGGGTTGAGCTTCTTTGAAAGGTTAGTATTTTGGAAAGAGTTGTAATGAACTATGGTTATTGGTCAGTTCTTTTCTTTTATTTTCTTTTGTGAAAATCTAACATGAGGGGAAAAAAAAGGGAACAGAAATTACCATGAGTTTATTGAACTTCTCCTGACGCTCCCGATCTGAAAACAGATTTAAATCCCAGCGATTGGCTGTCTGTAACATATGAGCGGACAAATGAAGAAAGAGCAGGAAGTGTGGTGAGAATACTGATGCAACTTTAATACTAGAACCAAACATTTTGGAAAGTAAAAGCAATGTATATGTATCTGTTACCTCTTCAGCAGAACTGTTGTTTTTGTTACCCCACAGTAGCTTCTTCTTCTGGTCGGTAGACAAGTATCCAACTCCAACTCCAACTCCTACAAGGTTCCTATTCACTGAAGCACAATGGCAATCGATCGTAAGTAAAACATTGACGAGTAAATTTTCTAGGTTAGGTGAGAAGCGTAGTTTGCACCTTATCACTGGCCCTCTAGAGTTACTAAAAAGGAAATAGGAAAATGTGTAATTAACAAAAGCAAGAATTTGAGAATCCAATTATGAAACACAGTAGCAGTTCTAGCTAAGTTGACTTGGAGTCCCTACCACCTAGGCAGCATTCTGAGAACATGAAAATCAGAACAAGGAAGTTGGAAAGGCAAAATCTGTAGGTGATGGAACCATAGCATAAAATAAAGAAATATACCTGAGGACTTAAGAAAGAACTTGATGTTCAATTAAACCTCTGTGCATCATCAAAGTTATTGATAACAAATTACCATGGAAAAAATTAAATCTTCCACATTCATCACCTTAAGATCATTTGTATCCTAAACTCTCTTTTTTTTCAACACAAAAATGGGGGAGAAACCCCACATTACAGATGGACTGGGTGCAAGCAAAACTCACTGACATTTGAGGAAGACCACTTGATACCATACAAAAAATAATAACTTTCAAATTCAAAACCATAAAAGGATATTGTATCTGCCTTTTTTGTTCTCAGATATCCATTAATCTTGTCCCCAGGGGCAGGGGGACATGCTTGCTCACGTGCACGCAAGCATGCATGGTACAGCCAGCCACATACAAAACGACACCTTCCCAAATAGCTAGCATGCACTCAAAATGTCATCAAATACAATGATATACAGACTCCAAACAAGACATAGGACAAGTTATAAGGATTTCTTATGAGCAATTTTAATCTTCAAGCAGAAAGATATAAAGAATGGTTTCGCACATTAAAATAGACAGCAAAAGATTATTTGATGTTTGGGCAAGAAAGGCAAATTAATCTATAAATAAATAGAGTATATACACCAATAAATGGCAATAAAATATATGTGAGCTACAGATAGAAAGAATATGGAACTGCTAGAGGCAGTTGGTATTGGAAACGGACCGAGGCTTCTTATTAATTATGGGTTGCCTGAAATTAAGCTTCCTGTTGGACATGTCAAGCTTAAAACAAGTTCAGAACAATAATGGGTTATCCCTGGCTCTCCTAAGCCATCTTATAGCGTCAATCTAACACTATAACAATATGTATTGCTAAATATGCAATAAAAATAAATACTAACTCAGGTGCCAACCCAAAATTTAGCTCTTTCCCTGTTCTCCCACTCCTCACCTCATCCCCACTACTACTACTATGCACTCCTCCAATTCTCTCATCCTCTTCAGTTGACCCTCTTAACCATCACCTCCAGTCAAGCACAAAGCTCTCTCTCTCTCTCTCTCTCTCTCTCTCTCTCTCTCTCTGGAGACACACAAATTGGATCAATTTCAGGCTTGCAGTCAGTCCAGCCTGACTTAAGCTCAACCCAATTTTGTAGCTAACAGCACTAGGCCATCACAAATAATCCTCTTAAAAAAAATTTTCTTCTCTTTTAATCAGTTCTACAGATGCAATATGCATTGATGAACAAAAAGACTGCCCACTGATCTAATAAACAGTTTATGAAGTCAGTCAGATAAACACAACATATGAAACACAAGTTTCTTGAGGATACATGTTAAGTATAACATATTTTAGAGTTCAAGGCCATGCAAAACCCAATCACATTCTCATTTTCTTTTTGGAAGCATAAAATGATTTAAGGCTTAATCAGAATATTTTGATTAACATGGAAAGAAAGTAGACAAGCAAATATGCAACTGAAAATGATGTGATCACCATGCAATGAATGACCAGTAATTTAAAATTTTATGAGGAAGTTATAACACCAGGTGTACAATATGGATCACCTTCCACAGTAATGACAAGGACATAATATGAGCATAGAATCGTGTAATAGGGATGAGGATGACAAATCTAGTTAATATGCAAGTTAGAGAAGGTTTACAAGTAACACCTGTCAGAGTATCTGAGATCCTTAGACGTATGTAGCATGATTTGGTGTAGAATGGTTCCCATAGAGAAATGAAATCCACAAAGCTTTAAGGGTTTGGTGATGTTAAAATGTAACATGATTTGGTTCACTCAAGGTCTCATCTCCATTTCAATCAAAAGTTAACAACTGTGTGGATTTCATATGTTGAACGTCATTATCTGAACTCTACCAAATAAAAAGCACAGAATAATCCTCGTAAGAAAGAATTACTGGAGTGGACAAATGCTTTCTGTGCATAAGAATTATAGGAAGTTGGGATTTGCATCCCTTTCCATACAAGTTACCCATTACACACTCAACTTTAATTCTAGCCTTCTAATTAATTGAATTTAACACTAAGAAACCATTTTGAGTAATCAAATTAGGACTGAATACACTTGCATACATATGGTCATTGTAGTGTGATATATCGAAAGAAAATTCATTATAAACAAAAATGTCTGATTGTTTATCAGATCATTAATCTTTTGAAAGAATGGTTTTGTGTCTCTCAATGCAACTAGTGAGAATTAGTTATAAGCATTACAGGTTTAAACTACTCATGCAATATTATACATACTTTTCTACAGTGCTTGCCTCCAAATCTTGAATAAAAGCTCATATCTGCAAACTTCACTAAGAAAAATCCAATAACATAACATCCTATTAGTTCAGGGTGCATGTCCCATAGCAAGTAGGAACCATGTTCTCAAGAGAAATAGTAAAGTCTAATGTTGAAACATCTGATCAGGTACGGTCCAACCCACAGACAACTAAAGGTTAAACTGGAGAAAAATAACACAATTTGATACGAAATTGCATACAAGCAATAAACAAACTTGAACAATATATAAGCGATACAAATGGAATTAAATATTTTCCTTTTTATGTTACCAAATTGGAAATAAATACCCACCTAATTCAGCAGCCTTCATTGCTGCAACTTTCGCTGCATCAAGATCATTCCCACCTCCAGCCTGATTGGTGATTGAGCTCATAGGTTCCGAAGTCACTTTCTCATCCATCTCTTTTACCTGCTTTAAACTTGAGGAAGGCTTCTATCCGCAGCATTTCCTGAATTTAGGCCATAGATATCAGTAGAACTGTAGATAGTTGACAAAAAAAATGATACAATAAAATAAACATCAGCATGTTAATAAGAGCCTTTTTTAAAAAAAAAAAGGAAAAAAAAAACCTTCTGAATCACCAGGCTTAAGTCTCATTGCTGAAGGATTTTGCCTTTCAGTCACATTAGAGGATTTATCTAAATGTTGATCATATTTCCCATCTCGTCCCTGATAACCGGACAAACTTCTGTCTTCATTTTGCCTTTCTTCCTCTGGTTCTTTCTTACATTTCTCCTTGTACTTACCACCTTCCCGATCACTATGTTTCCTCTGCACCAAATCCTCTGGGTCATCAATTTCCTTGTTGCCACTCTTGTGAGTTTCTTTCAGTCGAAGGTTACCACTGTCTCTTCCTGGAGCTGCATCTTTCACATATCCCCTCATATCATCATGCAAAGATGAACGATCGTTCTTGTAATTTCCAGTGCTCCTGTGATGGTCCCTCCTGTCATCTTGAGTTTCTCTCTCTTTCTGCCGATCCCACTCTCCACTCTTGCCATAATCTCTGCTTGAGTAGATTTGCCTGCTTCCAATAACAGCTTTGCCATAATCTTTGTCGCTATATCTGTAATGTTCTTGAGCGTCATTTTCTCTCTCTTTCCTCTTAATCCTAAACTCCACGTTTTCATACTTCTCTCTAAAATGATTATCAGCATCTCGCTGACTATCTCGAGATCTATCAGATATGCTATCACGTATCGTACGGTCAGAACGAGTGCCATCCCTCAATTCATTACCCAATCGAGAAGACCTATGATAATTCCTCTCATCCTCATCTGCATGCCTCCTGTGCCTGCTATAATCATCATGCATATAGAAATCGTGAGAACTTCCATATGAGTGCCTGTCAGAATGTCTATGAGAATCATGTTCTCTGCTGGATCGATAACGACTGGATCCCCTTTCTAGCTCTCTTCTATTATCCTTCCTCCACTGATCATCAGACATTTTCGAATGGTCTTCCTTCAAGTGGACTGGACTACGGTTTCGTTCATGTTTGAGACTTTCTGTCAACATGACAACAAAAAAATGTTAAACATCTTAATGAAAAAAAATGTAATAACATAAACATGAAATAAACTACGCTTGGGACCATATCCAATTAATATCTTAATGAGAAAATGTATTAAATAAAACATGAAATAGACTAGGTTTGAAACATATATGATGCATCTGATATCCCTGTCAACCATTTGAGCTATAAGATAAGCAATTAGAATACAAAAATAAAAAATAAAAAGGAAAAAAGAAAAATAAAAAGATTCAACAACCATATTGGATGCATTTTCTGAATTAAGATCATGAATATAAGTAAGAATTTAACCAGTAATCTTGCAACTTCCAAATTGTGCGAGTGATAAAGCTTGAAACCTAAAGGATCAAGTGAAGACAGCAAAAGTAAAGGTCACTCACAGTACTGTAAAGGCTATTGACAATGGCCAAGTAGATTGCCCTTAATAGATCAGTCACAGTAACTGTTAAATCAGATGAATGCAAAGCATCCAAATCATAGTTATAACAAATGCTATAGCAGTTACAAAGGGTCATCCTCTAAGCTATAGTTCACATCACATTAAAAACTTGATTTGGCATGTGTATATGGTACCTTATAAGATTGCAACCTACTAGGAGCAATGAAAATTGCCTTCTACAACTTTATTAAGGAAAAAATAATAATAATAAAGCATAAAGAGACAGAAACCATCTTATTACAGGACTACCCCTTCCCTAAAGATTCATGGTCATGCAACAGAGAAATGGCCGTATTGCATATTATTCTTGATAAAAAAGGATGGAAAGTGTCACACCCAGACCCAAAAATTTGAGCTAGGATGACAACCCGCCGCATGCCAGGCATGCAAGGCGTCTTGAACTTATCACATAAATCAATATAAAGCAAATTCCATATCCATGATTTATTACAAACCAGAATTATCAGTCTTGGGCTATCTGCCCTACAAAAAAAATCTGAAAAATCAATAATAAAACTAAGTCTTCTTAATAGAAACTCCTTCTATCTCAATTATCCATCTTCATTCCTGAGGCTCTGAAAAACATTATGAGAATTTTATGAGCTCACACTCAATAAGTAAGCCTAATATAATTTCAAAATTTCATTTATCAGGCTATCATTAGGTTCATGTCATCAGATCAATTAGTTTGAAACTTAATTCAATAACAATTACATTGTTTATACTGTCATTATTTTTCTTTATGTGTCCCACGGCCCTACAATACACATCATGTGTAGCCCTCTTAAATATCCCCTAAGAGGAAGGGTCCTGGTACCAGTATCTGTCATCTGTCATGTGATAATCTGTCATGTGATAATGTGATAATCTGTCATGTGAGAATCTGTCATGTGGGATCTGTCATGTGATATCTGTCATCTGTCATCTGTCATATGAGAACCGCGGCGACACATAAAGTTTTACTGTCATTATCATATTACATATTATCATAGTAACAACATGATTTTGCCAAATTAACATAATTATATTTAACTGTAATTTCACAGTTCAAAATTAAATAATTAATAAAATTATAATACTTGACTTACTTACCACAGTACACGAATTTCACTTGATAACCCAGCTAATTGGACTCCTGGGAACCTACAGAATCATTTTTCATTATTAAATTTCTAAAATCTGAATTATAAAATAATTCTTAAACTCTACCCAAACCACTTCACGGGCCCAACTTTGGGCTTGAATATCTCTCAATGTATACACCCAAATAGGGAAATAAAATTATTCCCAGAAACTAGAATCAATCCTGATTCGGGCCATATATTTACTTTGCCATTCTCGGCCCGATACAGGGCCCAAAACGCTGCTCAAACTGGGCTCAGAGACGGCCCAACAAGGCCCAAAACTCGGACGGCCCAACGGCCCATTACTTTTTATAACCCAGCTCCTCTGTTTCAAAAGAAACAGAGGAGCTGAGAGCGCCGGCGGCCAGGGCCGCCGCCGGCCAAATTGAAGGCGGTCCGGCCGCCGTTGGCCGGACCGTGGCCGGCCGCCGCGGCCAGCCTCCCCCACTCTCTCTCTCATCAATTTGATTTAATTTCTTCTCTCTATCTCATCGCGCGGCTCGAAATCACGCCGGCGACCTTGCCGGCCAATCCGGGGTCCGGCCTCCGGTGGCCGGGCCAGAGCCGGCCACCGCCGTGGCCGGCCTCCCTCTCTTTCTCTCTCCCTAATTTCTCTCTTCTCTCTCACTGTCATCCGCGGCTTAAGGATTACGCCGGCGGCACGGCCGGCCACCATGGCCGGCCGGACCTCCACCGGACGCACGCCCGGCGCCGGTGGAGGTCTCCGACCAAGGCCCAGGCCCGGCGAGGCGGCGAGCACACCGCCGGGCCCGAACCAAGATCGGACCGCCGGTCCTCACCGATCACGTCTCCTCCCTCCTCCGCTCTCTTCTCTCTCTCATTGTTCTCCGGCACCCCACCGGACGCCGCCCCCGGTGCCGGTGGGGTTGTCGGCCGGGCTCAGGCCCGGCGAGGCGGCGGGCACGCCGCCGGGCCTGAACCAGCATCGTCACAGGAGGAAGGGAAGGGAGCTGGGTTCTGTAACCCGGCTCCTCCCTGTTCTCCGTTTTTTTTTTTTTAACTTTCTCTCAATCCTTCTCTCTCTCATGCATGGACAGGGGACTTACCAGAGGCAGGCGCTGGGGAAGAAACGTCCGCACGAGGAGATGATGAGAAGGGGGCATCCACGTATGATGGGAAGGAGGGTTCCACATCTTTTATAGGCATTGCAGAGTCCCCAAATCAAGGGACTCTGTAATTAGATATACAAATATCTAGAATCATCTGAATAACTCTCATCTAGAGTCTATCATCTGAGTGATATAACTCTCACGAGCAATTAAGATATACTTGGAATTCAAATATCTGGAGTCTATCATCTGACCTCGTGATAACTCTCACGAGCAGTTGAGAAATCTAGGGGATTACATTCTCCCCTCTTATAAAAATTTCGGCCTCGAAATTGATAACTTTTATTAGAGAAAATTAAAGGTCCAAATTTCTGTCCCAAGGACTAACAATCAACTAAAGCTAACAGTTTTCAATCATTAACTATTTTAAGATACAAATAGTCGTGGATACTTTTCTTTCATTTCTTCTTCCAGTTCCCAAGTAGCCTCCCTTTCAGAATGATTATTCCATTGCACCTTGACATAGGGAATGGTACGCCGTCTTAGAACTTGATCTTTGCGGTCTACGATACGCAAAGGATGCTCCTCATATGATAAATCTTTCCTCAACTGTATAGGCTCATATGCTATGACATGGCTGGGGTCAGAGATATACTTCCTCAGCATAGATACATGAAAAACATTGTGTACCCCAGATAGAATCGGAGGCAGTGCCAGGCTGTAAGCAACCTCTCCAACTCTGCTCAAGATCTCAAAAGGTCCAATATAACGTGGACTCAGCTTTCCTTTAATCCCAAATCTCATCACATCTTTGGTTGGTGATACCCTTAAGAAGACATGATCCCCAACCTGGAATTCCAATTCCCTTCTTCTGACATCAGCATAGCTCTTTTGCCTGCTCTGAGCTGTACGAAGACGCTCCCTGATCAAATGCACCTTATCTACTGTTTGCTGAATCAGCTCAGGGCCTAGCAACTTCCTTTCCCCCACGTCATCCCAACATATAGGAGATCTGCACCTCCTACCATACAGAGCTTCAAATGGAGCCATCTGGATGCTGGCTTGGTAACTATTATTATATGCAAACTCCACCAAAGGTAAGTGGTTATCCCAAGCTCCACCCAAGTCCATCACACAGGCTCGCAACATGTCCTCCAGAATCTGTATGGTCCTCTCTGATTGTCCATCTGACTGGGGATGATAGGCTGTACTGAAGTTTAGTTTGGTTCCCATGGCCTTATGAAGGCTCTTCCAAAACTGGGACACAAACCTGGTATCTCTATCTGATACAATAGATACCGGAACACCATGGAGTCTCACGATCTGTTCAATATACAAATTAGCCAATCTTTCACTAGAGACCCCAACTCTGAAAGGTAGGAAATGAGCTGATTTTGTTAGTCTGTCCACAATGACCCAAACTGCATCGTTGCTCTTAGGAGTTTTGGGCAGACCAGTCACAAAGTCCATTGTAATCTTTTCCCATTTCCACTGTGGAATCATCAGAGACTGAAGAGGTCCTGCAGGCCTTTGATGCTCGGCTTTCACTTGCTGACACACCAAGCACTTGGCCACATACTGAGCAATCTCCCTCTTCATGCCTTTCCACCAAAAATTTTCCTTTAAGTCTCTGTACATCTTAGTGCCACCTGGATGCACAGTATAGGGAGAGTAGTGAGCCTCTTTCAAAATTTCAGCCTTTAGCTCTTCACTGTTTGGCACACAAAGTCTTCCTTCAAATTTCAGGGATCCATCTTCCATTATATAAAATTCATTCTGAACTCCTGATTGTACCACTTCTTTAATCCTTTGTAGCTCTGGATCTTCCATCTGGGAGGACTTGATTCTGTCAACTAAGGTCGGCTGGAGTACAAGTGCTGCAATAAGTCCATCAGACTGCTGTACTCTCAGACCAACCTCCCACTTCTCCAGATCTCTCAATACGTGAGGCTGGGAGGTAATCATAGCAGCTAACTCAGAAGAGGATTTTCTGCTCAAGGCATCAGCTACTACATTGGCCTTCCCAGGATGATACTGTAGATTCAGGTCATAATCCTTCAATAGTTCCAACCACCTCCTCTGCCTTAAATTCAGCTCCTTCTGTGTGAAGATGTATTTTAAACTCTTATGATCTGTATACACATCACACGACACTCCATATAGATAATGCCGCCAAATCTTCAGAGCAAAAACCACAGCAGCCAATTCCAGGTCATGAGTAGGATAATTTTGCTCATAAGGTTTCAGTTGTCTGGAGGCATAAGCTATCACTCTTTCATTCTGCATCAAAACACATCCCAATCCTTTTCGAGAGGCATCAGTGTATATAGTAAAACCTTCAGATCCCGTTGGAAGAACAAGAATGGGAGCTGACACCAGGCGCTGCTTTAACTCCTGGAAACTTTCCTCACACTCCACTGTCCAGTCAAACTTCACTCGCTTTTGGGTTAAGCGAGTTAGGGGTAGAGCAATGCGAGAAAAATTCTCCACAAATTTTCGGTAATACCCGGCTAATCCCAAGAAGCTTCTGACTTCTGCCACATTGGTAGGTCGGCTCCAGTTAGTGATAGCTTCAATCTTTTTCGGGTCCACAGATACACCATCTTTAGAGATTATATGACCCAAGAAAGATACTTGATCCAACCAAAATTCACACTTCTTCAGCTTGGCATAAAGCTTCTTCTCTTGCAGAATCTGTAGCACAATTCTCAGGTGGTCCTCATGCTCCTTATGGCTCTTGGAATATATCAGAATATCATCAATGAAAACCACCACAAACTGATCCAGATATGGTTTAAAAATTCTGTTCATTAAGTCCATGAATGCTGCTGGGGCATTAGTTAACCCAAACGGCATCACCAAGAACTCATAGTGGCCATATCTGGTTCTAAATGCTGTCTTTGGTACATCCCCTTCTTTGACTTTAAGCTGATGGTACCCGGACCTAAGATCAATCTTTGAGAATATCCGGGCTCCTTGAAGTTGATCAAACAAGTCGTCAATCCTTGGCAGAGGATACTTATTTCGCACTGTTACTTTATTGATTCCCCGGTAATCAATGCAGAGTCGAAGACTGCCATCCTTCTTCTTAACAAATAGAACTGGAGCACCCCAAGGAGAAGCACTGGGTCTAATAAATCCTCGATCTAGGAGCTCTTGCAGTTGATCCTTCAGTTCTTTTAGCTCAGCCGGGGCCATACGGTAAGGGGCCTTTGATATAGGCCCAGTTCCAGGAACTAGATCAATAGAGAACTCGACTTCCCGATCAGGAGGTAAATTAGTCAAATCCTCAGGGAAGACATCTGGAAATTCTCGAGCTATGGGAATATCCTCCAACTTGGTCTCTTCTTGCTGAAGGTCCTTGACTACAGCAAGAAATCCTTGACCACCACTCATCAAATACTTTCCAGCCTGCATCGCTGATATGAACACTGAGGCTAGGTGTTTATGACCACCAATAAAACTGAATTCAGGCTGGCTTGGAATTTTGAAGTTGACAGTCTTCCTGAAGCAGTCTACTGAAGCATGATTGGAGCCAACCAATCCATTCCAAGGATAACATCGAAAAACTTCAGTGGAAGGACAATGAGATCAGCATTCAACCTCCTATTCTCCAAGATAATTGGGCAAGATTTGCATACTGTGCCAACTTTCATAACATCTCCATTTGGAAGCGCAATATGCAGCTCTTGCTCTAGAGGAATAGGTGTCAATGATGCATTCTTGTCAAGATAGATGTCAGATATGAAAGAATGCGTAGCACCCGGGTCAATTAAAGTTTGAGCGTAAGCAGTACCTACTTTAATCATTCCTGGACATAAGTGTAATTTGTTTTAACATTAAGGATTGCACCTACTGTTAATTAACTGTCAATGCATTGCACTAGATAAGACTGTAATACTAGATATAACATTAAAGGGTATACCTGTCACCACAGAATTAGATGCGGCAGCGTCCTGCTGAGTGAGGTTGAAGACCCGTCCCTGGGTCCTCGGTGGCTGCTGCTGCTGTTGCTGGCTCGTTCCTTGACTTGAAGAAGGCTGATGATCCTTCCGAAAGGGACATGTAGCAATCTTGTGATCAGTTTTCCCACAGACAAAGCAGGCACCAGTCACTCTGCGGCAAGGCTTTCCAGGGTGGGAGTTACCACAATGAATGCAACGAGTTTCCTTATTCTGTGGTTCAGCTGGAGCCTGATGTGCACCCTTCTTCTTGGCCTGAGCAGAGGATTGGCCAGAAGTAGGCCCTTTTCTCTTCTTCCGCAGCTCCCAATCCTTTTGAACAGCATTCATATCCCTCTCAATCACCAAGGCCTTATTCACTACAGCACTGTAAGTGAGGAGCTCAAATGCATTGACCGCTTGCCTCAGTCTGGGTCGCAGTCCCTCAGTGAATCTGGTGACCTTGGCTATTTCATTGGTCACAATATTTGGAGCAAAACGGGCCAACCTGGTGAATTCGGCTTCATACTGGGCCACAGAAAGATCCTTTTGCTCCAACTTGATAAACTCTGATTCCATCTGTCTCTGTACACTCCTGGGGAAGTATTTGTCGAAGAATATCTCTCTAAACTCTCCCCAAGAAATAATCTGTCCATTCCGACGCTGCTCCTCGACTAACCACCAATCATAGGCTTCTCCCTGGAGAAGATAGGTGGCAAATCTGATCCGCTCCATATCCTGACTACCATGGGCCAAAAGCCTTCTCCATGTCTCGCACCCACCGCTCAGCATCAACAGGGTTGGTGGATCCAGAGAAAGGGGCAGGGGCAAATTTCTTGAAGTCTGCAAAGCTGCGGCCAACCCTACCCAGGATTGAGATGGAGTAGGCTGGGTCTGTGGAGTAGTAGAGTCGGCTGAGTCTGTGGAACAGGAGGGGCAGGCTGTGTCTGCGGAGCAGTGTGAGTAGGCTGAGCGGACAAGCCTGCAGAATCTGGTGCTGCAAGTCCCGCATCGACTGCATACCCGAGAGAACCTGAAGCATCTCGGTCTGGGGTTGCTGCTGATCAGTCCCGACTGAATTGGCAGGGGCAGCAGCTCGGTGGCTTCCAGACCTCCTGGTTGGCCAGCATTACCAACCTGGGAACTCTCATCATTTTGTCGACTTCTAGTGCGACGTGCCATTCTTATTCCTGATAAATTAGTTGTAATTAATATCACTGTAAACATTAATTGTTAGGCTTTCAAAGCATAATTTCTGAGATTCCTTTAAATTTATAATTGTCTCTCACTCTAGTGTTTTGCCTAAAGTGTCATCATGTATATGTCCCTAATGTCATAACCAGGCTCTGATACCACTAAAGCTGTCACGCCCCAGTCCCAAAATTTGAGCTAGGATGACAACCCGCCGCATGCCAGGCATGCAAGGCGTCTTGAACTTATCACATAAATCAATATAAAGCAAATTCCATATCCATGATTTATTACAAACCAGAATTATCAGTCTTGGGCTATCTGCCCTACACACAAGCAAATCTGAACTAAATCAATATAATAAAACTAAGTCTTCTTAATAGAAACTCCTTCTATCTCAATTATCCATCTTCATTCCTGAGGCTCTGAAAAACATTATGAGAATTTTATGAGCTCACACTCAATAAGTAAGCCTAATATAATTTCAAAATTTCATTTATCAGGCTATCATTAGGTTCATGTCATCAGATCAATTAGTTTGAAACTTAATTCAATAACAATTACATTGTTTATACTGTCATTATTTTTCTTTATGTGTCCCACGGCCCTACAATACACATCATGTGTAGCCCTCTTAAATATCCCCTAAGAGGAAGGGTCCTGGTACCAGTATCTGTCATCTGTCATGTGATAATCTGTCATGTGATAATGTGATAATCTGTCATGTGATCTGTCATGTGATCTGTCATGTGAGAATCTGTCATGTGAGTCATATGAGAACCGCGGCGACACATAAAGTTTTACTGTCATTATCATATTACATATTATCATAGTAACAACATGATTTTGCCAAATTAACATAATTATATTTAACTGTAATTTCACAGTTCACAAATTAAATAATTAATAAAACTTGACTTACTTACTACACGAATTTCAATTGATAACCCAGCTAATTGGACTCCTGGGAACCTACAGAATCATTTTTCATTATTAAATTTCTAAAATCTGAATTATAAAATAATTCTTAAACTCTACCCAAACCACTTCACGGGCCCAACTTTGGGCTTGAATATCTCTCAATGTATACACCCAAATAGGGAAATAAAATTATTCCCAGAAACTAGAATCAATCCTGATTCGGGCCATATATTTACTTTGCCATTCTCGGCCCGATACAGGGCCCAAAACGCTGCTCAAACTGGGCTCAGAGACGGCCCAACAAGGCCCAAAACTCGAACGGCCCAACGGCCCATTACTTTTATAACCCAGCTCCTCTGTTTCAAAAGAAACAGAGGAGCTGAGATCGCGCCGGCGGCCAGGGCCGCCGCCGGCCAAATTGAAGGCGGTCCGGCCGCCGTTGGCCGGACCGTGGCCGGCCGCGCCGCGGCCAGCCTCCCCCACTCTCTCTCTCATCAATTTTTTAATTTCTTCTCTCTTCTCATCGCGGCGGCTCTCACGCCGGCGACCTTCCGGCCAATCCGGGCGGTCCGGCCTCCGTGGCCGGGCCAGAGCCGGCCACCGCCGTCCGGCCTCCCCTCTCTCTCTCTCCCTAATTTCTCTCTTCTCTCTCACTGTCTCCGCGGCTTAAGGATTACGCCGGCGGCACGGCCGGCCACCATGGCCGGCCGGACCTCCACCGGACGCACGCCCGGCGCCGGTGGAGGTCTCCGACCAAGGCCCAGGCCCGGCGAGGCGGCGAGCACACCGCCGGGCCCGAACCAAGATCGGACCGCGATTGTTCACCGATCACGTCTCCCTCCTCCTCCGCTCTCTTCTCTCTCATTGTTCTCCGGCACCCCACCGGACGCCGCCCCCGGTGCCGGTGGGGTTGTCGGCCGGGCTCAGGCCCGGCGAGGCGGCGGGCACGCCGCCGGGCCTGAACCAGCATCGTCTCATGGAGGAAGGGAAGGGAAGGGAGGGAGCTGGGTTCTGTAACCCGGCTCCTCCTTCTCCGTGTTTTTTTTTTTTTAACTTTCTCTCTCAATCCTTCTCTCTCATGCATGGACAGGGGACTTACCAGAGGCAGGCGCTGGGGAAGAAACGTCCGCACGAGGAGATGATGAGAAGGGGGCATCACGTATGATGGGAAGGAGGGTTCCACATCATCTTTTATAGGCACTGCAGAGTCCCCAAATCAAGGGACTCTGTAATTAGATATACTTGAAATTCAAATATCTAGAGCCTATCATCTGACCTCGTGATAACTCTAACGAGCAGTTGAGAAATCTAGGGGATTACATAAAGACAGCCCTTTATACCTTTTTTTTTTTTTTTTTTGGAAAAAAAAAAAACTTTATGGTTGAGCAAAAAGAGATGTTAAGAAATGTCACTGCTAACTAGGGTCAAAGGAGAGATATCAATGTTGATTGCCTCTAAAAACATATTTTATTCAGCTTTGGAATGAATTTGTTATCATGTTGTCCCTCAAGAATCAAGCTAGCTCATGAAAGTTTCCTTAGAATTGTAAGGCATTTGACAAATATGACTAGAAAAGACAGAATCGTAGCATGCTCACTACTCCACAACCCATCAAACCAATAAGAACTTCAACTTCCATGAGAATTGCCATAAGAGTGAATCTCAAGCACCCAAGAAAAAAATATTGCAGAGAAATGACTCTCTGGAATGAACATCAAAAGCATACACCCAAGAGACCATAAACACAACCAACAAGCACAAACTGCCTTGTGATGTGGACTTTTAATCTCTCTCGGTTATTTGCTCCTTTTATGAGTTGCATCCCATGACAATATAAGCTTAATGAAGCCCTTTCTCATGACATACGCCCAAGCTTTTCAGGTCTAGATTTTAAACCTGAGACACAAAGTAATGTCCTAAACCTTTCCCTGGTTCTCTTCAAATGTTCAGAATGTTTATTCTTCACCACTTGATCCTCAACAAGCAACAAATTATAATTTTAACTTAGTCTATTCACATCAATTGACTGCTACCACGTTTCCATTATCAGCCAATAATGCTAAAATGCTTCTTTCCTATCTTCCTAACAAATCAATATGGCACCATTGGACTTTATTAACCATGAGTCACACAAGCAGCAAAAATCACACATCTTAGAAGAGCAATCCACCACACCATCCACTTCTCTCCAAAACTTTTCAATGCCTTCATCCACCAATCGATCAATTCTATATCCAAGATAAAAGTATTTATTGTGGTCTGATTCTAACTTACATTCCCAGAAAAACTTTCAGGAGTATATTTCCACTAAAGCCACATCAGTATACACATGACAAATCATACTGATTTTAAACCTTTATCCTTTAAAGTTCACCTCCATATGTCCAGGTTAGCATTCAAACATAATTGCATCTTCTTCCCTAACAATCCATCAATGCCTTGCTAGTAGAAAATATACCATACAAAAACAACAAGAACCAAACACACATCTTAATCAAACAAGGGATCATGGTCAAGAACCAAACATACTCCTTAATCAAATAGGGCATTATGGTTGACCCTTAGACTCAAACCGCTTTCACAAGAAACACACTTATCTTGTGAAAGATCTTCTAACATTCCCTTGATCCATTGGCAACACACTTACTTGGAGAGAGATTTTCTAACGCTTCCTTGATCCATCACATCTCCTTAGTGACAATGTGCTCTTCCCAACAACCAACTTTATACAACTACCGTATGCTGCTTCTCAATGTTAACAAAAGCAACGTGTAGTTATCATTAATCTTCCCATTGCCTGGGTAAACAATAGCATTCACCAATTGCCTTTCTCATACAAATTCAGGTTAAAGATTTTTTAAAAAAGGGAGCATTTCAGTGATTCTATCTATCACAACAACTTTACCTCTGAAATTAATTTTTATCAACCTCTTTCAATATTCCCAATTAATTACCTTGAGATAACAAACCAATAGTATTTCCTTCATTCTAAAATTATTCCCAGTTCATCTATAAATAAACTGCTGCATTTTCAATAATAAGAAAATTAAAAGAAGTAATCAAGCTAAAGGAACTTCAAATTGAGTGACAAGACTGCTGGAATAAAATGATCTGTCAGCTCTGAATCATCCTGTCAAATTAATGTATTTTTCTAGGTATCAACAATTCAATAAAAGAATAGAAATTCTATTGGCAACTCTAGCCCAGTGATAAAAATCATTCTTGAGGGAAAGTCCAATCAACATCTGCATGAAGAAAAATCAAGATTGGGGATAACTTAAGAGGAAGAAAGGAAGTGATTTTCCAAAAATGAAGACTTTGGAAGCAACTAGATAGTGCTTGAACATAAGGACCAATCAGACTGAGTCACATCATCATCACTTCCTTTTGAGGATCTTAGTTCCAGATGTCCAATTAAACTCTTAGCCCTCCACCTACAAATATAAACTGAGACACATCAACAATATCCAAGTTTCTTTTCAATGCAATCAAATGGGCATTGCAAGCTCATAATTTGTGCTTAAATATCCATGAAGCAGCTACTTCCATATCTTTCTTATTTCCTTAAAAACTTGTAAACTGAAAATATTTATTTTCACTCCAAAAGCAATCAAAAGGTTCAAGCATTACCAAAACCCGCCCACGAAATTGTTTCACTCAGTAAGTCTGGTGGCTGTATGTCAGGACTTGACAGCTTAAAATTTATCCTAATCCAACCATTATGGAGACTTCTTGGATTTGCAAGAGAGTCAAATGTAGTGATATTCAAGAAATATGGCGGGATATGGAAATCAAAAATGAAAAAAATGGTTATATTAATGATCTCCATAATAAGTTGAGGACTCTAAAAATTTCCAGTGCATAGCAAGGGATGTAAAAGGGCGTGAACAAATAAAATTACTCTGTGTTCATATTTTCTTGCAAATTGTTGTTTTAAGAAAGAGAAAAAAAGAAATTTATTAAAGAAAGGATGAAATATCTTTTTTTTCCTCCTTTATTATAATGCTCTGTAGACATCTTGTCAAACATTTAACCACATGATCATTTATAACTTCCATTACATAAAAATATCTGCATTAAGCATGGCTATAGATAAAAACCCAATGATCAAGTAAGGAACAAATTGACAAAAATAACTCTGTTTATGAGTTCCTAGAGAGTATGTTTTAATGCATAGCCTCTTTCTTTCTTTTCAGAGGGGAGGGGTTACATTTAGACAACTAGTAGCACTGTAACAGCTTATGCTCTATACTGATCACCATCTCACATTAATAAATATCAAATAACAAGCAAATATTCTAATTTAGCTTTGACAAGTTCTTACAGACAAGATATCACAAAGCTACCGAATAGCTGCTTCAATGCTAATGCAAAAGGCATTTTACCCAAATGATAGTAAAAGACTAAGAATAGATTATGCTAGAACCCAAGAAACAAAGTGGGATTACTAACCCCGAGATGAATCTGAATCTGAATCACCAATAGGTGAATGGCGGCGGTACTTCCTATTAGCTGCATCATTTGAGGGTCTACGAAATGAAGCCTTTGCATGAGATTTATGAGGGGATGATGTTGGCAAGCCAGAATCCATAAAACCAGCGCCTAAATATTCAACAATGTTATATTATTCTATTAATCAGATATCACATATAAAAATATTTAATAAGAGCAGGAAACATAACTCAAGAAAGAAACAAAAAACATGGCATGCACACACACACATGCTCATAGGCACTAGCAGCCATCTAAACCAGTCAGCATAATAAATCATGCATGCCAACAGGCCATAATAAATATTAAATAAAGAAAACAATGGGAACACATTACTTTTCTCCAATCCACATATTTTGCATCATTAGACATGATTTGAGATGTTCTCAGGAACCACCTTTAATAAAAATAAGATTATTTTGTTAAGTAATAAAAAGCTACTACAATGGGTTATGAATCAAAATGCACAGTTCTAATTAGTTTTTGTCAAATGATATCATTAGGGAGAGCTAATTAAAGAATCAGATAGATCAGTACAAAATGGATAATTTTTTCCATGCATAGAATTGGTTAAGGTCGTGACAAATCAAGCAACCCAGCTTCCACAGCTTACTTTAATCCCTTTTATTTTAAGTCAGATTTTTTTTTAAAAAAAAAGAAGAATGAATGAACGAAAGATCTTTGCCTCCTAACTCCTAAACCTATTTTCTTCCAAATGAAAGCAAAAATCCTTTTGGGAAAGAAACCCTAATTTCATTTATACCTCAACCTTTGTTTCGGTCTTCATTTGGAGAATTCTAAATTTTGAAAGAGCGTCTGCTTTTTCCAAACACCGGTCACATAATTTTTTTTTTTTAATTTCACAACTTCCAGTTCCACAACAAATACATCCTTCCTAATTCCATCCTTAAATTTCAGAAACCTACGAAATGGGTCAATTTTTCGAACACGATCCAATCCCAAAGTAACAAACAAATATATTTAATCACAAATTCATCCTAAGCTACCAAATCTTGCAACTTAACAAAAAAGAATCAACAAGAAATGATAAAGCATCCGCAAATCAAGCCTCTAGAAACAAGATAACGGTAGGACCAGAGTATTAGAGACGGAAGACGGATGAGAAGAAAACCTTCTGAAACTTCGACGAAAAAACCTTCCCTTCTCCTCCTCGGTTCGTGATCGATCGCTAGGGCTTGAGGTTCGATGGAAAAGGCCTGGCACCCTAGAATAAATACCCGTCGCTGTTCCGTCTCCTCTAGTTAAATTAAGATGCACCCTTCGCCAAACCTCGCCACGTTCAGTCGAGTTGGACCGGTTTGCCGAGACTCGACCAGAAGACTGCTGCGACCGTGGGTCCGTAGGTTAAGCCGGCGATCGACAAAGATGGGATCACTCTGATCCAGCCCGCTCGTAGGACAAAGTTGGGCCTCTTCTGCCATACTTATACGCACACGGAAAGACTTTCCATATCAGAAAGCGGTGCAGCAAATGCGTATTAAATATGCGGATTGATCGTGCATATATATATATACAATGCACGATAAAATTTATTAAGCTTTAGCACCTATGACAGCATGGATACACAATCAATTCGTATGTCTGATGCGCGCTTATTATACCACCTTTCGATACAGCAAGTCTTTTTCATTCGTTCACATATCACTATAGAAAAAGATTTACTGCACTATCACTGGAAAGACAGTGCAGCAAGCATACATCGGGTGTATGAATTAACTGCACATATGTGTCATCATGCATGCGATGCACGTAAAGCTTATTGGGCTTTGGCATGTTGACGATACAAATATGCGATCAATCCATATGCCTGATGCGTGCTTACTACACCACTCACATGCTTGATGCGTACTTACTATACCATCCTTGATGTGGTAAGCATTTTTCCATCACTATATATTATGAGTGGCATTGAGAATCCCTGTCCATCAATGGCTGCATCTTGGCCAGAATTAACTTATTTGAAATCATTAGATTCCTCTAAAAAATCATTTTTCTTTACTAATGTGCATTTTTTTCTAGAGTATTTGGTTGCTTCCTAGTCAGAATTTACTTATTTGAAATCCTTAAATTCCTCTAAAAAATCACTTTTCTTAACTTATGTGGATTTTTTTTTCTACAGTATTTGCTCTGTTACTTGATCTTTCGGCCATTATTATGTATACAAGGAGTAAGGGGTCCTCAAACTGCTGAACTAGAGGATGCCCTCCTCTTCAACACCCGTGTCCCATGATTTTGGGGACAAAGTCTCGGACGAAGGACGGAAGTTTTACTCTCCTAATAAGCCAGCATCTTCTATAGAACATTATCTAAAAAAATGCTTTGTCAACAGAAGAATATGACAAAACATAGTGTTTTACTGACATGCAACAATTTTTTTTGGATCATTGGCTAGTAACTGGAACCCTATAACCTTTAAATTGTCATTTAAAAGAGAATATAAAGATTGGAAATCAATTGTAATTAGTCTTGAACAGCTCTGATAATGACAGGCATAATTGCATCTCTGTTTTATACATAATACTTTAGCACAGATATTCCATCTATAATTATAATTAAAGTTTTATATATAAAAAAAATAAATATTTCTCATCCACAATTTTTTGATACAAGGTCTGTGCGCGGATCCTTTTCTCTCGTATGCAGATCATCATTCCTCGCCTCATCGCCCCTGAGCAGGGAGCATTCATTAGAGGGCGATGTATTACTGATAATATCCTTATTGCTCAGGAGTTCATGCATGATCTTCAGAGATCTTCCCGCAGTCAGGGCCTTATGGCTGTCAAACTGGACATGGAGCGAGCTTATGATAGATTGAGTTGGGATTTTCTGTATCGAACTCTTCAGGAATTTGGGTTTGATACTCTCTTTATTGATTGGATCAGGGCTTGTATTCACAGACCATCATTCTCTCTTCTCATTAATGGAAGTCAAACGGATTTTTTCCACTCTGAAGTGGGTCTAAGGCAGGGATGCCCTTTATCCCCTTTTCTGTTCATCCTTGCTGCGGATGATATGTCTCGCTCGCTCTCTCAGGCTCAGCTGGATTTATGTATTACCCCATTCTCTGCGGGCCCCCAAGGGCCAACAGTCTCCCATCTCCTATTTGCTGATGACTGCATCTTGCTTGGGAGAGCTCATGTCCACAATGCAACCTCCTTTGCTTCAGTGATTCAGCGCTACTGTCAGGCCTCTGGTCAGAAGATCAATTTTCAGAAATCTTCTATCTGCTTCAGCCCGCGGATCTCTGATACTACTAAAATAGCCATCAACCGCACCTTGGGCATTACTAAACAGACTAATCGCTTATTTTATCTGGGAATCCCTATAACTGGTAGACGGCCCAGATGTAGTGACTACATTGACATTGAGTGCCGGATCCATGATCGTCTTGATGGATGGCATATCACTGGGTTATCTATGATGGGTAGGGTTACCCTCTTACGATCTGTCCTCACTCTCTTCCTCTTTACCTTCTGTCTAACTCCATTATTCCACTGACGTGTTTGCGGAGGATTGAGAGGAGCTTTAGGGACTTCCTTTGGGCATCCAGACAGGAGAGGCATGGTATCCATTAGATTGATTGGGACACTGTTTGTTTGCCAATTTCTGAGGGTGGCCTTGGCATTCAGTCGCTGATCGTGAGGAGGGAGTCTCTGATTGCTAGGCATGCTACGTGGTTCCTTCTCGATCTGCACTCATTATGGAGCTCTTTTATGCGAGCCAGATATGGAGACTGGTCTCCCACTATGGATTTTCAGTCTGTTCGGGGACATTCTTTCTTTTGGAAGGAGGTTTGCCGTCATGCTCCAACTATTTTGGAAAACATCTCCTGGTTGATTGGTGATGGCTCATCGGTAGATGTTGTCCAAGATACGTGGATTGCTGATATCCCTCTTTCTTGTTGGCCTACCTTTATCAATGCTAATGTCCCCTGCAGTTTGAGAATCAGTGATTTAATCTCTCATGACTGCTCCTCTTGGCACCTGCCCACGGTGACCCGATTCTTCGGTATTGAGCTTGCTTACAGGATTCTCTCTATCCCTCTCACTCTGAGACCCACTACTGATGCTAGACTCTGGAAAAGATCTTGTCTCCCCAGTGCTCCTCTGAGGGATCTTTTGAAAATTTACAGGCCACACGCTCAGCGTAGGATGGATGTGGCGTGGATTTGGCGGCTTCCTACCCATCCTAGGATTCAGTTATTCATGTGAAGCTTGCTTGGGACTGCCTCTCAACCTGCTCTTTGCTTTCTAGAAGGGGGCTATCTATCAAGCCGAGGTGTCCTGTGTGCTGTCAGGAGGAGGAGACTACTGATCATGCTATCTTTTCTTGCCCCAGAGCTAGACAGATTTGGCAAATTATTGGCTATCAGTTTGGGCAGGATAGCACTACTTCTACTATGCGACTCTTTTCTATGATATTTGGAGAGGCACTCAGCAGCAAGCTGCCACCTGGACTTACACAGCTTACCAGATCTGGATATCACGAATCATCTTGTTTTTACTGATGATCGTACATCTCCATATATGACAACCAGAAAAGCGATCTCCTTATCTACGGAATACACTCACCACTGCTTTGCATCAGATTTTGACAGTCCTGCCACTGGGGTCCCTCTGCTGCTTTGGCAGCGAACCGGCATATGGTTTTCATTGCTTGGGAGCCCCCCCAGGGTTTGTTAAAATCAATTTTGATAGCAGTGTCCGGGGTAGACTTGCTGGTTCAGCCTTTATAATACGTGGTTTTGATGGTGCTATGCCGGCGGCTGGGGGCATTGGTCTTCTGGATTGTTTGGTCCCGCTAGTGGAGCTTTACGCAGCCTGGACGGGTATCTCCTATGCCACTCGGATCCTCCGTGCTCATAGTCTTCTCATCGAGGGAGACTCTCTCACTGTTATCAAATGGCTCCGCCAGGATAACGGTGATCCGGCTGCATCTAACCCTCTGCTACATGATATCCGGGTCATCCTTCAGGAAGCTCATAGAGTCCACATTGGTCATGTCTATAGGGAAGCCAATGCGGCGGCTGACTGGATAGCAGGTTCGATGGCTTATCATTATGGGATTAGGATCTGGAAGCAGGGTGACCCATGCCCTTTTGTACTTAAACAGATCTTATATTCTGACTTATCTGGGCTGACTCACACTAGACTAGTATGATTAATGTGATCACCTGTTTGTACCAAAAAAAAATTCCTTAATTGATCAGAGAGCGCTTAGGTTGCAAGAGTATTTCTACGACGTGGACAGTATACTAGGTTTCTATTGGTTAGGCATTTTGTGCAACTTTTAATATATAAAATCCTGCCGCATACTCAAGTAGCCAAGCTTTACAGAGTTCACCGCAGCTTGGATTGCAAAGGACCAATCGCCAACCTATGGCCCTGTGAGTTGGGTGTTTTAGACCCACTTAATAGCAGTTTTTATTAAAAAAAAATCAAATAAGGCCTTTTGAGGTGTAAGTTAATGAACCATTAACATCAACGACTAGCTAGCTTTAGTTAGACACTGATCAAGTATGCATGATTGGTGAAGTAATTCCGGCCGCTTTGTATGTGTCCATGTCTCCACCGCTCTTCAAAGTTCCAACCTCCTAATAATCCGCAATGATAGAATTTATCTCGTGATAGGAACAGGACAAAGACTGGTATCAATTTAGAAGCCTTAATTCTTAAGACATGGCATGAAAAACTTTATACATTCTTGTGCAATGACAAGTAGACCCTGCGATCAGTGGCTCCTCTTAGGCGGGCAGGAAGATAAGCATCAAGGAAAACCCCGCCACCTTCTTTGAGTCACCATCCGAGCCGAAAGAGAAAAAGATGCCCTTCCCTTCTTTTTCCCTGGATTACCGTCTTTTCCACTCGAATCAAAGATGAACTTTGTTAACCATGAACATCTTTAGTTCCCTTCATCTTAATAAAAGAAGAATCACGAGTCGCACCTCGTTAGCCCCAAGGGAAGATTCAATAAATTGCGAGTCATTAGCGCTTATTAAAAGATGGCACACCTTCCAACAGTAGAGTAGAATAGTGGTAGTCACATACACAAGGTATAGGAAAAAAAAAAAAAAAAAAAAAAAAGCTTCCCTCGTGTCGTAGTGAGCAAGTAAAAGCTTCCCCGAGGACTCCACGTTGATTTATTTTCGTGGAATCATAGGGATCACTGATCCACATCGAGCAAAATCTAGTTACATGTGAGTTCTCCACACTGCCCACAGAGCGTCTAGCTTTTTATTATAAGAAAAGATATACAAGTAAACGGGCTTCCATTCCATTCTAAGTCCAATTCAAGAACCATAAGTTCCTTGCTAAGGAAAGAGGCAATTTAATATAAATTCACCAGCATAATATATATATATATATATATGATGGGAGAGAGCGAAGAAACCAAGCGTTGTTATTGATAAATAAAACACCAAGCTCTGGGTCACTCGATCTACGAAGCTAAATACATAAAACCTCTTCCTCCTGATACTACCATGTCCACTCTGATCGCCATCATCGACTTAGCAGTGGGAACCATCGCTCGTGGATGTAGGACTGGTAAGAGATCATGAACATGAGAAGCACCAGAACAAGCGCGACGCCCCACGGCGACCCACCGGCCCTGTGGAAGGACTCCCTCTCCGGCAAAGGGATCAAGAAAGGGACCCGACGCCTGTCGACGCTGCTCAGCCAGTGGACGACCAAGAGCAGCACAAGAGGCGACACCATGAGGAAGAGCTTGACTTGTTCGATCAATCTCTCGAACGCCGACTCGTAGCTCATGTACCAGGAGAGGCTAATGAACAAGAAGAGTGTGAGGAGGAAGAAGCATAGGTGGAGGGGCAAGGCAGGGGCTTGTGAGTAAGAAGAGGTGTGGTAGGACTATTTTGATGGTAGTAGTAGCCACTTGCCATGTCTTCTCTATAGAGGTGGGAGCTTTGAAGGGTTCTGTGAAGAGGGGTTCCTGCTCTCGATCTCTAATTGGCTGCAGAGGTTGTGTTGAGATGTTTCTATGAGGGGAAGAGGAAGGGGGGGATTGTGATTTTTATAGAGGTGTGGAGTTCTTGTTTGAAGAGCAGAAAGAAATAAAAAGAGTGGGAATGGGGCATGCGAGGATGCGAGCTTTACTTGAGCTGCGGGGATTCCCGTCATTTGAGAGACCCGGGGGGATCTGTGCAAGGGTTTCACCGCCCCGCGGGGTTTGTGGTGCAAGTGGATGGTCCAATGGAGGGGTGCCACGCACCGCCGACCATACTTTTGGGGGGGGGAGAATAAAAGGAAAGGCTTGGGTCAGGATTACATGGAAAGCGTTGGAGGGGCGGTGGTGGGTGTCGCTGCCGAAGACTCCAGTTGTAATCGCTTTCTTTCCGTGATGTAAAATGCCTCTCATATCCTTTCTTGAGGAATCTCTCTCTCATAGTCTATGCATTGGTACAGTTAGCTTGAGGTTGTTGGGAGCTCGGCTGGTTGAGCTCCTAAGTTGAGCGTGGGACTGTTTGGGATTTGCTAGGTTATATAAGAGTACTCCAGGTCGGCTGAGAATAGAGCTGAGCTCGGTCATGCTCGAGATAAATTTAGCCCCTTTTTTCAAGCTTGATTTGCTAATGTTTTGAGTCTCGCTTGCTCAATGCTTAGGGCTGGGCTTGAGTCTGCTTTCTTTTTCTCAATTTAAAGATAAAGATTTTAAATTTTATGAAGTAGAGGACGTTTAGAGCGACCCTCCGTCCTCGTCTCGGTTATATTTGTTTGGGATATTTTATTTAAAATTGGTAATGAGATGTGGCCGAACGATTGAAATTAGTTCCAAAATTTTTTGAGACCAACTAAGATGGTCAAGTCAATCCTAATCCCATCGAGACTGCAACACTATTTAAAAGAGCCCGAAAAGCTTGCTTAGGGCTGTAAACGAACGAGCCAAGCCGAATAATGATAAGCTCAAGCTCGATTCGTCAGTTTTTTAGTAGGCTCGAGCTCGGTTCGAACTAAATTTATCAAGCTTGCGAGCGACTCGAGCTCGATTCGTTAATTACTCGTTTAGCATGTTTGACGAGCTTTATTCGAGCTCGTCGTTAAGCCTATAATCGAGCTCGTTAAGCATTCACTCAAAAGTTAACCTGTAGAAACTAATGCATTAACTCAAAAGTATAACTAATGATACATAAATAACAACTAGTATATATGACAACAAAAACACCATAACAACTTAGTCCATGAACTATAAGAAGCACACCATAATAAATCAGTACTAGAAATGATAACAAGTCCATTACAAGATAAAATGACAAGAGTTACAAAGTCAAACACAATACAATTTTCCTCATAACAAATTAGTACAAGAAATGACAAGAAGTTCATTGCAAGATAAAAATTATAAAAGCTACAAGGGCCAAAGACAATACAGTCTTCCTCTTCATCTTCCTCAACTCTGCTCTCTCTTTTTCATGCCATGAAAACAAATATTTAGGAAGCAAGTCAGTGCATAAACCATGATCTGCCCTGCAAAACCAAACACAACACACCAATTGAGTAACAATGAAGGCTTAATAATCAAGCATAAAATTCAGATTTCTAAATAACCAATATTATCTGTCACAACAAGATCATTTATTATTTTAAAACTGTACTAGTTATTTTAAGTTAAGACTTCTCATTGAATATTAAAAAATAGATTTCTTTCCGTTTTCCTATTCCATCGCAATCTTTAACCAGAGAAACCACTTGTCTACTACCAAAAGACAAAAAAAAAAAAAAAAGAAACCAATAGACGAAGGCTTCTGACATGAGAAACAGAGAAGAGAGCATAAAAAGAACAAGGAAGAAGACGAAGTACAAAGTTGGGCAAAAAAAAAGTTAAAAGCAATCAAAAGACAGAAGGAAAAAGTATTGGGATAAAAAATCAAAAAAAAAGGAAGAAGCATACCCGAGAGGAGAGGCAGAGGTAACGGCAGGACGGGAACGAAGGAAGGAAGAAGGACAAAGGGGCAACTGTGAGGTAACGACGAGGATGGGAATGAAGGAAGACAAATGGGAAGACTATTTAAAAACCGTAAAAAATCTAACTCTAACTTTATTTTTTAAACCTAGAAGTCTAAAAACCAGGGTTGAACCGGTTCTTCAAAACCCGGCCAGTTTAATGGTATTATTATTAAGTTAACAGTTATAATATATAACCAAGCCTTAAACGAACATGTTCGCAAGCCTCTATATAAACATGTTCACTAACGAATCAAACTTTATTAAGCTCGAGCTCGGCTCGTTAATTTTTTCGAGCTCGGCTCGTTTACCTTCACGAACGATTCCGAACGAGCTTTTTTCCGAACCAAGACCCGAATAGCTTGTGAGCGGCTTGGTTCGTTTACAGCCCTAAGCTTGCTATTGAGCTGAGACCTTGAGTTCATTCATAACTCTAATGCAAAATTGATCATCTTGGTTTCAGTCTACAGGCAAACATATCTTCAACACTGCGGGATAAAATCAACACCACATTGATTGGCAGAAATAGCAGGCAGCGGAGCCCACTCCTCGTTTCTGACTCGCTAACCGCTGCGTTCAGGAGAGGTTCACTCTTTATCGCAGAAAAGGACAAGCTACACCATAGGCTATCTCCGTACCTCGGTAGGGCCGAGCCATCTTCGAACCTCGTTAGGACCGAGTTGTCTCCGAATTAGGGCGAGTTATCTCCGAACCTCGGCAAGGCCGAGCTATATTTCAAACATGACTGAGTTTCAACTCCTCAGATTAATATCACTTTTGCCCGGATTACGTCGATGTTTCGAGGACGAATCACACTAGTCGCCAAGATCTTGGAGCGAAACTTCCTAGACAAAAATAGGGATCAAATACAACACCCCCTCCATGATCAACGGGATTTCAGCCTTATCGGCCGCCAACTCCCTAAAAGGCACCTAAAAAATTAGGTCACGACTTACCATCTTGGCAGCGCTCAAATATTAAGTCCCAAGACCCCCCAGGTATGATCTAATGCTTTGAAGCTCTTAGAAACCCTAAGAGACACCATTGCTTTCCAGAGATCTTCTCTGGGGCATCCCTCTTCAACAACCTTCTCCTCTTATCTGCTTACTTAGGATTTTACTGACTTGGGCATCGAAGGACTACCTTGCAGGTCCATTAGAACGGAGCGAGCTACTCGGATCCAGACATGCACCGCCTCTAAGCTGGAGAATCGAAATCCACAGCACAGATTGGCGCTAGAGGAAGGGCCCCAAGTCCTTTAAAACTTGAACACAAGGAGAAAAGTTTAATTTAGAATGACATATCCCCCATAGCTAATCACAAGAGAGCAACTATTGATGCTCCGGATCAAGCTACCTTCCAGAGGCCTGATTCCACACAAAATATAGCATCTTCGTAACCACTGCAGGCCGAGGCTCCATCGCCGCCCGCGGTTCCTCACACACAGGACCAGTTTGGTGCATTGGTCCAATAAGTCCAAGCTCTGATGTAATTGGTGCAAGGCCTCCCTGGAGTCCCTCCCCTAGCTGCGCCCACTCAGCAGCATCCCAGTGGATTAGCTGTCTCGATCCAACTAACAGCTCCTCCATCCAATCAGTTTGAGGCCACGAGCCTCCCACAGCAACACGGCCGCGAGGAAGAAGAAGAGCCCATGCCAAAAGGCCGAAGACAGGAACTTGCCTTGGCCCCACGAGCCCACTCCTTATCTCCGATCTCTTCATACCATGATTCAACGTCATGCCGCAATCTCCTTGCCCAGCCTCTTCGACTATCCAGAACAAGGTGATGGAGTGAAAAATCTAAGAGATGCACCTAGAGCTAGATGATGTCAAGCACACGACCCATCCTCAGCCACTGGTTAAGCAAGGCCCACCCTTCACCAACAATATCATGAAAGAAGTGGTCCCGTCACACATCAAGCTCCTTGCCATCGAGCCATACAATAGGACCACCGATCCAGATGACTATTTGAGTAGCTTTCGATCCATCATGATGTTTCATGGAGCCTTAGATGCCATTTGTGCAGGGCCTTCCCCTCTACTCTCAAGGGATCTGTCCGAATATGGTTCGGCACCTTAAAGCCAAACTCCATCAACTCATTAAACGAATTGGGTTGCCTATTCACCAACCAGTTCGTTAGCAGTAGTCGCCACCGATGGAGATGAGACTCCCTCTCTGAAATAAAGCAGAGAGAGGGGGAGTCATTGAGAAGTTTCTTAGGCCGTTTCAATGCGGCCATGCTAGAGATCGACTAGCTCAACCATGAGGTGGCTATGTCGCCTTAGTAGGCGAAGTATCAAGGAGAAGACTTTTACCTTGCTATGGAAGTCAACTATCCCAAAAGCCTCTCCGACATGATGACCTTGGCGGATAAATACACTAGGTCAAAGAATTTAGAAAGTCAGCTCGAGTCAAACAATCGAAGAAGAAGGATAAAAAGGGCTTGGACAAAACCGACCGGCTCACCCTGTGAGCCCACCTTGCCATCAGAGGGCCCCACCACTGAAGCAGCGCACCAGGAGCCTAGCGTAGAGGTTTAACCAGTTCACTCGTTCACCGTGCCATGAGCTTAAATCCTGATGAAGATTGAGCGTCAATTTCCTCGGCCGAGGCCCCTCCGAGGAAACATAACTTGGAGGGACATGATCAACTACTGTCGGTATCACCGTGACTACGATCAAGATACCAAGGAGTGTTGGCACCACTGACACGTGATTGAATAGCTCATCCACCCAGAAAGACTGAAAAATGTCGAGGGGGCCTAGAAATAAAAATAGAGTAGAACACCCGCTAGAGCTTCGATAATAACCTCCGCCGAACCCACTGGCTACTGGCAATGTCAACATGATTGCCATGGTTGGCTCCTCCTAAGGTCGACCGAATGAAGAGGAAAACCCGCTTAAGAGGTTCCAATGCGAGGGACTTGCATTCTCGGATGAAGACCTCCAAGGAATACAGTATCCCTACGATGATGCTCTTGTTGTATCCAAGAATATGAATAACTATGATATACATTGGGTTTTGATTGATAGTGGAAGCTATGTTAATGTTTTGTACTTCGATGCTTTCCTGAGAATGAATATGAGAATGGAAGATCTTTGATCTGTGGACTCCACTCTGATAGGGTTCATTGGCGATACTATCATGCCCAAAGGAATAATCACTCTGGTAGTTCAGGCAAGCACTTGGCCTTGCACGACATTTGCCTACATGGACTTCTTGGTGACTAAGCTTCGGTTACCATACAATGCTACCCTCGGCAGGCCTGGGCAAATGTCCCTCAGGGCAATAATCTCCATATCTCACCTCACCATGAAGTTTCCTATCGAATGGAAGTGGGGACTATCCGATGGAGTCAAGCTGCCACTCGGTACTGCTTCATCACCGACCTTCAATCCTGAAGGCCCAAGGTTGACGAGCTCGATGCTCAGGAAGACCTTGCCGAGCAAAGGGGGAACCTGTCGAAGAGCTCGAGGAAGTGCCGCTTGACGAGGCTTGGCCTGACCAAACTATAAAGGTTGGGTCTCAATTGGAAGGGAAGCCTCGACAAGACCTGATAGACTTCCTTCAAAGAATGTTGATATCTTTTCCTGGTCTACTTCGGATATGCCAAGGATCAATCTGGATGTTCTTTTCCACAGCCTCAACATGGACAAGACATTCCAATCGGTCAAGCAAAAGAAGAGGAGCTTCGCCCTCGAGCATCAGAAGGCCATTAAGAGGAAATTGACAAACTCCTCTAGGCAAATTTCATTCGGGAGGTGAACTACTCTAGCTGGCTAGCAAACGTCGTCATGGTAAAAAAGGTGAATGGCAAATAAAGAATCTACATTGATTTCATAGACCTCAACAAGGCCTGCCCAAAGGACAGTTTTTCCTTACCAAGGATCAACCAACTGGTGGATGCTACCTTGGGATATCAGATGCTGTCCTTCATGAACACCTACTCAAGCTACAACTAGATTCGGATGGTACCCAAGGATGAAGAAAAGATAGCCTTCGTCACTGATAGAGGTATTTATTACTACCGAGTCATGCCTTTTGGTTTAAAGAATGTCGGGGCAACCTATCAGAAGCTGGTTAATAAGGTCTTCAAAAGACCAAATAGACTGAAATATGGAGGTTTATGTTGATGATATACTGGTGAAAAGCAAGAAAGCATCTCAGCACATTACTAATCTCACAGAGAGCTTCGCTACTCTTAGAAGATACCAAACGACCAAATGCACCTTTGGAGTAAACTCGGGGAAGTTCTTGAGCTTCATGGTCTCTCAACGGGGCATCGAGGCAAACCCCCAGAAGATTCAATCTCTTCAAAAGATGGCGCTCCCAAAGTCAATTAAGGAGGTACAATGCCTCATGAAAAGAATAGCGGCTCTTAACCATTTCATCACCTGATCTGTCAAGAAGTGCGTCCCCTTCTTCAAGGCACTTCGCTCGGCAAAAAATTTTATTGGACTCCGAACTGCCAGAAGTCCTTTGAAGATCTCAAAAAGTACCTCGGCTCACCACCACTTATCAGTAGTCCAAGGCTCAGGGAGCTCCTATACTTATACCTGGCTGTCTCAAAAAACATTGTTGGCTCCATGCTAGTTCGGAAGCTGGTCTACTACATCATTAAGCTGCTTTGGGATGCTAAGACCAAGCACATCCAAGTTGAAAAGATGGTGTTGGCATTAGTAACATATGTGTGGAAGCTACGCTCATATTTTCAAGTGTATGCCATGGCAGTCCTGACCAACTAGCCGATCAAAGCGATCCTTTACTGCCTAGAAGTGTCAAGAAGGATAGCAAAGTAAGCCGTGGAGCTGAGCGAATATGATATTCGGAATCAACCTCGTCCAGCCATCAAGGCGCAAGTTTTGATGAATTTTTTCCTTGAGTGCACAATCTCAAAGGATGGGTCGACACCAGAAATCTTCAAGCAAGGGGCGATCGAGGCACAATGGCTACTTTATGTAGATGGATCCTTCAGCACAAGTGGCTTTAGTGCGGGTTTGATTCTCATGAGCCCAAAAGGAGTCCTATTCGAGTACAATCTTTTTCTCCTTTCCGATCTCCAACAATGAGGTGACTATGAGGCTCTGCTAGCCAAACTTCAAATCACTTGTGACCTAAAAGTCAAGAAGTTGAATGTCTACACCGACTCTCAACTGGTCGCCAGCCATGTGCAAGAAGAATTCGAGACTCGAAAGCCGAATATGATCCGATATCTCCAGAAGGTATGCAACTTATCGTCTAGTTTCTTTGAACTTGAAATTATTCAGGTTTTAAGGACCGAGAAGGCTTGCGCCGACCTTCTCTCCAAATTGGCCACCACCGACTCCATGGACCTAGAATGAAAGTTTCACCTAGAGGTACTAAAAAATCCAGCATAGTAGACACCGAACATGTGATGCAAGTCATGGCCGAACAATCATGGATTGACCTAATCCTTGCTTATCTCAGAGATGGATCTCTCCCGATGGATAGAAAGAAGGCAAGAAAGTTGAAGATGTAGCATCTCACTACATCTTGCACGATGGTCATCTATACAAGCACTCCTTCTTCATGCCACTACTTAAGTGTCTTTGGCCATTAGCGGCCGATTATACTCTGCGGGAGGTCCATGAAGGCATCTACGAAAATCATCTGGGTGGCCGAGACCTCTGCCACAAAGTGCTGCATCAAGGTACTACTGGCCGACCTTGCAGAAAGACTCCAACGATCTTATCCGAGACTGCAATTCATGCCAGCGTCACTCCAACATCTAGAGGCTTCCACCCGCACACTTGACGCCCATTACATTCACCTGGCTCTTCACCAAATAGGGCATGAACATCCTCGGCCCATTCCCCCCTGCCATCGGACAGAGAAAGTTCCTGTTCATGCCATCGATTACTTCACAAAGTTGGTCGAAGCTGAGGCAGTTACCCAAATAACTGAAGCTCAAGCTAGAGACTTCATATGGCGGTCGATTATTTGCCGATTCGGTCTCCCACATACCATTATCACATACAAGTTGGCAGTTTGATAACCCGAGGTTTCGAAAGTTCTGCGAAAATCATGGCATCAGCCATTGACTCACTTCAGTCGGGCACCCGTAGACCAATGGCAAAGCAGAGGTAACAAACCAAACTTTGCCTCAGGAGATAAAAGCCTAGTTCAACAGAGCACGCAGCAGATGAGCGGACGAGCTTCACCATGTTCTCTGGGCCTATCGAACGACGCAGAGATCCCAACCGATGAAACTCTATTTAGGATAGCCTTCGGCACTGAAGCCATCATCCAGTTGAAGTTGGCCTACCCTCACCTAGAGTCGAAGGCTAATTGAAGGAGTCAAATGACAAACAACTTCGGACCAACCTCAACTTGATCGAAGAAATCCGAGAAAAGGCTCAGGTCAGAATGGCTGCATTCCAGCAGTGCATGGCTCGCTATCACTCCTCCTGGATGAAAGGAAAACCGTTCCTTCCTGATGACCTTATACTCTGTAAGGCCTCAGTCTCCAAGCCAATAGAGCATGAAAAGCTGGCCCTGAATTGGGAGGGCCTTATCAAGTTGCAGAGATCATCAAACCCGGCACTTATAAGCTCCAAGACCTCGACGGAAGATCCATTCCCCAGATGTGGAGCCCAGACAACCTTTGAATATATTATCAATGAAGTACATTTGAACCGAGCCACTTTGCTCACTGTAATAAGCTTCACCATCAATTGAAATATTTATTTTTTAAAATAACCATCTTTCTCAAGATGTCGATGAAAGGCAGGCCCCATCCAATTGTTGATCATATGGGTCCATCCTTCGAGCCTCGGCATGACCGATCAGAGCTTTCTGAAACTTGGCATGCCAAGTCAAATTTCTTCGAGCCTCGGCATGACCGATCGGAGCTCTCTAAAGCTTAGCAAAGCCAAGTACTAATTCCTCTGAGCCTCGGTATGGCCGATCAGAGCTCTCCAAAGCTTGGCAGAGCCAAATACTAATTCCCCTGAGCCTCAGCATGGCCGATCGAAGCACTTTGAAGCTTGGCAGGGCCAAGTCAAATTCCTCCAAGCCTTAGTATGGCTGATCAGAGCTCTTTGAAGCTTGACAGGGCTAAGTCAAATTCCTATGAGCCTCGGCATGGTCGATTGGAGTTCTCCATAACTTGGTTGGGCCAAGTGAAATTCATTCGAGCCTCGGCATGGCCGATCGGACTCTCTGAAGCTTGGCAGAGCCAAGTCAAATTGCTTCGAGCCTCAGCATGGCCGATTGGAGCACTATAAAGCTTGATGGGGCCAAGTCAAATTCCTTCAAGCCTCGGCATGGCCGATCAGAGCTCTCTAAAATTTGACAGGGCCAAGTATTAATTCCTTCGTACCTTGGCATGGCCGAGCGGAGTTCACCGTACCTCAACAAAGCCAAGAGAGCTATGGTTTCTTCTTGTGAATCCTAACTAGCTAAGATAAAATATGTTCATCTTAAGACATATGCAATTGGGCACATGAATATCTTTATTTATTAAAAGTCCTTATACAAAAGAAGTATAAGGGAAATCTCCTATGTGCGAAGGATCGCTTACAGTTACTGCAACATCTTCTCCCTCTAGAGAATGGCAACACTTTGACTTCAGGGGATCACCTTTGAACTCTGTCGAATGGCAACCCTTCAGGCCTAAAGCTTGAGATGGTGTTACACCTACTTTGAGATTCCCATTCTTTACCAAGGAGATGTCCGACACTTCTTCAAGCATCTCCATCGATAAAGGAGGACCAGAGCCATTTCTGATGTCATCTTATTTATGGCCCAGTGTGACCATGTAGAATTGCTTTTCAGCATTTTCGGCATAGTCTGCTCAGCTTTCTCTCCTTTGAGCCACTTCTTCGAGTGCCTCTGTTGATGAAGGAAGTAACTCAGAGCCGTCTTTAATGTCATCTTATTTATGGCTCGGCGAGACCAACAAAATCTCTCTTCAACGCTCCTGCATGGTTAGCTTCTCAGCAACTTCCCCATCTAAGCCTCAGATTCCAATCTGGATGCTGAAGAAGATGGCGAGCTCTTTGGCTTCCAACATCAATATGGACAAAGCCCCATTAGCCTTCTTAAAGTTGGTTCCTCCTTCAACCAACATAAACAATACCCTCGAGCAAAGAAGTGTGACACTTTAAGCTCACCTTATTAACAAAGGGTGAAAGGAAGGCAGAGGAAGCATGAAGACGAAGTACTAAAGGCTCATGTGGCCGTAAACGATGCCTGTCCTTCCCCTTTTAAAGCCACCAAGTGAGAGACAGAAAGCATTAATAGAAAGAATTCTGAGAATCGAAACTTATCGGCCCATGTGCCCTAATCTTTGACTCAACCGCATGTCACCCAATCAGGCGCCCTTGGGCAAAATTCGAAGGGACCCCTCTCACCCAATCAAATAGAGTAATGGTGCACTGTGTTGGAAATAGTGTTCCCCCTCGATCTCAAGTTCGTGGGATAGGGCCCAATTTCCAAGGTACAAATAAAGGTAGCGGACTGAGGATGGGAAGCATGTGATGCGGAGGAAAGAAATCTTCCGCATAAGTCAACCAATATGTGCGGACGGCAAAACCCACCTTAGGGGCACAATTTTTCATATACCGAATCTAAACCTTGGTAGGACCGAGCTATCTTCACGCCTCAGCATGGCCGAGCGGAGTTCTTCGAACCTCGGCAAGGCCGAGCCATCTTCATACCTCAATAAGGCCGAGTTATCTTTAGACCTCGGTAAGTCTGGGTTATCCTATCGTCTTCCCAAACTTTCAGCCAGGGTGAGATGTTTCTAAGTCTTCCCCTAGAACTTTCGATCGAGGCTTTCCTAGGCTATCCTCGAGACGCCTAAGTGACTAAATTCATCAATTGCAAAGTGTGCTAAGAAAGCAGTCAAACTCGTACCACTCAAGCTATCAAAAACTCAAAGCAATTGAAAGACAGTGAAATTTTATTTATAAAGCTCCATGTTACTAAAAAACTGCAAGTATCCGAGACACGAAAAAGTTTTTCTATTACAAAAAAAAAAGATAAGGAGAAGTTCTACAGTTCCCCAGGCCCAACTGTATCTTCCTCAAGGGGAGCCTCTAAAGGAAGGATGGCCGAAGCAGGCTAGTTTGATTGATCTGCCTCCTCAGCAGTTGAAGGGAGAACCTCAGCTTCCTCAGTGATCGGCGGAAGATCCTCAGCCTCCTCGACAATCAATAAGGGCTCCTCAGTCTCTTGGGAAAATGATGACGAAGCTTCGGTAGGGTCCGCCTACGAGATTACCTCATGGTCTATCTCCAAGGCGCCCCCTTCATACTCTGCATTGACCAACTTGTGAGATGCAATCGAGGGTTCAGCTAGTGATGGAACACAGTAACTTTCATTCTCAAGGAACAATAGGTCTGAATTCGAATATTCTTGGGCGACCCTTTGCCGTGTCTCTGCCCCCAATGTATAGGCACATGCGGAAAGCCAAACCTTTTCCTCCTCAAATGCGGTCGAGCTCTTATATTGTTCGATGGCTAGGGCGACCTGATTAGCAGCTTCGGTCACCTGGTTTGAAATCCGTGATACTCCTCAATCAGCATCTTGATCCTCTCGATCACACTAGATTCTTTGAGCTTCATCTGAGAAATAGAATAGACAAAATGGGCTTCATCAGAAAGAGAACAAAGTTAGTCAATATCGAATAAAAAAGGTACGTACCTTTACCATTGCTTCGGCATGCCCAGCACCTGCCTCCGCAGCCTGCTTCTGAAGCTTTTTATCTTCTTTTCACTTTGGCGAAACATCTTCTCAGCATCATCCAACTTCGTTCGGTTATTCTCCACCTTATGCTTGCTGTTGCAAGGTAAGCCATAGCCATCGCCATCTGCTTTTGGCTACTTGGACCTGCGATGCTCATCTTCAAGTTTTATACTCAAAAAATTAATTTACTCTATGGCCTCCGCCGGAATCTCGATAATACCGCTCAGGCTTCCTTAGCCGATTTACGGGCCATCTCAGCCAACCCATTAGCCTCCCCAAGCTCAGCCCGAGTCTTGGACAACTCCTTCGACAATGGCTAACCGAGCCTTCCTTATTTTGAAGCTCGGTATTCTCCTACAAGACCCAGGCATGAGCCTTCGACACCAAGTTCAGGTGATTAAACATCGCCCTCAAAAGAATTGTGCTCTGTAGGAAAATACAACAAATGAGCTTTGAAACAACTAACCAAATTGAAAAAAGGAAGAGGATATTCACTCTTGCTTACCCGAGAAGAATAGACACTCATGGTCCTCATAAGCTCAAAGTTTTTGACCGCATGTAAAAACTCTAAATCCTCGGGGATAGCTTTCCCGTTAATAGTGAGGGAAACATGGCCTTCACCTTCTTCTATAGTGTTTATCTTGGAAGAACTTTCCCCCTGGCCAAGGAAAGAGCGGATCCTCTCGACCAGCGACTTTCCCCTGGAGCTGGGGTAGGATGAGCTGGAGGCACCAGCCCGACCAGCTTCTTTAGTCGAAGGCCCCTCCCGACCTTCAGCATTCTGGTCGGCCTCCCTTCACTCTTCATGGAGAGGCTCCTCAGCCGTAGGCACATCTTGACCTTCAGTAGCTTGCTCCAGCTCCCTTGGCTCTTTAAGAAGAGACTCCACGGTGGAAGAAGGGGGAACATCATGGTCAATGGTCGGCACCTCTGTCGGCTCCTCCAATGGTTCTTTCCCCTTCCGGCTAGGGGCTCCTCCAATCTCTACTGTCGGCTCCCTTTCTTTTGGAACCAGCACATCCTCGTCCCTCTCCGCTGGCGTTTCTTCTTCTCTCCCTCGATAAGGAAGATTGGTGGATAAATTTAACCTTCTTCTTCCTGTGGCTCACGATGGTGGATGAGGCCTCTCTTGTCCTCACTCTTCTTCTTCGAGCTTGACAAGGCTAAATGGGACCTCTCACCTATTCTGCCAGTGTCGTGCCTCTCAATCTTATGCTTCTTCTCAGAGTCATGCTTTTGAGCACATTTCTTCAACTCCTCCCTAACCGAGCCTCAAAATTCGTTCTAATTGCTACCAATAGAATGAATAAATGATCAGTCAGGCATAAACAAGTATAAGCCCTGCATTAAAGAGGGCATCCTCAGCCAGAAGGTCCCCGAGTGATAGCGCGGGACCATTCTTTAGAATGTCCATGTCTCTATATTCCTGCTTTGATTGCCCTGGACATCTGTTCAAATCGTCAGGGAAATTTCTCATGATCGGGGGATGCTACATTCACCACTCCACTGAACAACGAAGAAGCGAGACTTCCAACTTTTTATGGAAGATAGGGCCCCAACGATTCTCTTGAAGGACTTTCGGGGGCCGATATATGGCCAGAGGAGGTTCGAGGGAAGATATGTTGTGACAGGCTTGAAATAGAGGCACTGTGGCAGTCGCTCCCACGAGTTTGCACAAGAAGACGAAGCCCACGATGTGCCTCTAGCTATTCGGCACCACCGTCGAGGGGCAGATCTGGTAAAACTTTATTATGCCCTCAACCATAGGGTGAAGAGGAAGACAAAGTCCAGCTTTGAAGCATTCCTTGTAGAAGATGACCCCGGATGCGGCGATCCCATCACCCTTTGCTCGAGACTCGACACTTGTAAAACAAAGTCGCCGGGAATCCAATATTCCGACGAATCCTCTCCAAGTCTACGCAGTTATGGTTGAAGCAATATGAGATGGATGCTCCACATCTTCAACGCGAACAGCCGCAACATGAACAAAGGATGAACTAGCCATGGCGCTCTTTTTTGGGAAGATGCTAAGTTTCAGAGGAAGCAAAGAGCCAAAAATTTGAAAAGGTGTAGCCAAAGAAAACACCAATCGTCTCCTTTTAATCCGCATCAATAAAAGGGCAAAATATCACTAGCACATATCCATAAGGGTCGTAAGCTTTCAATTCGAGCACCATGTGTCATTTTGCTAACCATCATCGGATAGAAATCAAGGAGGCTCACCTTGTCCAGCAGCAAAAATGATGGTACAACATCTTAGCATTTATGCAGCCATCATGACGCGCCTCCATGGGTTTGAATTCACCATTAGGATTGAGCCATTTGGATTCTACTCCCTATGCTCGGGCTTACGCTTCGGACTAAGGAGTGGAGGGCATATGATGTGGGGTAAAATCGTTATTGCACCAATTGGCAGGCGTAGCAGGTGACGGGGCCCACTGCTCGACTCTGACTCGCTAGCCGCTACGTTCAAGAGAGGTCTACTCATCGTCGCAGGAAAGGACAAGCTGCACCATAGGCTATCTCAAACCTCGGTAGGGTCGAGCCATCTCGAAATCTTGGTAAGGCCGAGTTTTCTCCGAACCTCGGCAGGGCTGAGCCATTTCTGAACCTCAGTAGGACCGATCTATATTTCAAACATGACTGAGTTCCAACTCTTTAAGATTAATAACGCTCTTACTTAGATTACGCTGGACGTTTCAAAGGACGAATTGCACCAATCGCCAAGATCTTGGAGCGAACATCTCTAGACAGAAATAAGGGCCAGATACAATACCCCGTCCATGATCAATGAGATTTCAGTATCATCGGTTGCCAACTCCCTAAAACATACATGAGAAATCAAGTAACGATTTATTATCTCGGCAGCGCTCAAATATTAAGTCCCAAGACTGCTCAGGTATGATCTAATGCTCTCAAGCTTTTAAAATCCTAACACCATTGCTTTACAGAGATCTTCTTTGGATCGTTCTTCATTAACAAACTTCTTCTCTTATTTGCTTGCTTAAGATTTTTACTAATTTGGGCATCGAAGAGTCTTTCGTATGGATTATTCATTTTAATCTCTATATGAAGACTGTCTTACAAATTCATTAGAATGAAAGCAAACTATTTAGATTCAAACATGCATCACTCAAAGCTGAAGAACCGAAATCTACAGCAACAAACATCAAATAATCTAGTTTGAGCCATGAGAGAATAAACAGTCAATGAAAGTTAGATAAAGGTATGCACATTCAAAGCATCCAAGGAAAATACGAACGGAGCTGTATATTACGTACTACGGACGGTTGTTTTAATGTCAACAGTGCGGTGAAATGGGACTCCGATCCATTCCTCCGCTTGCGGTACGATCACGAGTGAGAAGAAGACAGCAACAGGACTTTGATGGCCTTAAATGAGCGACGGACCTCGTTCTCTTGCAAATTAATCATATAAAAATTGTCAAAGATGTCAGAAGCCAGGGACAAAGGTTCTATGGCTACATGCGTTTGTTTCTGGCGGAGGGAATTTTCAGTACCCTCGAGGGTGGAAAACTTTGCCCTGGCGTGGCGCGCCCAGCAGCGCATAGTCTCGTACGGGTGTCCGGAAATTCAAATTAATACCATACAAGGGCCATATCCGCACTGTTTTGCACTGAAGAAGACCGGCAAATTAATTAAGCCATGAAAAGCCCATGCAGCAAGGTTCCCACGATCGAGACCGTTTAGTTCATAATAAACTATCTTCGTAATTTGAATTATTATACAAATATTCTATTGAATAATTAAATATAATATTTTTAACAGGAATATTTAATTTTAATGATTTAAAATTATTATAAATCATATAATTTGATTTTTATATAAAAAATAGGTACGTAAGATTATCAAAGTCTGATAATTTTAATTAAACTTTTAACTTTCATATAAATATTTAATAATACCTAATTTTAATTATATATTTTATTTATACTAAAACACTAAAAACATATATAATAATATTAATTTAATATTAATATAATATTTAATATTTTATTAATTATTATATATTTATGAGCTGAGTTTGGCTACATTCAAATTTAGGATCCAATTATCTTCTTTATCCTCAGATCTACATGGATCCTAAAGTCATCCTATCTTTTTATCTTTTTTATCTTTAAAATTCATAAATTGTGTGAATCAAAAAGTGAAGGAGATGACTTGAATTTAGGCTTAACTACATTTAAATATTGTTAAATCTAACTCATTATATATTTATATAATGATATATAAATATTAAGTTTTAAATTATTAATATTTATGATCTTTTTATGCATTAAATTATTATATAATATATTACTAAATATTTATATATCATACAATAATATATACTATGTAATAAAATATTTAATTATATAATACTATATATATTTTTAAATTAGTTTACGAAGAATCTTCATTTTTATCGAAACATTTTATTCTCAAGTAAAAAAAAGAAAAAAAGACAACTTAAAAAAATAATAAATATAATAAAATTGAAATAAAATTTAAAAAGTAATAATTAACGTATTTTGCTACTATGATTCAAACATGATAATTTTTAAAGAATATAATTATGAAACATAAGATTAATAGAAATATAAGATTTTGATAATATTATATTACCATTATCGAAATATCATTTTATTTTATTTTAATAGTTATTGGACTATTTTATCTATTATAAGAACAAGATGATTGATTCCTCGAATACAAAAGAAAATTTGATAAGATCTATGGTATGGAGGGCGTCTCTGAGCTAGGACTCGGTGCTATCACTTCGGATTGAAGCAAATAGAGTGATAGATTTTTTTAAAAAAAAATAAAGGACATATAATCAAAGTAGCACTGCCCTTCTTCAATCTCGAACCGAAAATCTGGATGCCAAAATAAATATCATTCAAGAGAAAAGCATGGTTAGCATGTTTGAACCAGACCGAGTAGTCTTGAATCAACAAACAGATCCTGATTGATTTAATGTTTTAATTAAACCAATTGCATAATTAACCTAATCAAAATCAGACGAATCAATTGATTTTTTAAAATTTATGTAATAACTTAGTGTAAACTGATATAATCAGATCAAATTTTTTATGCATTTTAAAAGATTTAAATATTGATTTTAGTTTTTAAAGACTTTTTTATCTTTTAGGCCTGCATCAACTATTATTATTTTAAAATTTTAAAATTAATTTCAAGCATTGTTATAATATTATATTTAATTATAGTTTAAATAATTTAATTTTAAAAATTTAAAATTTAAAGCTATTAAATAAGTTGAATTTTATATCAAAATAATCTTTATGGATTATATGCTTTTAATTTTAAGTATTTATACGTTTTCACTTCCGGCTCGTTGGTTAGAACATTGAGCTATTGGTCCACTCCCTGATCTAAGTCGATGCGAGGCAGTATAAAGATTTTTAATTTTTAATTTTTTTTACAGGTATGCTTTGAAATTATTGTATTATCGGTATATTTCATTAAAATTAAAAAAAAAATTTATAAAACTACTATTAGATTAGCTATACTATATGTAATAGAGTGTTGAGTAATATTGAAACAACATGTGAATAAATTAAGTGTACATATGTTAAGATAGATATATGATAAAACTTTAAAAGATAGAATTAGAAATAAATATAAAGTGAAATGATAGAAGTAACCCCAATTGAAAATAAAATGAGAGAAAATCGATTATGATGGTTTGAACATATACAACATAGACCTTTAGATGCTCCTGTTAGAAAAGTGATCTTTTGACAATTCATGATAAGGATAAAGATAGACCTAAACTAATATGGATAAAATAATTAAAAAAAATGTAACTATTTGTAATTTAAATATCAACTTAGTCCTAAATAGAGCAGAGTAGAGAAAGCATATTCATATAACTGATTCTATGTAGTTGAAAAAAGGCTTAGATGAGTTGAGTTGAGGTGTGCATAAATGGAAGGAATGTTAGCTTTATATTAGCATTTATTTAACTTGTTATGATATTTGAAAATTAAAATATAAATTCTATTTAACTTGTTATGATATTTGAAAATTGAAATATAAACTAACCATCTGAATTTGTGTGATAAAGAATTCATGATGTGGCCCCTAGGTTTAGATTGCAAGTCATTTCCAAGATGCCATGCATCAAGCCTTCCTCCTTTTTTTTTTTTAATATTACAAATGGACGCTCATACTATTCTAGGATAAGTCAAGCCCGATATATCGGAATACAAGATTTGTGAGAGCACAACAGGGCAGGAGTCACCCGGTAACCAATACCAAGGACCAGAATGATGGGCAACCCAAGCAGCTACCTAGTCAGCGACAGAGTTAGCTTCTCGGTAAATATGCCGAATCTGAGCAGTATCAATCTAACGAAGCATAGACCGAATGTCGCCAACCAGAGGATTGGTAGAAACCAGGTCGCGCAGATCCTGTTGGAGCCAACGAACAACCGTAGCAGAGTCACCCTCAATAAAGAGCTTATGACTGCCCAAGCTTCGTATAGCATAAGAGATACCAGCCCATGTAGCGTACAGCTTGGCAGACATCACAGATAGATCAAGAAGTCCAAACCCACCAGCCGCCAATATCAAGCCTTCAGATCCACGGATGACAAAAGCCGATCCCGCCAAGCGACCTTGAAAACTACCATCAAAATTGACTTTGACAATCTCTAGTGAGGGGGTTCCCAGGAGATGTAGACCGTACCCTGGTGCGCTACAGAGGCAGCAGGAGAATCCCAGAAGCTAGGGCTGTCAGAGTCCATGGTTGACTGATGGATAGAGTACTCAGCAGAAAGGAACATGGCTATCCTAATAATCCGATGGGGAGGGTCAATCACAGCAGTAAAGATCTATCGGTTCCGAGATAACCAAACCTGATAAGCCAAGTAGGCAGCTGTAGAGCTCAGCCGATCAGTATCCCTCCTCATATCCTGCTGCAGTAAAGTCAAAAAGGAAGTACAAGACAGGGCACTATGCGCATACTGCAGACAAAAGCCCGCGATCTGCCAAGCCAATCTCGCTTTAGTACAAGTGAAAATGGCGTGGTCAGTAGTCTCCTCCTCAGCACCACATAACGGGCAAGTAGGTTGGATCTCCATGCCCCTCCTAGAGAGGAGGGAGAAATAGGAAGGCATGCCCAAGCCACCTTCCAAATAAATAGCCGAACTCGTGGGTGAATGGGGAGCCTCCAAATCCAAGCCACATCCAAAGTCCGGCTGGCTTGCGGCCTAAAGTCCGCCATGAGATTCCTGATCGGAGCACAAGTCAAACAGGATCTCCTCCATAGTCTAGTATCCGAAGTGTGATCCAAAAGGAGGGGAGTGGAGAGAATGCGCCGATACAGATCATCACCAAATAGAGTGGTTATAAGAGAAGAATGCCAGGCACCGTGATCCTGAACAATAAGGTCAGATACTCTCAAGCCACTGGGGATGTCAGCACTGATAAAGGTGGGCCATCGAGCCAAAGGAACATCAGTCAACCACGTATCCCGAAGGACATCAACTGACGCTCCATCACCAATCATCCAAGAAGTATGTGGAAGCACAGCTAGCGCATGATGACAAACCTCCTTCCAGAAGAAAGAGTAGCCATGGACAGACTGAGCTGGATTGTGGGTGGTTCAGCCACCATACTTAGCACGCATAAACAAACTCCATAGACACTCAGGATCCAGCAAGAATCTCGTAGCATGCCTTGCAATCAGCACCTCCCTTCTTGCTATAAGGGACCATATCCCAAGCCCTCCCTCCAAGATCAGCATACACACTGAATCCCAAGCCACCAAGTGGAGCTCATGGCTATCCTACCTAGAACCCCATAGGAAATCTCTAAACCACCTCTCCATCCTCCTCAAGCATGTCACCGGAATGGCTGCGTTAGAAAGGATGTAAAGAGGGAGAGCAGTGAGCACTGATCGAATAAGAGTAAGCCTAGCCATCATAGATAATTCAGTGACTTGCCCCATCCAAACTATCACGAACACGGCGCTCCAAAACACAAAAGTCAGAGATCCGTGGCCGCCTCCCCATTATAGGAACACCCAAATAAGATAAATGATCAGCTTGAGCAAATATACCCATTATGTGCATAATAGAATCCCTCGTAGAAGAATTGGTTCTCGGACTGAAACTGATCATGGATTTATCTGTATTAACCTTCTGACCAGAGGCCCTATAGTAAGACTGGAGCACTGAAGCAAAAGCAGTAGCATTACTAGTAGTAGCCCTCTCCAACAATATACAGTCATCAACAAATAAAAGGTGAGATAACATGGGCCCTAAGGGGCCCGCACTGTAAGGAGTTAAATAAGAAGTCTATTGAGCTTGATGAAGAGCCCTAGATAAAGCATCAGCGGTGAGGATAAATAAGAAGGGCGATAGCGGGCATCTCTGTCTAAAACCCACCTTGGACTGGAAATAGTCCAACCGACCACCATTAACAATGATGGAGAAGGAGGGCCGATGAACACAGGACATGATCCAAGCAATAAACAACTCATCAAACCCAAATTCTTGAAGTGAGCGGAACGGGAAATCCTATCTGACTCTATCATAAGCCCTCTCCATGTCCAGCTTGACAGCCATCAGACACTGGCGAGCAGGGGCTCTGAGCATATCATGCATAACCTATTGAGCTAGTAGAACATTATCGAAATACAACGTCCTATGAGGAAAGCCTCCTGCTCAGGAGAAATAAGGCGAGAGACCACCCTCCTCAACCTAGAGACCAATAGTCGAGCATAGATCTTGTATAGGGTAGTACATAGGCTGATAGGCCGAAAATGGTGCGGCAATGAAGCATCAGTCCGTTTCGGCATCAGGATAACAAGAGTCCTATTCCAGTCAGTAGGGATAGATCTGGTCTGAAAAACTAACTGGATAGCCTGCACCACATCCTGACACATAATAGCCCAATAATGACGGAAGAAAAAAGAAGGAAACCCATCAGGCGTCGGAGCCTTATCCGGACTGAGGTTCCATAGGGCTAACCGAATCTCCTCAGCATTAACAGGTCTGGTAAGAAAATCATTTTCCTCATCAGTGACCTTAAGAGGAGTCAGCACAGGAGACACAGGGGACCCATCCCAGAAGACTCCGTCCAGCGAGCTTGGAAGAACTGAAGAAGCTGATACCCTGCGAGCTCTCCTGGACATTCCCCTCATCATCAAAGAGCCTCCGAATTCGATTAGAAGCACGACGTTTTAAGGTGACCTGATGAAAAAATCTGGTATTCTAATCACCCTCCTTGATCCACTAAATACGGGATCTCTGTCTCCAATAGACCTCCTGCTGCCAAAGAAGGGAGTGGTGGAGAGCGAGACTGGACCTAAGAGAAGATAAGTCAGAGTCATGAAGACAACCAAGCCGATCTTCCTTCTCTTGGATAGAAGCAATAGTGCTCTCCACCTCCTCAATTTGCCGAAAAATGTTACCCACCATCTTCCTATTCCATCTGGAAAGCCTACGCCTCACTAGCTTCATACGCCGAGACAGTCTATATGTGGCATTACCTCTAACAGAAAGATGCCACACCTCAGATATTAAGGTCCTGGCAGCAGAATAAGAAGTCCAGAATTTCTCAAACTTAAACTGACCCGTCCGCTGAACAACCACCTCAGTGTCAATAAGAATAGGACAATGATCAGAGGCAATTCTGGATAGGTGCGTAACAATAGTAGATAGGAAAAGCTAAATCCAATTGTCTGTGGCCAAAGCACGATCCAGCCTTTCCCAAACTCTAGCAGAGCCCTGGCGATTATTGCACCAAGTGTACCAAGTTCCCTGAAATCCGAGGTCCAACAGCTTGGCGGTGGCAATGAATGATCGAAACTCAGAAGTGCCCGTAGTCTCCACAAACTGTCTACCGCCTCTCTTCTCATTGGCACTAATGATGCAGTTGAAATCCCCGGCCACCAAGGAAGGAATGCCCTGAGCAAGCAGGGACTGAACCTCGTCCCCAAGAATACGGTGGTCCCGAAAATCAGTACTGGCATATATACCAGACAGAAGCCAAGGGGCCGACGTTCCTTCAGAGATAACCAACGCAACATGCTGCCCACAGTGGTGAAACCCATCCACTCTAATATCACTAGATCACCATAAAGCAATAATGCTACCAGATAAACCGTCAGACTCAATAGCATAAGAAGACCAGGTTCTGGATATCTGACGCCTAACATGAGCCAGGCTCTCCCCAGACAACCGAGTCTCCAGCAAAACATATATATCACAACTATGAAGCTGCATAAGCCTCCCAAAAGAGGAGTGAAACGCTGGTTTCAGAGCTCCTCTAACGCTCCATATGAGGATCTTCATTCAGTATCAGGGGGGGACTCCCGATCCCCTAGCATCACAGTGTCAGGAGGACCACTATCACTAGGGACACCCAGTGATGCCCCTTGATCCTGGCTGTCCAAAGCCTGACCCGTCGGCTCCACCTGGATGGCCTTCTTGAGAAGGCAAACAATTGAGTCATGGGACCGAGTCGCCGAAGAAATCAGCTGGGGGGCCTCAGTGGTGACAACAGGGGTGAGCACCTCGTCTGCCTGGTTCAGCATGGACACATTATCTGACAAGGTCCCATGCCCCTTTAGATCACCCAAAGCTGCTGAAAAGACAAAGGTGGTTTGCACACTGCCTTTGCTTGGAGCAGATAGTTTTCCTTCGCCTTTCGAAGACTTGGAATGCACTTTTGGAGCCAATAATTTCATGGGCCGGGCTCGCTTGAGTGGCCCAGGATTAGCTTCCAACCGGGCCTTCGACCTACCCGCCCATTTGTTAGAACCTACCAAGGCAAATGGATTGGCCGAGGTATTAGAAGATGTCTTCTGCAAAGAAGGCATAGGCTCCATAAGGCCCTCCATCTGAACTGGCACATAGACCAGAGACCAGTACGCTGTCCCCCCTCCAACAAAACCTTCAGTGAAGAGTGAGTCCCAGGGGCCCTTTCAGAGGGAATACCAGAACCACTCTCCTTGCCCACAGCTGGATGCACTGGTGGCTGATCGACCTCACCCTTCATCACAGCAGGGGAACTGGCATCAACCCCCGCCACACCATCCCTGGCCGACGACCTGCGAGCTACCTTTTTAGGCAACTGCCAATCCTCCGAGGTGGACACAGAGGTCCTCCTGAACTTACTTCCTTCCTATGATTCCAGCAAATGGGGATTCCTCGGACGCCGCAGAGCTGCCATCCATGGCCCGTACAATGGAGAAGATGAAGGAGACACACTCTCTGATGCAGAGCCACTGCAACCCCCATGATGCAGTGATCTATAGGAGCTGCAAATTCCTTCCAGATGCTCGTAGACGAAAGTTTGCCAGAAAGGATTGCTGATGCCACGCACCCATACCCCTGGCCGCAGAGGCTTCTGCAAATCCACTCTGACACAGCCTCTAGCAAACCCTCCTCTCTTCCTCTCCCTCGTCGCTGCATCAAGGCAGACAAAGTCACCAGCAACCAAGAGGATGGAACTGACAATTGACTCCAGCCAGAACTCAATGGGAAGGGAAGGCAGACGAATCCACAGAAGAACAGAGGAGAGGGAGTCTTCGGAAGGGATGAACTCCGGTCGCCAGTTCTCCATGGCAATAGGCTGCTCATTGACTACCCAAGGCCTGCCCAACGCTAAAGCCTTGGCATCCGGATCAGAGAATCTGAACATAAAGTGGCGATGAGCCAAGCACAGAGCTTCAATCCGCCAGCCGCACCAGCTCTGTGAAGCTCCCTTACGATTGCTTCAGGCGGAACCCATCTCGTTAAGCTTTGGGCAATTACAGCCTTAATCCCCCACTCCATAGATTCCTCAGCTAGCGCTTGAGAATTCACCTGAAAGACATCCAGGAATTGCCTCTCTAGCGCCGCAACCACTGCCGAAGCCGATGAAGACGAAACCCAATCGAATCGGCGAACAGAGGATCGAACTCTAGATCTCCCCTCACCTGAACCTCCATCAGCGGCCACAGGAGTCGAATTCGATGAAGCATCTTTTATCCGGCTGGAGGCCGGGGTTTCGACACCGACCATCGCCGGAGATTCACAACAAAATCTCCGGTCACACAATCTAAAAGCATCACAGAAGACGAAAACCTCAGTCGCTCAGCACACAAAATTTATAGCAAAGACAAAACTTCTATAAGACTCTCTGGGTAGCATACATATATGGGGATGGCAATAAAATGGAACATATATGAAAGATAACTTCCTATCCATGGTGTTAGAAAAATTTATATTTATATTTACTTCATATTCATTATCTATATAAAATTTTATATCCATATTATATTCATAAGAATTAATTACTTATATCTGCTCTCTATTCTGAACTCTGTTCTATTTATTTTTATTTTTGTCTTAAAATTTTAATTTCAATCTAGTTTTAAAGTAACCATGAACTATTTTTTTTAATTTAAAACTAAACAAATAGATTAAATTTAGAAAAATAGAAAAATATGATTCATGATTATTTGTAATAATTTTGGTTGAAAGTTTGAAATTATATTAATAAATAAAAATAATTAATTAAATTTATTTATGAATATAATGGATTAGGGATGGCAATGGCTGAGGATGGCGCGGGGTAATTTATATCGGTCTCTGTTCGTGTTAGAAAAAATGTTTCCGTTCCCCATCCAACCATATTAAGTCGTTATAGTTAACAGAACGGGAACAAAAATATCCGATCAAGTAAACGGGTATCCACTGGTATCCGTTTGTTCATTTATATAAAAAATAAAATTAGTTTATTAAATTTACAATTTATTAAAATTTTTAAAAAATAATGTTTTAGAATAAAATAGAGATCAATAGTGAAAGAAGAGCAAGCATGAAAAAAGAAAGAGCAAAAGTTAGAAAGAATAAAATTAAATGTATTTTATTATTTATATATTTTATATTTTTTATTTTTTATTTTTAATATATATATATTTAAAATTTAAATATATTATTATATTAAAGTTAACGGATGATGAAGTGGAGAATACTAAAATTTTTTGTTATTTATTAAATTATTTAAATTAAAAATTTTTTGAACCGTTAAAAATAATATCAATCGAATAAATAATCAAACGAAAAAAAATTATCATCACTGTAATGGTTGTAAGATGAGATATTCCTACATTCTTATGTTCATGCTTGTTTTTATTTTTATTTATTTTTTTTGATATTCATATCCGTTCAAGTGGTGATGGACGTACGCACATGGATTCGAAGGAAAACGTCAATGCCTGCGCGTTGGGCCACAAAAGCATACGCAATTATTAAAACGACGGTAATCCGTAACTCTGATGGGGCCGTGCAATAATGTCATTTAATCTCCATGATGGATCGTCGCGCATCAAGTGACGGACGTGAATTTTCTCACGACAACCGATCATGCTGGAGATCACAGCGGACCGATGGATCGCAACATGCGTTTCTAATGGATTAGAAAAAATAAAAATAAAAGATAGCATTTTCTATTGTAGATTTTGAAGATGTAAAGCTCTATCGTTAGCTGTGTTTGATTGTGAATATGGTGGAGGATGACATATAATTTAAATATATTGAAAATAAGATTAATATGAAAAAGATAAAAATATTATTAATCTTTTATTAATATTATTATATAAAAAATAAGATGAAAAGAATTGTTAAAGTTATTTAATATTTTATTAGATATAATATTTTAGTCTCTTTTCATCTTTTTTTTTTTTGAACTAGATTTAATCTTATCAACCTATCATCATTCTATCTTCTAATAAGTTAATAATTTAAAAGTAAAAAAAAGTTCTTTAAAATAAATTAACTTTGCATCTAATATTTTCAAAAAAAAAAATGTAAAATGACTTTCCATCTTCTTTTACCTCACGCCAGATGCACCCAGAAAAGAAGATAAAAATAAGAAAAGTACCTCCTGATAAATTAACTACTTATTTTGGATAAAGGTTACAATACTACATTTGAGAGTTAGAGGAAAAAAAATAAAAAAAAATAAATTAAAGAAAGATAAAGAAAAGAAAAATATAAGTTGGTTTGAATCCTTATAAAATATATAGAAGGGAGAGAAGGGTCTTGATCCATACATTTATTTGGTTAAATAAAAGAAATAAATTAAATCCTTGTAAATTTCTTAATCTTTTTTGGAAGGTATTAATCTTTTTTTTTCTTTTTGTTGTAACAAAAGAGAAATCATAATCTAAGAAACATAGTATACTGAGTGTTAGGGGGTAAAATCGTCATTGCATCAATATTCGTGCGAGGAGGCTAAGACCGACCCCATCCCTTCGTCCGCCATGATGTCCCCGAGCTTCCCGTAGCTCGGCTCCCCCGAGCTTCCGTAGCTCGGCTTTCTCCGGGCTCCCATTGCTCAGCTTTCTCCGGGCTTCCATAGCTCGGTTCTCCCCGAGCTTCCGTAGCTTGTCTTTCCCGAGCGATCCATGATCCGATACTCACCCCCACGGAACCTGGCACAGGAGAGCCTAGACCTATCGTAACAGCATCTCAGGCAAAGAATTATGTTGAAGAGTGATCTAGAACCTAATACGGCTACCTGGGACCTACGCATCTATCAGATCCCAAGCCATCGAGGAGCTCTCCTAGCCGTCGATCCCTTAACAAACAAGATACAGATCCCAACGGCCCCACAACGGCCTGATTCGATCCATCTCCGTATCCTAACAACCTTCGAACCTTCCAGAAGGCGCTCAAGATCCATGTGACAACATATAAATATGACACTCCCAGATTCCCTCAGGTATGCGCTCACTCTCACTCTCCCACTCTCCTCAGCTGCTCGTCGGTGCTCTCCCCTCTAGAGCTCCCGATCGGTCGCCCTTGGAGAGACTCCCCGGAGAGATCCACCTCCCCACTTTCTGATTGATCGCCGATTTCCCTCACTGACTTGAGCGTCGGAGGGTCTTCCGCGGAGGGCCACCCCCAACGCCTCTCGCGTGAGGACTTCTGTGCAGGTCCGCCCCAGGAGATCGACTGCGCCCGAGTCGGAGGATGGATCCCGATGGCAACAGATTGGCGCTAGAGGAAGGGCCTCAAGTCCCGTTAAAACTTGAAGAAAGGAGATAAGGATCTCGATCTAAAGTAGAACCTCTCTAATGGCCAATCGGAGAAGAGCAACCTCTGAAGCCCAAGACCAGGCCACTTCCCAGAGACCTGATCCGGTGAGCAGTGTAGCGCCACAGCCTCCACCAATTGAAACCCCGTCACCGCCAGTCATCCCGGTGACCCAGGACCAGTTCGCCTCGCTGGTCCAGCAAGTCCAGGCCCTGACCCACCTGGTCCAGGAGCGCTTTGCAGCTCCTCCCACTCCGCACCTTCACAAGGAGGCCGCGATTTCTTCTTCGCCGGCAACTTTCTCCTCTGATCCGCATGAAGCCGCGGACCCCCCACATCGATCCAGAGGGGACAAACCAGTCCCGCGAGGCGGCTACGATAGGGATCCATCCAGATCTCGACGAGCCCGGACCCCCTCCCCAGTGTCCTTCCACCATGATTCGATGCCGTTCCTGCGCTCCCCTCGCCCAGCTCCTCCTCTGACCGCTGAAGAGGAGATCCATCGGCAGATCCAGGAGATGCGTCAGGAGCTGGACGCTGCTAAGCGGGCTCATCCGCCTCAGCCCAAAGCGGAGCAAGGCATCCCTTTCTCCAAAGGGATTATGGAGGAAGTGATTCCCTCCCATGTTAAGCTACCGGCCGTCGAACCCTACCACGGCTCTTCTGACCCGGACGACCATCTCAGCAGCTTCCGGTAAATAATGATGTTTCACGGAGCATCCGACGCGATCCTCGCCGCGCTTTCCCCTCCACCCTCAGAGGATCTGCCCGAACCTGGTTCAATGCCTTGAAGCCAGGTTCCATTGATTCATTTGACGAGCTGAGCCGTCTTTTTATTGGTCAGTTCGTCAGTAGCCGCCGCCACCGACGAAGATCTGACTCCCTCTCCGAAGTCAAGCAGAGAGAGGGGGAGTCCTTAAGAAATTATCTTGGCCATTTTAATAAGGCCATGTTGGAGGTGGACCACCTTAATCATGAGGTGGCTATGTCCACCTTGGCAGGGGGAGTCTCAAAGGAAAGCGACTTCTACCTGGCGATGAAAGTCAGCTACCCCCCTAACCTCTCTGATATGATGGCCCTGGCGGACAAATACGCTAGGGTCGAAGAATCGCGGAGAGTTGCCCGCGCCGAGCTGGCAAAGAAGAAGGAGCCCAAAGGTCCCGATAGGCACCGACCCGCCCGTCAGCCGAGTCCGCCTCGCTACCAAAGAGCTCCCCCACTGCCGCCGAGGAATCACTCCCGGAGCCCACCCAGGCGGTTCGATCACTACACTCCACTAACCGTGCTCCGGGCGCAGATCCTCATGGAGATAAAGCACCAACTCCCCCGGCCAGCTCCTCTCCGAGGGAACCCGACCCGAAGAGACCCCACCAAGTACTGCCGCTACCACCGGGAGCACGGCCACGATACTGAAGAATGCTGGCAGCTGAAAAATGAAATCGAAAGGCTGATCCAGCGGGGGCGGCTGAATCAGTTCAGGAGGGCGCCCGAGCCAGGACAAGGAGGTGACCGCCAACCCGAACCTCAACAACCTCCTCCTCCACCAAATCCGCCCGTGATCGGCCGCATCAACATGATCGAAGAGGCCGGCGGGTCGAGCCCCCGGAACGATGGTGAAGGATCAGCACCAAAGAAGGCGCGGACGGGCGAGCTCTCTTTCTCTGACGATGATCTCCAAGGGATATAGTTCCCCATGATGATGCATTAGTTGTATCCCTCAATTTGAATAACTATGATGTAAGTCAGATCCTTGTTGACAGTGGAAGTTCGGTGAATGTTCTGTACCTCGATGTGTTTGCCAAGATAAAACTACTCATGGAAAACCTTCGAGCTGTGAATTCCACCCTAATGGGATTCACATGCGACGTCATCATCCCGAAAGGGGTCGTCACCCTGACAGTCCGCGCAGGAGCCTGGCCCCTTATGGCCATTGTCTACACGGACTTTCTAGTGACCAAACTCAGGTCCCCATACAACGCAATATTCGGCAGGCCCGGCCTAATGTCCCTTAAGGCAGTTATCTCCATCCCACACTTATCCATGAAATTCCCCACCGAACAGGGAGTTGGAGTTGTTCGAGGAAGTCAAGCCATGGCTCGGCAATGCTTCGTTACCACCTTCAGTCCAAAGTCCCGGAGGTTGATGGGCTAGACGCTCGGGAGGATTTCGCCGAACAGCGAGGAGAACCAGTAGAGGAACTGGAGGAGGTGCCGTTGGATGAGGCTCGTCCCAGCCGAACCATAAAAGTCGGGTCGCTACTCAAGGGCGAACCTCGGCACAGATTGATCAGGTTTCTCCGAAGCAACGCTAACGTCTTCACCTGGTCCGCCTCTGACATGCCGGGGATCAGCCCCGAGGTTCTCGTCCATCGTCTCAACGTGGATGAGACACGCAGGCCCGTCAAGCAGAAGAAGAGGAGCTTCGCCCCGGAATGACAAAAGGCCGTTGAAGAAGAAGTAGATAAACTCATCAAGGCAAACTTCGTCCGGAAGGTAAATTATCCAAGCTGGCTATCAAACGTCATCATGGTGAAGAAGTCGAACGACAAGTGGAGGATTTGCATCGACTTCACCGACCTCAACAAAGCCTGCCCGAAGGATAGCTTCCCCCTTCCCCGGATCGACCAGCTCGTAGACGCCACCTCAGGTCACCAAATGCTATCATTCATGGACGCTTATTCAGGCTACAATTAGATCCGGATGGCCCCTGAGGATGAAGAAAAGGCCGCCTTCATAACCAACCGAGGTACTTACTGTTACCGCGTTATGCCCTTTGGTCTTAAAAATGCAGGTGCCACCTACCAAAGGCTGGTTAACAAAGTATTCAAGGAGCAAATCGGCCGGAACAAGGAGGTGTATGTGGACGACATGCTGGTCAAGAGCAAAGAAGCATCACGGCATGTCGAGGACCTCTCAAAGAGCTTTGCAATGCTACACAAGTATGGGATGAGGCTCAATCCGACAAATGCGCCTTCGGCATCAACTCCGGGAAGTTTCTCGGCTTCATGGTCTCCCAGCGAGGTATCGAAGCTAACCCCCAGAAGATTCAAGCTCTCCAACAAATGGAACCCCCGGCATCTATTAAAGAGGTCCAGCACCTAACTGGGAGGATAGCGGCTCTTAACCGCTTTGTGGCGCATTCGGCCGAGAGATGCCTCCCCTTCTTCAAAACCCTCCGGTCGGCTAAGAACTTTCGGTGGACTCCTGAATGCCAAAAATCATTTCAAGATCTCAAGAAATACCTTGGCTCGCCCCCACTCCTTAGCAGTCCAAGCCCGGGCGAGACCCTGTTCTTGTACCTGGCTGTTTCAGAAGGTGCCGTCTGCTCAGTGCTGGTCAGAGAGGAAAGCAAGGTCCAAAAGCCAATTTACTATGTCAGCAGGCTGCTCCGCGATGCGGAGACGAGATATAGCAGGATTGAAAAAATGGTGTTGGCCTTGATCACCTCAGTTCGGAAGCTGCGACCGTACTTCCAGGCACATTCTGTGACGGTCCTGACCGACCAACCCATCAAGGCGGTAGTCCACTGCCCCGAGACATCAGGAAGAATGACCAAATGGGCCGTCGAGTTGAGTGAGCATGACATCCACTTTCAGCCTCGCCCAGCCATCAAAGCTCAGGTGCTAGCCGATTTCCTCCTCGAGTGTACCATCCCGAAGGACGGTTCCACCCCAGACTCCCCCGAAGAACCAAAAGCTGGAGCCCGATGGCTCCTCCATGTCGATGGGTCATCTAACGCTCATCGCTCCGGTGCTGGCCTGGTACTCACCAGCCCGGAGGGGGCAACCTTTGAATATGGCATTCGGTTCTCTTTCCCGGCCTCTAACAACGAAGCTGAGTACGAAGCCCTGCTGGCCTGTCTCCGAATCGCTCGCAACCTGAAGGTGGAGAAGCTTAGCGCCTTCACCGACTCTCAGCTAGTGGCTGGCCATGTACGAGGAGAATTTGAGGCTCAGGAACCGAACATGGTTCGATATCTTCAAGAGGTGCGAAGCCTGCTTCCCCATTTTTTTGAGTTTGAGATCACTCAGATTCCCAGATCCGAGAATGCCCGCGCGACCTACTGTCCCGATTGGCGACTGCGGAGTCAATGGACGCCGAGAAAAAGTTCCACCTGGAGACCCTGGAGAAGCCCAGCATCACGGAAGCCGATCGAATAATGCAAGTTGAAGCCGAACCATCATGGTTCGATCCCATTCTAAAGTACCTTAAAGAAGGGTCGCTTTCACCCGACCGGAGAGAGGCTAGAAAGCTAAAGCTGCAGGCCACCCAGTATGTGCTGATCGACGATCAACTTTACAAACGATCCTTCTCCATGCCACTGCTCAGATGCCTTTGCCCGTCCGAAGCAGATTATGCTCTTCGTGAAGTGCATGAAGGGATTTGCGGCAACCATTTGGGAAGCCGGTCCCTATGCCACAAGGTGCTGCGACAAGGCTACTACTGGCCGACTATGCAGAAGGATGCAGACGATCTAGTCCGAGCTTGCGACCCATGCCAGAGGCACTCAAGCATTCAAAGACTCCCCTCCGCCGACCTGGTTCCTATATCCTCCGCTTGGCCCTTCGCCAAATGGGGGATGGACATCCTCGGCCCATTCCCGCTTGCCACGGGGCAGCGGAAATTTCTATTTGTCGCCATCGACTACTTCACTAAATGGGTCGAGGCAGAGGCGGTTGCACAAATAACTGAGGCACGAGCCAGAGATTTTGTATGGAGGTCCATCATCTGTCGTTTCGGCCTCCCGCACACTATAATCACTGATAACGGCAGGCAATTCGACAACCCTAAGTTCCGCCAGTTCTGCGAAGAGCACGGAATCCGTCACCACCTCACCTCGGTCGGGCATCCGCAAGCCAACGGAGCGGCCGAAGTGACCAACAGGACCCTGCTTCAAGGGATCAATGTTCGTCTTTCCAGAGCCCAAAGCAGGTGGGCGGACGAGTTGCACCACGTCCTATGGGCCTACCGCACCATCCCGAGAGTCCCCACAGGTGAAACCCCATTCCGGATGGCCTTCGGCATGGAGGCCGTTATCCCTGTAGAGATAGGTCTCCCTTCGCTACGAGTGGAGAGCTACTCAGAGGAAGCTAGCGACGAACAACTCCGCACCAACCTCGACCTGATAGAGGAGATTAGAGAGAAGGCCTGGATCAGAGTGGCTGCCTATCAACAAAGGGTGGCCCGCTACCACGCCTCCAGAGTCAAAGGGAAAGCCTTCCTGCCTGGCGACCTTGTTCTCCGGAAAGCCTCTGTTTCCAAACCGCTGGAACAAGGAAAGCTGGCACCAAACTGGGAAGGCCCATACCAAGTAGCGGAGATCATCGGACCAGGAACCTACAAGCTGCAAGATCTAAACGGAAAGTCTATCCTCCGGACGTGGAACTCGGACAATCTCCGTAAGTATTATCAATAGGGTATGTCCTCTACAAGTCCATTTTGATATACCTTATTATACCTTCCTGTCGGCACGTGTTTTTGTAATTTGCAACGTGAATCATCATGCATTACATTGCCAAAGGTTGCAAAAAGAAACAGGTGCTCTCACCAATCCTCGGCACGACCGAGTTACCTATCTGAACAGGAATTCTCCAAGCCTCGGCTGGGCCGAGCAACAAATTCTCCAAGCCTCGGCTGGACCGAGCAACAAATTCTCCGAACCTCGGCTGGGCCGAGCAACCAATTCTCCGAACCTCGGCTGGGCTGAGCAACGAATTCTCCGAACCTCGGCTGGGCCGAGCAACAAATTCTCAAACCTTGGCCAAAGCCAAGGACTACACCCTGCCGCTCGAAACCTCGGCCAAAGCCAGGGAGCGACCTTAGCTATCAAGCTCCTTGGGCCTACCGAGTGACACTCTCGTGCCCTGGTCGCGTCCGACTGCCGAACCATCGGCCGAAGGAGCAAAGTCTTCGCGCCTTAGCCGCACCCCAGGACATCATTTGAAGCAGGGTGACTTCTCGAATACCCTATAAATGAATACGAAAACAAAGACCTCCTGATGCTCCGGAGGAAGTAAAGGGACTCCTTCTAAAGGATCGCCTAGGTCCGCCGCCGGTCCGGGCAGAGACCGGTGGCCCCCCAAGAAAACTTGTTTCGGATTTGGGCAGCTCATAAGCCCCGGCCGACCTAAACAATGTGCATAACTTAGCTTGGATTCGGGTAGCTCATAAGCCCCGATTGACCTAAGTGTCCTCCTAAGCTACGTCCGGATTCGAGTGGCTTGCGCGCCCTAATTAAGCCCGACCGTAGTCTCACAAGACCTGGCTCGAACTTGGGTGGCCGGAAAAACCCAACCAACGTTCGCAAATGCTCTGGGAACAACAGAATGCACAATGTGATGAAACTTTGTATTCATTGATTAAAAAGGAAGGACAAAAGAAAGAAAAAGAAGTAAAAAAGCCCTCGCTAGGGCTCGCTATCACTCCCGAAAGCCAGCAAGCCCTCCAGGCATTGGGAAAGCTCGGCGACTTGCCGGTGGAGTGACGTTATTTCCTCCCTTTGCCGGTCTGCCACCCGGCGTAGGGCCTCGACCTCCCTCGTGGTGATGGCAACGTACTCTTCGATGACCCTCTCGAGCCGTTGGTGGCTCGCGAAGGCCGACGCCAAGGCCTGTCCATCGACCGTAATGGTGGGACGGCCCCCCTCCGGATGCAGCAAGCCGTTGATCGTCGCTCTTAAATCGTCGGATGACTGCTCTCCTCCTCGAGAAGCCATGCCAAAAAATGTTCTAAGACTGAACCAAAGGGATGGAAAAGACCAAACACCCCCCGTCCGTATTTATACTTTCCAAGCAAGTATTTTGATTAATCAGGCCGTCACCATCGACCCGTGAGAATTCGCCACATATCACCGCTTTAATTCACGCCTACAGAATCCTAAAGGTCGTGCCCCATCCCAAGCGAAATCGGTAATGCGGACGGAATGTTCGGGAACCCCCTCTTTTTCTCTGGGAACGGGGTACTTCCCAATTTGCCGGCCCCGCCAATAAATGCTCCCAACACTTCCTCAAGCTCTTTTAAGCTGGCCGCCTTTCGGGAAGCATGGAAAAGAAAGAATTCCAGCGCTTAACAATAATTCGTCCCCTCGGAAGGGGTCATGTCATAAATGGAGGGCGTGACCATGTACCGCCCATTCCGCCTTGACGCCCCTCACCAAACGCCGTAGGGACCTGGCATTATGACTTATGGTGACGACTAAGTCACTTCTCCGAGCTCCGAATCTCCGAACCTTGGCGGGGCCAAGTAACAAATCTCCGAACCTTGGCAGGGCCAAGTAACAAATCTCCGAACCTTGGCGGGGCCAAGTAACAAATCTCTGAACCTTGGCAGGGCCGAGCAACCGTTCTCCGAACCTCGGCAGGGCCGAGCCATAAATATTCGGACTCCAATGGGGTTGAGGCATAAATCTCTGAGCTTCGGCCCAGGTTGAGGAACGTATTCTACCACCAAACAACCTCTAAACCTCCGTCTGGACCAGGGCAGCTTGCAAGCCCCGACTAGTTCGGATAGAGCGGGATCCTCGCCTAAAAACGAATGGGACGTCCTTGTATCCCATGGCCAGCAACAACAACTTGGCACAGGAGAAATAGAGGTTGAGAAACAGAGCAAAACTTTCTTTATTTCGTTGCCATCAAAGCCAATTACAAATGCCTGAGAGGCGTTACAAGAGCATTGAAATGCATAAAATAAAGACAAGCATAAAACTCGGGCAACTGCTCCAAAGCAGACCTGAGCAACTGTGATACTCCGGCGTCTGGACCAATGAACCAGATAAACCATAAACAGTCAGCTCGAGCCGATAATGGGCGGGTGATATGGACCAATAGTTGCAGCCAGCTTCGATAAATAATGATATCTCGGTGACCCAACCGGGATATCAGAGTGATTGGAAAGGATGGATGGGATATTACCCTAAACCACCCAACCAAGAGGCCCCCCGGCGAGTAGGTAGGAAGCCCGCGGACCCTGGTGTCGGAACGCTCTCCCAAACCGAGTGTGTACCGCCCCACCTTGCCCAAACTCAAAGGCAAGGTACCTACGGGCGACGCACCATCACCCCCTCCCCATGTGGCGAAAGATTCCCCAGGCGGGCAAGCCCAGGAATCCAAACCAGGGAAGGAGGTGAAATTCACACAACCCATGGGGAGCCCGCGTACACTTCCTACCGTACGTCTCCAAGGGGGAACCACAAAGGTCACACGGGAAGCACATATGTGCGCTCTCCGTGTGATCTCTGCACCCCTTCTGTGCGCTCTCCATATGATCTCCGGGGCTCATCCCCTAAGGGCAAACCACTCTTCAGCAGCTCCTTCATCGCCCCAGCTGTCCGGAGGCGAAGGGCTTATGAAAGGAAAGCTCGACCCTCCCACTCGCAACACCAGAGAAATGAGCATGGCGGAAACTCCAATAGGGAAGGGAACTTAGAGGATGGCCTAGCACGACCCCTCTTCCCCCTTTTTATAGGCAAAAATGAACCGGGAACAGCTATCAAGGCCGGAAGCCCCGAGATTCGAAACACCTGGCCCATGCCTCCACGTGGCCTCCCAGGATGGAAACAACGCCCCACTGTGCGCCGAGCCCATCGCCTGAACCATGACGCATGCAAAGATTTCCTTTTGATCCCGAATCACGGTTATTAAATGTAGAGAATCACCCACTGATCTTACGGAAACTGACAGGTTCAGGAGATCATCCTACGAAAGTAACATCCTCCAATGGTAAATGGGTGCGTGCACCGTACGCCAAAACGACCTGCATGGAAAAAGACCAATGCCATAAAAGCCTTCCGAAAAGCGCCGGAGCAGCTTTTTGCTCCCCACAGAGCCGTATCATCAACTCCGGTGAAATAAAAACCGATCTACCTGTGGAACGGCAGAGCGCTAGCAGGGCAGCAAAAAGCACGAAAACTGATTGTTCGTCGATTGCTCCCCAAGGAAGTTAATCGCTCGAAGAACTTGTGCAACAAAATTGAACATCTCAAAACAAAATGAACGCGAGGGCTACGCAAACTATTCTTTCATTCACCGAAAAAGAAAGTGACAAAAGAAACGAAAAATACATCAGCCCTCACAGGGGCTCACCATTGTCTCCCGGAACCGCCGACCGTTCTCCCTGATCCACCACAAGGCTATCCGCTTGCTGTTGGAGAGACGCCACGCGCCTCTCTAAGCGATCATTAACCGCACGGAGGTTCATGATCTCCCTGGTGGAGGCGATCACATATTGTTCGATCGCCTCCTGGAGTTGTTGTCGACTTGCCAACAAGGAGGCCAGGACCTCCCCGTCGACGACGGTCTGAGTGCGGCTCCTACGAGCCCCCCAGCGAGTGTTGGCATCGTCGGCTGGTGCTCCGGTTGACCTTCCGCCATCCTTGGAAGCCATTCCTTCGGCGCAAGCTCATATCAAGCTAGCAAAGGTCGTCGAATGAAATGGCCAACGATAACCAGACCCCCCATCGGTATTTAAATTGATCCAAGCAAGAAATCTACCTGCTCCAGCCATCGGCCCTCGAGCCACCGACACAAAATCCTGCCACATGTCGCCGCTTTGGTAACCACTCTCGTCCGTCGGCCCTAGCTGACCTACCTCATTCGTCGGCCCTAGCCGACCTACTTTGCCGTCGGTCCTAGCCGACCTACTTTGCCATCGGCCCTAGCCGACCTACTTCATACGTCGGCCCTAGCCGACCTACTTTGCCATCGGCCCTAGCCGACCTACTTTGCCGTCGGCCCTAGCCGACCTACTTCATACGTCGGCCCTAGCCGACCTACTTTGCCGTCGGCCCTAGCTGACCTACCTCACCCGTCGGCCCTAGCCGACTTATTTTGTCTGTCGGCCCTAGCCGACCTACCCTATCCGTCGGCCTTAACCGACCTGCTTCATTCCTCAAGTTTTAATTAATCTATTGCATCGCTCAAACATGAACCGGACCAGATCGTCTCTCGGTTCACCAGTCAAGGCTATCGCCCCGCCTTGGACCCAGCCAATGCGTTCCCTCGATCCTGAGATAAAAACGATCAAACAGCGCCAACAAGCCATAAGTCGCTTGCGATTGGGGCAAAATTTGGAGCGAAGGACCGCCCAAGAAAAAGCACTCAAATGGAAGTGGAAAGTTCATTCATTAAAGAACGTCAGGCAGAGTTACAGCTCAGGAAGCAAAACGTAGAAGTGACTTTTAAAAGCCGGGAACCGCGTCAGTTCCAGGAGAACCCCCAATTATGTCTGCAGAGGCATGACTTGATTCGCCCTTCTCAAATATCTTAGCCTCCTTGGCGACAGTCTGCGAATGTCCTCCAGAAGCTGCGGCCTCGCTAGGACCTGGGGTGGCACCAAGATCGATATCCGAAGCGTCGATGTACTCATCCTCCTCTTCACCCCCGGAGTCACCGGCGTCAAGAGCTTCAGCATCCAGGAAAGAGAGATCCTATTCCGGATGCTCGCTGGATATCTTGTCTCTGCATTCTTCCACTCCAAGTTGCATCTCAACCTCGGCCATTTGGCTCCGCAATAGGGCAACTTGCCTCTCAGCTTCCGTGACCTGAGCTCAGAAAAATAGTTTGCTCCTCGAACTCGCCGGCCCATGCCTCGAGTTCCGAACTCCTATCTCGGCTAGATGCAAGCTCACCTTGCAAGGCCCGATTATCCAGCCCTAATTTTGCCATCTACGAAGCCAGAATCAGTCGGCGCCACGAGGAACCAACAAAGGAAACTAAAAAAGAGAAATAGGATCGTACCTCCTCCTTTTGTCGGGCCAACCTTTTGGTCAGCTCCTCGGCCTCACCCTTGGCCCTCGCTTTATCGGCCCTAACCAACTCGACCCTCTCTTGGAGAGCATTAATTCTCAACTGCTTATCTTCGACCTCTCCCCGGGCTTGGGATAGCTCGTCACTCAGCTGGGCTATCATCTCTTCGTGCCATTTAGCGTTGGCTCTCAAGTCAGCGACTTCGCAATCGCGCCGCTGCAGCTTCTCCTCTACTTCATCGAGCATTCTGGCTTGACGTTTTCTCTCATCGGCGGCCTCCTTCCCCAGCCGGACCAGACTCTCATTATGTTCTTCCTGCATCGCCGCCACTTCCTCAGAATGCTTTGACCTAACTCGAGCCAACTCCAAGCACGCATCGTCGTTCTTCGCCAGGAGCCCCTGCAACTCCTCCACTTTACGCTTTTGCTTAGACGCTTCGGCTAGAGCGGCATGATACGATGCCTTCATCCCCACCAAGCTTTCGTTGCTAGCGGCCAGGAGTTCCTTGAACTTCTCGGACGCCTCTGCTCGCGATCGAAGTTCAGCGCTGGCTCTCCTGGCCTGAACGCCAGTCCCCGTCGCCAAACTCAAACGCCAGCACATCGCCCGACAAAGCAAAACACTCTACAGGATAAAGAATGAGTAAGAATATGCAATTAAGTCAGCCGAAAAGTATCCGCCACCCAAGAATGGTGACTCACCCGAGAGGCGTAGGCCCGTGTCATCTTCATGAGGGTCGGATTGTCAATGTCGGGAAGAAGATGGACACTTTCGGCCACGCCCTGCTGCCCGAATGCGGCATCAACCAACTCCAAGTCCGCAAACTTGTCCGCCGAGGGATCCACACCCGGGTACAGGACCGACCTCATTAAAGCAGAAAATGCCTCCTCAACGTCCATGTTCGAGGTACTGGGCTGGCCGCCTCCACCCGAGGAGTCAACCCGACAACTCCGACTGAGAAGCCTTCAACTTCCCAGCCTCTTCTATCAGAACTCTGGCTTGAGCTTCCTCAGACAATTCGGCCAACCCAAGCGCCAGCCTCCCCAAAACCCTTTTTGAAGGAGTCTCCATTGCGGGACTCTCATCTCGCTGCGCTCCCTCTCCCGATCCGTCTCCTTCGGTCACAGTCACCTGCATCTCCTCTGCAGGCTCTGCCGAAACCTCTATCCGGCTTGCTTCTCGAACCGCTGCGGGCGACCCAACGTCGCTACCCCCGGACTCTCCCGCAAAGGGCCCAAGAGAGAGCTCGCCCCGAACCTCACCAACTGCGGCCGCTCCCTCTCGCTCTCCTACTGAGGTCGGGAGTAAACCCGCGATCGGGGAAAGCCCCCCAGAAATGACGACTTCCGCCGAATCTGTCGCCGGCTCATCTTTCAAAGGGGATGCGGCCGGATGAGCCAATGGAATCTCATCCGAGCTATCCGATAGTTCCACCACAGGGGGACAAGGGATCTCAGCTGTCCTCCTCAAATCCTTCCTTGCTTCCGATGCTCCCGTCGTGGTCACTCCGGCATCCGGCGAGCATCTTACGGAAGTATGAGCCTTCTTCTCGGGCCTACTTCTCTCCGCGCCGCTGCTCTCCCCTGGGCGCTTGCCTCTCTTCCTCTTGATAAGACTTGACAACGCAGACCTCTTGGCTGCAAGAGCGGAAAGTATGCAATTAAATCCAAACACATTCGCCTGGATAACAAACAACAGAGAAGACAAAAGGGAGGACTCACCTTGCGGGTCCAGAGGACTAAGCCCGGTCGCAAAAAGAGCACCCTCCGATAGCAAATCATTGGCCGAGAACACCTGGCCGTTGCAGAGGATGTCCAAATCTTTCTCCTCCCGTTCGGACAAAACTGGATGCGTTTCCGCATCCCGAACAAATTTTTTCATCTCCAAGGGAAGTCGGAACCAATGTTCCCCTCGGCGATGACGAATCGACTCTTCCATCCCTTTATAAAGGACGGCTTATCCACAATCGTTTTGAAGGACCTCCGAGGTTTGATGTAAGGCCACTCCGATTTCCTCCTGGGTATTAGATGATAGCAGGCGCAGAAAAGAGGGAGAGTGGCGATGATCTGAATCTGATGGCATATTGAGATGAATCCGATAATACTCCGCCAGCTATTTGGGGCCACCATCGCCGGATAGATGTTGTAATGTGTCATGATTTCCTTCACCAAGGGATGAAGAGGAAACCGGAGGCCTGTTTCAAACTGTCTTCGTAAATGAAGACCCCATGCTCCAGATCTTGCGAGACCCTGTGCTCAGGTCCCGGCAATCGTAGAACGACGTCTGGGGGTATACCATACCTCTGGCGAATCTTTCCCACATCCTTAGCAACGATCTCCGTAGCTATATCGTCGGGGCTCATCGTCATCCTAGCCGGAAAAAGCACCAAGCGAAACGGCAAACGTCGCAAAAGATGAGACTCTCCAGGAAACAGAATGAGAGGATATTGTAAACAGATACAGCGCTGCTATCGCTTTGCTTCCCCCCTAAGGAAGCCATCTTGAGAAGATGAGGCACTTCGCCCGAGGCGTCCGGAACCGTCTCGACAAACGCCGTGTTAATCGGGATTTGCTACGTGGTGTTTCCCCAACTGTCACCCCTGGAGGAGCCTTACCCACGAAGGCATGATGACCTCGCTGCATTAATTAGGGCATCACTGCGTGGGCTGTCTAAACCGGATCGTCCCATCCAAAGCGCGCCACCTGGACTTATACTCCCTATGCCCGAACCTGCGCTTCGAACTAGGGAGTGGAGGGCATGTGTTGGGGGATAAAATCATCATTGCATCAATATTCGTGCGAGGAGGCTAAGACCGACCCCATCCCTTTGTCCGCCATGATCTCCCCGAGCTTCCCGTAGCTCGGCTCCCCCGAGCTTCCATAGCTCGGCTCCCTCGAGCTTACATAGCTCGTCTTCCCCGAGCTTTCATAGCTCGGCTCCCCCGAGCTTCCCATAGCTCGGCTCTCCCCGAGCTTCCGTAGCTCGGCTTTCTCTGGGCTCCCATTGCTTGGCTTTCTCCGGGCTTCCATAGCTCGGCTTTCTCCGGGCTTCCATAGCTCGGTTCTCCCCGAGCTTCCGTAGCTCGGCTCCCCCCAGCTTCCCGTAGCTCATCTTTCCCGAGCGATCCATGATCCGATATTCACCCCCGCGGAACCTGATGCAGGAGAGCCTAGACCTTTCGTAACAGCATCTCAGGCAAAGAATTATGTTGAAGAGTGGTCTAGAACCTAATACGGCTACCTGGGACCTATGCACCTACCAGATCCCAAGCCATCGAGGAGCTCTCCTAGCCGTCGATCCCTTAACAAACAAGATACGGATCCCAACGGCCCCACAACGGCCTGATTCGATCCATCTCCGTATCCTAACAACCTTCGAACCTTCCAGAAGGCGCTCAAGATCCAGATGACAACCTATAAATATGACACTCCCAGATTCCCTCAGGTATGCGCTCACTCACACTCTTCCACTTTCCCCAGTTGCTTGTCGGTGCTCTCTCCTCTAGAGCTCCCGATCGGCCGCCCCTGGAGAGACTCCCCGGAGAGATCCACCTCCCCACTTTCTGATTGATCGCCGATTTTTCCTACTGACTTGAGCGTCGAAGGGTCTTCCGCGGAGGGCCACCCCCAACGCCTTTCGCGTGAGGACTTCTGTGCAGGTCCGCCCAGGAGATCGACTGCGCCCGAGTCGAAGGACGGATCCTGGCGGCAACACTGAGTATCGGCGCCCTACAACATCAACGAAAGTGAAAAAGATCTCTTTAAAGATCCACAACTTGATTTCCTTCCATTAAAATATGGTGGAAGGCAAACCTGGAAGGTAAGGATGCAGTCAAGGGCTTTAAGCTTTGAAGAAGATGATGAAGATTAGGTTTTCTAATGAACTTTGAGATGATTATGGCTGAGTCACCTTTATAAAGGTAGGTAATCCACTGCTATTCTTACACCCCACCAAGCCGTAATAAATTCAACACTAGTAATAGAGACAACCAATATAGGAATCAATACTGAAGGGCATTTGATTCAAAGCTAGCTGTAAATCAAACCAAGGTTGAGAAATTATACAAATATTGGAACCATCTCTCACCGACCAGATAAATTGATTAGCGCAACATAAAGATGTTATGGTTATAGCTTTTCATATGTTGGAAGATCATATATATATATATATATATATATATATATATATATATATATATATATGAGGAGTTTATAATTGAGCTAGATGCCTAAGAAGGAGTATTTGGACTAACATAATCTAGACATAAGATATGATGGATTAAGCACAAAATCTTACTCAACATGGCTTGCCTTCACAAATATAAATTAGGAATATCAAGGCCACATGACATCCTTGGGATGATAGAATTTCTTCTAAGTAATAGTATGAATCATTAACTCCCAAACTCATGCATTCAAGTAAACTGTGAACTACCCTATCCAGCAAGCGAATAAAGGAAACATGTGGAGAAAAAAATATGATTAGGCATAGAGCACAGAATAAAACTAGCCAGAGTGCATTTGCCAGCAAAGGCCAAGAAGCATTATTTTCCGGAAGCTAACCGGTTTTTGATCTTGTCTTCAATATATTGGAGGTCATTTAGCCTTGTTCCTTTCAAAGGGATTTATTTTAATTTTAAGATAGCGGTCCGATTGTTACACTTCCAAGATCCAAAGAATGCAACGTAATTGATGACGCTCGTGCTGTGGCATTCCAAGGCTAAATGGTACAACCGACTTGTTCAAGTTCACCCTCTACCCAAATTGAACATGGCATAGATTGATGGCCTCTTGGAAAGCAGCACAGTTCCGAGCCTCAAAACAGATGATTGACTCTTGGTACATTCCATTTGTGGCATCAAAAAAGTTCTTTTGCATCGCAAGTATCATGCATGATAATTAATTATGCATACATATAATCACATATACTTATATATTGTAGAGCCTGGTATGGTACTTCAAAGCTTAAATCCTAGGGTAGAGGTTTATAGGCTCCACATGTTTAAGGGCCAGATTGTTGGGTCTTGATAAAGCTAGTCTATCATTGGGCTGAGTTTGGGCCCAAGGTGTGGGCTAGTCCAAGGAAGTTTTTTAGGGTTTATTATCCATATAATAAGGCACCGGTTCATATGTGGTGCTGGTTTTATTTTGGTGGCCGTCATGGGACGGGGTTGATATAATCATGCAACGATGATGATTATAGATGAATGAAAGAAACTCTTTTCTTCCAAGAACGAGCTATCTCTTTTCTTTCCTCTCTTATACACATTTTTCTCTCTTTCTCACACATAGATGCCCTAGATTTCTAGGGTTTTATTGCTGTCATCTCTGCCCTAGCCATCTTTTTGGAACCGCCTTTCTCAAAGAAGGAGAAAGAGGAAACCCTAGAAGCACCTTCTTCTTGGGCAGCGTTTCTTGATTTTCTGGATCAGATCTGAAGGTTCACGTGAGGAAGAAGAGAGGCCACGACCCTCTCTTACAATCTTGGGGCGCAAGAAACCAAAGAAAATCCTAGTTACTAATCAATCCGGGAAGATTACCAAAATCAAGATTCAAAATTCTGCTGTAGAATTTCAGCATGGATATCATCTTGCTTCTGCATCTCCACACGACTTGGAGCTGGTCGAATACGTGCTATGCTCCAAGGGTAGAAAGAGGACGATCCACTCTTCATTTGGTATCAGAGCCTCGGTGATTTGGTGGAGAAAAGATTGGATCTTGGGCGTTTCTTGGTAAGATATCAAACCAGAAATTTCTGCAGCAAGTTTAATTTTCTGTTTTTGTTGTGTGCATTGTTTCTTGGTTGGATATGGTATCTAGTAGCTTTAAATTCGATTTTGAAAAGTATGATGGCAAGGGAAACTTCACCCTATGGCAGCAAAGGATGAAGGATTTATTGGTACAGCAAAGGATTTATAAGGTCTTGGTGAAATAAAGACCGAATAATGTAAGTTGTGAGGATTGGGAGGAGTTAGAGGAGATTGCATTTAGCACAATCAAGATGTGCTTGGCTGATCAAGTCTTGCCGAAGATTTGCACGCAGACCATGGCAAGGGGGCTTTGGGAACTTTAGAGAACATTTACATGGAAAAGAGCATGACAAACAAGTTATGGTTAAAGAAACAATTGTCCAGCTTGAGAATGCCTGAGGGAGGAGATCTTGTGGCCCATATTCAGAAATTCAATCAGGTGTGCTTAGAGGTGATGAGCCTTGATGTGAAGATTGATGAAGAAGACAAGACCCTCATCTTGTTGTGTTTGCTACCTAGTTCCTATGATGGTCTGATTACAACCTTGGTGTATGGGAAGGAGACCCTGAATTATGAAGAGGTTGTGGGGGTGCTGAGATCAAACCAGCAAAGAAAAAAGATTCGCATGAAAAACTCTAACACAGAGGTACTTGCTGTGAATGAGAGGCAAGGAAGACCCTGGGAAAAGGTTAGAGGCAAGTCCAAAGGCAGATCTAAGTCTCGGGGCAAGTAGAAAGCATGGAAGTGTTACAAGTGTCATCAGACTGGTCACATGAAGAGAAATTGACCACTTCTGAAGAATGAGAAAGGAAAAGGCATTTCCAAGGGAGGTTCAGCCAGCAATGGTGGTGCAAATTCATCTGAAGATAGTGAAGATGATGTACTGGTAGTTTCAGATAGGACCAAGAAGTATGATAGTTGTTGGACACTTGACTCAGCCAGTTCTCACCATTATACTTCGCATAGGGAGTGGTTTGCAACTTATGAAGAATCTGATGGAGGGAGTGTATGCCTTGGTGATAATTATCCTTGTAAGGTTGCTGGAGTTGGAAGCATAAGGGTGAGGATGTATGATGGGGTTATAAGGACTTTGACCAATGTTAAACATGTTCCGGAGTTGAAGAAGAATCTAATTTCTTTGGGCTACCTGGAGAAGCATGGGTATGCTTTTGAAAGCCAGCCGGGGAGTGGATGTTTGAGGATAACTAAGGGTGCATTAGTGGTGATGAAAGGGAGAAGGTTGGAAAATAATCTCTGTCAGATGGAAAGCTCAGTGGCCATAGATGGTGCAGAGGTGCTAGCAGTGGCACAGGAGGAACAGTTGGTCTATAAACTGTGGCACTATCGAATGGGACACATGAGTGATAAAGGGCTTATAAAAATCAGCAAAAGAGGTCTGATTCCAGCACTTAAGAAGGAGGACAATGACATCTGTGAGCCCTGTATTTATGGCAAACAACATAGGGTGAGATTTGCTAGCAGTTCCAAGCAGAGTGAAAGTATTCTGGAACTAGTTCACTCAAATGTATGGGGACCGGCCCCTGTGTCAGCCAGAGGTGGGGCTAAGTATTTTTTGACCTTCATTGATGACTACTCCAGGAAGGTATGGGTATATCTGATAAGAGAAAAATCATAGGTATTTGTCCGGTTTAAAGCTTGGAGAGTTGGTGTTGAAAAGGAGATAGGAAAACCAGTGAAGTGTTTGAGATCTGACAATGGAGGGGAGTATACAAGCAATGAATTCAAAAGCTACTATGAGGAAAATGGGATCCAATGCCATTACACAGTGAGGATGACTCCCCAGCAGAATGGTGTAGCAGAGAGGATGAATCGTACATTGACAGAGAAGGCTAGGAGTTTGAGGCTGCAGGCATCACTGCCCAAGGTCTTTTGGGGTGATGCAATTATATTCTTTGGTTTTCTTGTTAACAGGTCCCCTAATAGAAAACTTGATGGAGGCATTCCAGAGGAGATCTAGAGTGGGAAGAAGGTAGAGCTTGGACACCTAAGGATTTTTGGTTGCCCAGCCTATGCACATGTGGAGGCAACTGAAAGGAGCAAGCTGGACCCAAAATCACAAAGGTTGATCTTCATCGTGTATCCACAGGGAGTTAAAGGCTATTTGCTATGGAGTTCAGATTCACATAAGTGTATAATCAGTAGAGACATTATTTTTGATGAGAAGAGCATCTTGAAGAGGTCAGAGATTGTAGATGGAGCTGAAAAGGCTGAACAGGACAGCAGTGGACAACATTGGCTGACAGGTGATGTACCTTCTACTTCTACTTCAAAACGTGCTTCTTTTGAGGTGGAGTTTGGTATGAATGTTTCAATACATATAAAGGATCAGCCAAGAGAGCCATCAATCCAGAAGGAGGTGCAGGTGGAGTCACACACTTCAGCTTTGAGAGATGATCAAAGGGGTGTGGCACTACACAAGGCAAAGCGTACCATCATCAAACCTGCTCGGTATCGCATTGATGACATGATTTCCTATGCTCTAATCACTACAAATGAAGATCCAGAGACCTTCCAAGAAGCCATGGAAAGTTCAGAAAGAGACTCATGGATGCAGGCCATGATGAAGGAGGAGTCCCTAGAAAAGAATAAGACATGGCAGCTAGTGGATCTACCTAGAGATGCTCGGGCCATTGGTTCAAAATGGGTGTTCACAAAGGAAGCACCTTCAGAGCAAGGTGGAGTCAGATACAAAGCAAGGCTTGTTGCTAAGGGGTTCTCACAGAGAGAAGGAGTGGATTACACAGAAGTATTCTCTTCAGTGGTACGTCATGCTTCAATTCGTGTGTTGTTATCACTTGTAGCACAACATGGTATAGAGTTGCAGCAGATGGACGTGAAGACGGCTTTCTTATATGGGAGTCTAGAGGAGAGGATATACATGAAGCAACTAGAGGGTTTCAAGGAATCTGGATTGGAAGAAAAAGTGTGTATACTAAAGAAATCGCTCTATGGTTTGAAGCAGTCACCCCGTTAGTGGTACAAAAGGTTTGACACTTTTATTTTGGGCCTTGGATTTTCTAGATGTGAACATAATACTTGTGTCTATGTGAAAAAATGTGGATGAGAATGATGCACTGTCTCTCCTTCTGTATGTGGATGATATGCTCATTGTCAGCAGGAGTGTTGAAGCAGTGAATGGACTGAAATATACATTATCAACATAATTTGAAATGAAGGATTTGGGGTCAGCTAGGAAGATACTTGAGATGAAAATTTACAGAGATAGGACCAAGGGAATTTTACACTTGTTATTGGGTGGATATATTCAGAAGGTGTTAGAGAGGTTTGGGATGGATAAGGCCAAACCAGTTGGAATACCTTTGGCTAGTCACATGTCTCTTTCTAAGTTACAAAACCCCCAGACAGATAAGGAGAAAGAGTACATAGAGAGAGTTCTATATGCCAGTGCCGTGGGCAGCATTATGTATGCTATGGTGTGTTGCAGACCTGACATAGCATATGAAGTGAGCCAGGTGAGCAGATTCATGGCGAACCCAGGGAATGAGCACTGGAAGGCACTCAAGTGGATTTTGAGGTACCTTCAGGGAACTCGTGGACTTGGTCTAATTTTTGGGCAGCAAGAAAGACCTATGGAGAAATCTAATATCTCAAGTAAATCATTAGGTCCATTGGAAGGATTTGTGGATGCAAATTTTGCAGGTGATCTGGATATAGGAAGGTCTATCACAGGGTATGTGTTTAGCATGTATGGTGGATTAATTTCTTGAAGATCAATCCTTCAACCTATTACAGCTTTGTCTACAACAGAAGCTGAGTATATAGGGATTACAAAAGCTGCCAAGGAGGCTCTTTGGTTGAAGAGACTCATCATGAAAATGGGGGTGAAGCAGAGTATAGTATTGCTATACAGTGATAGTTAGAGTGCCCTGCAGTTGGCTCAGAACCCAATCTATCATGCACGCACAAAGCATATAGATGTGAGGTATCACAGAATCAGAGAATTGTTGAAGAAGGTGAAGTGGAGCTAGTAAAAGTTCATACAAAGAAGAACCAGGCAGATGTACTTACGAAGACTCTTCCACAGGATAGCTTTCTCTCATGTGTGACACTGATGGGTCTGAGGGAATGTACAGATTTTTCAGCAGCTTTGAAGCACCAAGGTGGAGATTGTAGAACCTGGTGTGGTACTCCAAAGCTTAAATCCTAGGGTGGAGGTTTATAGGCTCCACATGTTTAAGGCCTAGATTGTTGGGTCTTGATGAAGCTAGTCTATCATTGGGCTGAGTTTGAGCCCAAGGTGTGGGTTGGTCCAAGGAAGTTTTTTAGGGTTTATTATCTATATAATAAGGCACCGGTTCATATGTGGTGCTGGTTTTATTTTGGTGGCCGTCATGGGACGGGGTTGATATAATCGTGTAACGATGATGATTATAGATGAATGAAAGAAACTCTTTTCTCCCAAGAACGAGCTATCTCTCTTCTTTTGTCTCTTATACACGTTTTTCTCTCTTTCTCACACATAGATGCCCTAGATTTCTAGGGTTTTATTGCTGCCATCTCTGCCCTAGCCATCTTTTTGGAACCGCCTCTCTCAAAGAAGGAGAAAGAGGAAACCCTAGCAGCACCTTCTTCTTGGGCAGCGTCTCTTGATTTTTTGGATCAGATCTGAAGGTTCACGTGAGGAAGAAGAGAGGCCACGACCCTCTCTTACAATCTTGGGGCGCAAGAAACCAAAGAAAATCCTAGTTGCTAATCAATCCGGGAAGTTTACCAAGATCAAGATCCAAAATTCTGCTGCAAAATTTTAGTAGGGATATCATCTCGCTTCCGCATTTCCATACGACTTGGGGCTGGTCGAATCCGTGCTATGCTCCAAAGATAGAAAGAGGACGATCCATTCTTCATATGTAATCATGTATGCGATATAAAAAAGAATAATTTTTTTTTAGATATATGCAATGGCATGCATGCATGATTGACACAAAAAGCTTTCCTCATTATAATCATAGGCATGACCTTTCTGCACCATATCTGAGACATCTGCCAAAATTGAATATGGTACAGAGTGATGGCCTCGTCAAAAGCAGCACAGTTTTAAATCTCAGATGGTAATATGCAAAAAAAAAGAAAAAAAGAAAAAAAAGATGATTGACCTTTGAGCTATTTTGTTTGTGGCATAATCATAGATATAACCTTCCTGCATTATATTTGAGGGATGTTTGAAAGGAAAATCAGCACAAAAAATTTGAAAAAAAAATTGGACAGAAAAAGAACATCCGTGCAGAAGCCCATAGAAGAGTGGTAGGAAACTTAATTAAAATTTTAAATACGAGGTTTGAACTTAGATTTTGAGGATTAAAATAGTCACTTAAAGTAGTCCCGTTACCCTTCTTTTGCTTTCTTTTCTCCGCAAAAACCCTCCACCGAGCAGGCTCTGGAGAAGCGCACTCGGTGTCCGTAGGACGCGTGAGTTGAATCTCCTTTCACCTTCCATATCTTTTTTTTTTTTTTTTTAAATATAAATAGATGATCATATAATCTAGTGTGAGACAGCTTCGATAAATCAGAATAAAATTTATTTAAAGATAAAATAAGAAAGGTCATCCTAATTCTAAATTTAAAATTTAGCGTACAAAAGCATTACAGTGAAGTGCGTATTTCGTCGATAGAGATCTGGTTGTTGTTGGCAACAAGAAAAAAACAAGAAAAAAAAATCCAACTTTATTCCTTCAGATGAGATATGGACAAATGAGACTGGCTTTGATTGGCACGCAAAACCTCAGTCCACGTAAGATGGATCAACATTATGACAATAGTCGAAAGTACGTGATGATAGCTGTTGTGGGATGCTGTTTGTTGTTTTGACAGTGCTTCTTTGAGTTTTTTCACGTTTGAAAGAAGACAACTGAATCGCTCCAAAGAGCAACAGTACAATACTGATAATGCCACTGTCAATCCAGGAGTAAGTCCAAAGAGCAGCACTGCTGATATGGACTTCATGTTTATTTGTGGGTCCTATATCATGCTATGATGACACTTTTGCGTATAAGAGCAGTACAGGTTCTTGTCTCTCCGTCTACACCTGGATCTAACTAATTTTCTTGGAATGCCATTGGAAGATGTGAAATTATTTTATTGATGGATGAGTTTATTATGAATCATAAAAACTTGATGGATTTTTAACAACGCATCAAGCATGACAGTGTTAGGAGTTCAATGGTAAAACTAAAATGTCATGGTTTGAGCTCTGCTTGACTCTTTTACTGAAGCCTATATAACCCTCGTAATAACTAGATGTGATATTTGAGCCTGCTCTGCTATGAAACAAATTAACCAAGGGATAGGAAGAACATTTGATCCTACATACAACTCACTCTCAAGGGACAAAAGCTTCAGGGAAAGAAAGAGGGCCCCCAGCTACGAGACAACACGCTAAAAAGTTTACATTGTACGTCTATTAGGGAGTAAAAATCCCAGGTGCAAAGGAGATCAGAGAGCATCATATATTTAGAGGATGATCAAGATCAAGGAGATTACCTCCCTACAAGCCTAGATAAACCACTACTCATTGCAATGTCCACCTTATTAGGCCAACAACTCCAATAATAAAATCCAATCGTGGAAACATCTTGGATATGCATCCAATAATCTTAGAAAATAGGAGCTTGTGCTGAAGAAAACTAGAAATATTTCTCCAAAGTAACCTCCTCTTCTTCTTGGTTCTTGCCAAGAAAGGAGTCTTTCTTCTTGCTTAGCATCGGTGGATGAGACCAAGTCAACATCAGCATGAGAGGAAGTTTATATCCCCTCTTATAGCTGAGTTGATGTTCCAACCTTCCCGCAAAGCTTTTGTGAGGAAGATAACAATAACATATAGTTAACTGGTTTTCGAATCTAGCTTCTTCGATTTGCATTGGACTTGGTTAGCATATGGCTAAGCTTTTTCATAATTATTCAACCAAACAAAAGAGAACCGCAAGAGTAAGAAAATTATATTTTTTTCATGTGGAACTAAAAGAATGGTTCAAGTAAGAAGAAAATTATTTTGAAAGAAATTTCTTTTGAATGTTGAAATACATTAGATTTTCAACAGAAATGAAGCCCTCGATATTTTACTCCATCTCCTTCGCTTGTGATTTTGGAATAAATTAGATAATGCATTACTAAACCCTCCTTCATGAAGTTCATTTGTGATTTTTAATATGATCTCATTGAAGTCCAAACCACCATCCAAAGCAACATGGCAATGGAAGTGGGTTAGGTGATGATTTTGGTATCACCAATTCGGTGTTGCTCATTAAGTTTTCAGATTCCCAGCCAATCGGACAAGGAAGAAAAATCTACGCTCTGACTCAGCCGATCACTGAAAGTCATGATTCCAAGCAGCCTTAAACCAGAGCAGAGATAAAAGCCTCCTGCCATGATATGCTTCTTGTCACATGGTGACGGGGAGAGGACACATGACCCTCGCGAGGCAAGACCCACATGCCCGAGGATATCAACTCTGAGGGGGGCCATGGCGCCCATGAAACTGCCATGCCTGTTATCCTTTAGGTGTCCCTTCCGCTGGCCATACCTGGAGAATGCTGCCGGCCCCTTTCCCCACCCCAAGCCCCAACCCCCACTCCCAGACGACAGATGCCGAAAGTGAAGCACGGTTGATCTAGACTGAATGTGCTTTACACCGAATCGCAAGTGGCATCGCGTTGTTAATATTTTGATATTATGTAAATAGTGCTGAGATATGATCCAGTTTAGGTAAGAGCTCTGTTTTTTTTTTTAAAAAAAAAACTTTTTTTGGTAGAAGTACACGCTGTTTTTTTGATTCAGTCGACGACATAGAAGGAAGAAAAAGAAAGAATTGTTCTTCTTTTATTTGAAAATAATGGAAGAAAAAAGAAAGGTAATATCAATTATTATGTTTGGATAGAGAGGAAAGAAAAGAAGAAAAAAGTTATGTGATAATTATACCCTTTAGAAGAGGGAATGAACCGTAAAAATAGAAGAATAAAGAATAAAAAATGAAACGATATTTTGGTCTTAAAAAAATGACTTAAACCTTTTTTCCTCACCTAACTTACCCTTTTCGATTTGAGGGTTAACAAATTCATCCTCATCGAGGGAGAAACAGGGGAACCGGTTACTCTCTTATTCCTTGCCCTTCTCTTTCACCTTCCTCTTAAACAAAGTAACTTATGATCTTTTTCCTTCGTTTCCTTCCCCTTCCCTCAATTCATCTCAATCCAAACAGTCCCTAAAGGGTAAAGGAGGGGAACCGGTTACTCCTATTCTCTTCCCGCTCTTTTTTTCACCCTCCTCCCAAATAAGATAAGTTATGACCTTTTACCTCCTTTTTCTTTCCCTCCCCTCTATTCTCTTCCATCCAAATAGACCCTTAGAGTGAACATGTTATAGGAATAGAGGGATCAAAACAAGATTTTAGTAGGAGTTTTGAGGGTTTGTCACAAGTTAATTAAAGCGAGTTCCCTGAGCTCATTATTTATTGTTCCTTATTACACAAATTTAATCAAAGAGACCAAAACTAAGAATTTTTTTTTGAACTCTTTCTTCTTTTTTGTCATTTTTAAGTAAAATAATTAAAAAACATATTTAATATAAAAAGCTAAAAAGTATTTAAAATTTAAAATTTGCTCCATGCATAATCGTTGTGGACTCTTGCACCTTACTTCCATTAGCAATGGTATTCTTTATATTGAGTAACCAATATATATCTTTAGTTACATTCGATATAGTTAACCTTAAATCCTGATGAGGGGTAAAATTATCATTACATTATTGATCGCTCATATCAGCGATGAGGTCGCACCCAATCCAAATACCCTGCTTGCCAGCTGGCCAGCTGGCGTGATATTCTAGCGACAAGGTCAAATCAGCTTTGATGAAGTCGGATCACCCTAACAACCCGAGCTATCCTTATGTTTCGGCCATCTGAGCCGAGCTATCCTTATTTCTCGGTAACCCGAGCTATCCTTATTCCTCGGTAACCCGAGCTATACTTATGCTTCAGCCATCTGAGCCGAGCCATCCTTATTCCTTGGTAACCAGAGCTATCCTTATACTTTGGTCGTCCGAGCAGGGCCATCCTTATTCCTCGGTCATGTGAGCTGATCCATTTTACACTTCAAAAAATCAAGCTATTCCTCATCCAGGCCAACCACGATATTCAAAATACCTCTGCGGAATCCGGCGCAGGAGAGTTCAAACCCACTGTAACAGAATAAGATTCCAAACAGAGAATCATACCAAGAAGTAGCCTAGAGCCTGCGCAATAATGGAATCCCAAGGCATCGGCCAGCTATCCTAGCCGTCGATCCTCTAACTAACAAGATACAGATCCTACTGATCTCGTAACAAACTCGATTCGAATCCGTTTCAAATCATAACAACTTTCAACCCCCACGATGCGACTAGGGAATCAGGTGATCCTTTATAAATACCACAACACTTCAACCTCTCAGGTACGCACGAATCACCTTACAAAAACTCTATACATTCACTTGGCTTTACGGAATCGATCACTCCATTAGAGCTCCGATCGAGAGCTTAGAGGAAGATTCTTCTGTGAAAAGTCTTCTCCTCATATCTGCCTACTGTGAATCTCCACTGACTTGGGCGTCGGAGGGTCCCCCACAGAGGACAACCCCAAGGAAATCCTTTGCAAGCATGGACTGTCTTACAGGTTCTACCTTGGATGTCGAGATCGAAGTTTGGACCCGAAGTCGGAAGCGCACCCGAGTCGGAGAACAGATTTCCGCGGCAACAGATTAGCGCTAGAGGAAGGGCCTCAAGTCCCATAAAATTGTAATCCAGGAGACAAGACTAAAAGACAAAAAAAGCATCCTCTAATGGCCAATCGGAAAAGAGCCACCTATGAGGCTCAAGATCAGGCCGCGTCTCAAAGGCCTGATTCAGTCAGTGATGTAGCACCTCTGCAACCACCACCAGCTGAAACTCCTTCCCCACGGGCAACGGCGGTAACCTTGGACCAGTTTGCAACTCTGGTTCAGTAGGTTCAAGAATTGACCCAGATAATCCAGGGATTCCAGGCAATCCCTGGCCCTGCCGTTCCTGCCTCCCAGCCTTGCGAGGAGGCCGCTACCCCCGCTCTGCCTGCAATCTCTTCTTCCGATCCGCCTGGGGCGGCGGATCGCGGTCGCCGGTTTGCAAAGGTGAGACCGACACTACAACGAGTTGGAGGGAAGAGCCCACTCAGATCCAGGCGGGTTCGCTCTCCCTCCCCAGTATCCTTTCAGGATTCAACACCACTATCGTCTTCTCATCGCCCGATCCCTCCTACCACTCTGGATGAAGGGATCAGGCAGCAGATGCAGGAGATGCGTCAGGAATGGCGTCAAGAGTTAGACGTTGTCAGACAAGCCCATCCGCTTCAGCATAAGGCGGAACAGGGCATTCCCTTCTCCCAGGAGATCATGGGGGAAGTGATTCCCTCCCATGTCAAGCTGCCCGCCATCAAGCCTTATCACGGATCCTCCGATCCCGAGGACCACCTCAGTAGCTTCCGATCGATCATGATGTTCCATGTGGCATCAGATGCGATTCTCTGCCACGCCTTCCCCTCCACCCTTAGAGGGTCCGCTCGAACCTAGTTTAATGCCTTAAAACCAGGTTCCATTGGTTCATTCGATGAGCTGAGTCACCTCTTCATCAGCCAGTTCGTCAGCAGCCGCCATCATCGGCAGAGATCTGATTTCCTCTCTGAGGTTAAGCAGAGAGAGGGGGAATCCTTGAAGAACTACCTCGGTCGATTTAACACGGCCATGCTGGAAGTGGATCACCTTAACCATGAGGTGGCTATATCCGCCCTAGCGGACGGAGTGTTAAAGGAGAGTGACTTCTACCTGGCGTTGGAGGTCAGTTACCCTCCAAACCTCTCTGATATGAGGTCAGGTATCTCGGCTCTTCACCCTCCTCAGTAGTCCAAATCCAAGGGAAATGTTGTTCCTGTACTTAGCAATTTCGGAAGGCACCATTGGCTCAGTATTGATCATAGAAAAGAACAAGACCCAAAAGCCAATCTATTATGTCAGCAAACTGCTCCGAGACGTCGAGACAAGGTACGCTCGGATCGAGAAGTTGGTTTTGGCCCTGATAACGTCTGTCCGGAAGCTGCGACTGTATTTTCAAGCACATTTTGTGACAGTCCTGACCGACCAACCCATCAAAGCGGTGGTCCATCGTCCGAAGACATCAAGGAGAATGATCAAATGGGCCGTCAAGCTAAGCGAGCATGACATCCAATACCAACCTCGCCCGGCCATTAAAGCCCAGGTTCTAGCTGATTTCTTCCTCGAATGCACTATCCCCAAGGATGGCTCCACTCCGGACTCCTCTGAGCATCCGAGATCTGATGCCCTATGGCTGCTCCACGTTGATGGATCATCTAATGCTAATGGCTCCGGTGCTGAATTAATCCTCACCAGCCCAGAGGGGGCGACCCTCGAATACGGCGTCTGCTTTTCCTTCTCAGCCTCCAATAATGAAGCAGAGTATGAAGCTCTGCTCACTGGACTCCGAATTACCCGAGACCTTAAAGTGAAGAAGCTGAATGCCTTTACCGACTCTCAGTTGGTGGCCGGTCATGTGCGCGGCGAGTTCGAGGCCCGGGAGCCGAACATGATTCGGTATCTTCAAGAGATGTGGGACTTACTTTTCCATTTCTTCGAGTTTGATGTCATTCAGATCCCAAGATCCAAGAATGCACGCGCCGACCTATTGTCCCGACTGGCAACCATGGAATCAATGGATTCTGAGCGGAAGTTTCCCCTAGAGATTCTGGAAAAGCCCAGCATCACGGAGGCTGACCGAGTGATGCAGGTCGAGGTCGAACCATCCTGGTTTGACCCCATATTTAAGTATATTAAAGAAGGATCACTCCCGGCCGACCGAAAGGAAGCAAGAAAGCTGAAATTGCAGGCCACCCATTATGTGCTGATCGATGACCAACTGTATAAGCGGTCCTTCTCCATGCCGCTGCTTAAGTGCCTTCGCCCATCTGAGGCTGATTATGCTCTTCGGGAAGTGCATGAGGGAATTTGCAGCAACCACCTTGGAAGCCGATCCTTATGCCACAAGGTGCTGCGCCAGGGGTATTATTGGCCCACCATACAAAAGGATGTTGACGATCTTGTCCGAGTTTGCGACCCTTGTCAGAGGCATTCTAATGTTCAGAGGCTCCCCTCTGCCAACTTGGTCCCTATTTCCTCCACCTGGCCCTTTGCTAAGTGGGGGATGGACATCCTTGGCCCGTTTCCCCTCGCCATAGGACAGAGAAAGTTCTTATTTGTTGCCATTGATTACTTCACCAAGTGGGTCGAGGCCGAGGCAGCTGCCCAGATAACCGAAGCTCGGGCTAAGGACTTCGTGTGGAGATCCATTATTGTCGCTTCGGCCTCCCGCATACCATCATCCCCGGTAATGGAAAGCAGTTTGATAACCCTAAGTTCCGAGAGTTCTGTGAGGAGCATGAAATCTATCACTGCCTCACATCAGTCGGGCATCCGCGAGCCAACGGGGAAGCCGAGGTAACTAATCGGACCCTACTTCAAGGGATCAAGACTCGGCTTGCCAGAGCCTGAGGCAGATGGGTGGACGAACTTCACCACGTCCTATGGGCCTACCGCACCATCCAGAGAGTTCCCACAGGTGAGACCCTGTTCCGGATGGCCTTCGGCACAAAAGCCGTCATCCCCGTGGAGATAGGATTCCCTCTCAGTGGGTGGAGAGTTACTTGGAGGAGGCTAACAACGAGTAGCTCCGCACCAACCTCGACCTGGTGGAGGAGATCAGAGAGAAAGCTCGGATCAGAGTAGCTACCTATCAACAAAGAGTGGCTCGCTATCACGCCTCCAGAGTCAAAGGAAAATCTTTCTCGCCCGGCGATCTTGTCCTTCAGAAAGCATCAGTCTCCAAGCCACTGGAACAAGAAAAGCTGTCTCCGAACTGGGAAGGCCCCTATCAAGTGGCGGAAGTCATCGGGCACAATACCTACAAGCTTCAAGATCTGAACGGGAAATCTATTCTCCGAACATGGAATTCAGACAATCTCTGCATATACAATCAGTAGGGTACGCTTTCTATAGACTTGCCCCATTTACAGTTTTGGCATCTTGTTTCTATGATCCGTGGCATGATCGCTACAATCATCTTTTCGAAAAGTCATAATGAAAAATAGATGTTGCTTACAAATTCTTGGCATGACCGAGCTACCTCCTTGAGCAGGAAATCTCCGTACCTCGACTGGACCGAGTCCTATTCCACAAAGACATGGTATGGCCGAGCACTCCCGGTACGCCTGAGGGCCAAGTTAAATCTTCGTACCTCGGCTGGGCCGAGTCCTATTCCACAAAGACTCGGTATGGCCGAGCACTCTCGGTACGCCCGGAGGCCAAGTTAAATCTCCGTACCTTGGCTGGGCCGAGTCCTATTCCACAAAGACTCGGTATGGCCGAGCACTCCCGGTATGCCCGGGGGGCCAAGCTAAATCTCCGTACCTTGGCTGGGCCAAGTTCTATTATTCCACAAAGACTCGGTATGGCCGAGCACTCCCAGTACGGCTGGGAGCCGAGTGATTTGCAAGCCTTTGGCCGGATTTGGGCAGCTTACAAGCCCCGGTCGGGCCAAACGGTGTAAAAGCCTCGGATGAATTCGGGCAGCTTACGAGCCCCGGCCGAACCGAGTAATCTCCAAATAGTCTCCAAACTTCGGCAGGGCCGAGCAGTGTTCCCCGCGCCATGGTGCCACCAGGTATACACTTTACGGTTCCTAAAGCCTCGGCCAAAGCCGAAGCATATCTTTTATTATTAAAAGCCTCGGCCAGAGCCAAAGTGCGTCTGTTATTATCAAAAGCCTCAGCCAGAGCCGAAGTGCATCTCTTATTATCAAAAGCCTCGGCCAGAGCCGAAGTGCATCTGTTATTATCAAAAGCCTCGGCTAGAGCCGAAGTGCGTCTCTTATTATGGAAACCTCGGCCAGAGCCGAAGTGCATCTGTTATTATGGAAATCCTCAGCCAAAGCTGAAGTGCATATGTTATTATGGAAAGCCTCGGCCAGAGCTAAAGTGCATCTATTATCATGGGAAGCCTCGACCAGAGCTGAAGTACATCTGTTGTTATGGAAAGCCTCGGCCAGAGCCGAAGTGCATCTCTTATTATCAAAAGCCTCGGCCAGAGCCGAAGTGCATTTGTTATTATGGAAAGCCTCGGCTAGAGCCAAAGTACATCTGTTATTATGGAAAGCCTCATCCAGAGCCGAAGTGCATCTCTTATTATCAAAAGCCTCGGTCAGAGCCGAAGTGCATCTGTTATTATGGAAAGCCTCGGCTAGAGCCGAAGTGCATATCTTATTATGGAAAGCCTCGGCCAGAGCCGAAGTGCATCTCTTATTATCAAAAGCCTCGGACAAAGCCAAGTGGCCCCAGCGGTTCTGCAGTAACGGCAAGGCCGGTTAACTTCCCAGACATTTTAATGCAATTGATACGTCTTATCGTACTTCGACGCAAATAAACAATCCCTCTCTCTGCCCATCAGTAGAATTATGCAAATCTTTCCTCCTTAGGAAAAGACCTACCTAGCCCCTTTTTATCGGGCCGCGCCTATCTTGTGAACCGGTAAGGTCGCCCAGACCTCCCTCTGACTTGAACAGAGGCCAATGCCCCCTCTGAAAGGGGACAAACACTATGAAAATGCCTAACGAAGGCAGTGCTACCCAAGCACAGTCAAAGGTTTATGAGCCGAGCATGACTCGGTACGCCTAAAACGAGCAAGACTGCATGGTCACGCCAAAAAGGAAAAGCAAACATCTACGAACATTTGAAAAAAGAAGAAAGAACAAAAAACTTTCTTTACTCCGTTAATCGGTGAGAAATACAATCTCTGAAGAGATATTATAAGCGTGCCACGACGCAGGAAGTAAAAACAAATGAATTAAAAAGCAGTTTCAACCTCTAATGTCGCTGTGGCATCCAAGAAATCAAAAAAATCATACGACTCCAGTTGAGTCGTTGATCCCTCGAACATATAGGAAAGGGCACAAAGAAGAAGCGAAAAATCTTTGCGGTAGGGACAAAGAGGCGTTGCAGAAGGAACGCCGCCCAGTCCTCTTTAAATAAGCGCTTCAGAAAGAAAGCCCTAGACGCCAAAGGCCCCGATAGAAGCGCCAAAAATAAAGGAGTCCCGCCACATGGAGCTCCCACAATCGCAGCTTGCGACAAACTAGGCATCTTTTTCTCGAGCCACGATAGAAAATGATGATGAAACAGTGGTCCATCATTTACGAGATCATCATTGCCCACCTTTTTGAATCCCCCAAATAAGATTTCTCTAGAATTCTACTCCCTATATCCAAAATTACACTTCGGACTAGGGAGTGGGGGGCATGTGATAAGGGTAAAATCATCATTGCATTATTGATCGCTCACATCAGCGATGAGGTCGCACCCAATCCAAATACCCTACTTGCCAGCTAGCCAGCTGGCGTGACGTTCTAGCGACAAGGTCAAATCAGCTTTGATGAAGTCGGATCACCCTGACAACCTGAGCTATCCTTATGCTTCGGCCATATGAGCCGAGCTATCCTTATTCCTCGGTAACCCGAGCTATCCTTATTCCTCGGTAATCCGAGCTATCCTTATTCCTCGGTAATCCGAGCTATCCTTATGCTTCGGCCATCTGAGCCGAGCCATCCTTATTCCTCGGTAACCCGAGCTATCCTTATACTTCGGTCGTTCGAGCTGGGCCATCCTTATTCCTCGGTCATGCGAGCCAATCCATTTTACACTTCGAAAAATCAAGCTGTTCCTCATCCAGGCCAACCACGGCATTCAAAATACTTCTGCGAAATCCAGCGCGGAGAGTTCAAACCCACTGTAACAAATAAGATTCCAAACAGAGAATCATACCAAGAAGTGGCCTAGAGCCTACGCAATCGTGGAATCCCAAGGCATCGGCCAGCTCTCCTAGCCGTCGATCCTCTATCTAACAAGATACAGATCCTACCGATCTCGTAACAAACTCGATTCGAATCCGTTTCAAATTATAACAACTTTTGACCCCAACGATGCGCCGAGGGAATCAGGTGATCCTCTATAAATACCATAGCACTTCAACCTCTCAGGTACGCACAAATCACCTTACAAAAACTTCTACACATTCACTTGGCTTTACGCAATCGATCACTCCATTAGAGCTCCGATCGAGAGCTTGTAGGAAGATTCTTCTATGAAAAGTCTTCTCCTCATATCTGCCTGCTGTGAATCTTCACTGACTTGGGCGTCGGAGGGTCCTCTGCAGAGGACAACCCCAGGGAAATCCTTTGCGAGCGCGGACTGTCTTGCAGGTTCCATCCCGGATGTCAAGATCGGAGTTTGGACCCGGAGTCGGAAGCGCACCCGAGTCGGAGAACGGATTTCCATGGCAACAAATCCGATCATCTTTTTCATCCATGAATCCATACAGTTCATAAATCTTAAAGATGAAAAAAAAAAAAGATGGGATGACTTTGAAATTCATATGGATATAAAGACGAAAAAAGTAACCAATCTAAGACTTGACTATATTTGAATGTAAAAAAGTCCATCCCTTTTTCTCTCTTTCTCTCTCACTATCTCTCTCTATATATTTATCTTTGGTTACTGCAATTCATTGTGTAATCTATGCTAGTTTGAGCTAGTTCATTTAATTTCATCATGGGAGCATATGCTTTTCATGAACAAGTTATTTAAGAGACAAAAGCTTGAGACCATTTAATTTCTTGGGAGCATATGCATACCCTTGTCAAGCGTTCATATTATTCCTTTTGAGTATGAGATGCCCATGCTAGACTAGCATGATCAGAGGGAGGAGGATTTGACCCGCACAATCTAATGGTTAAATGGTCAAGAATTGTGGTGGAAGCGTTGGGTAGTATATAAAATATATTAATTTATGTTTTATTATCTATTTTTTATGGACTCTTATTTATATTATCTTTAGATATATCAATAAATATTTTAAATATTATATTTTATAAACTTAAGGTTAATCATTTACTTGAATAAAATTAAAAGTTTTTAAATAAAAATTTAAGTTTAAATAGATTTTTTTTCAATCTTATTTAAATTTTTTAATAAATCTATATTTGATTATTAAATACTATATTTTTAGTTATAAAATAATAGTTAGGTGCTTGAAAAAAAATGCAAATATGATCCAATCTAATCCAATCCCAAACCTCAACTTTTAAATTGAATAAAAACACATTTATTCCTAAATAGATTCAAATAATTTATTAAATTTAAAATTTTTTTCATAGATCTTATTCGATAACTAAATAGGTTGGATTTAAATCTAAAACCATGATTCAAATATAAATATGGATCGGATCAGGATTTAAGCATAATCTGGCCCATCACGAACCGTTTGCCGTGCTGGGAGTCACCAATGGAGAGGACTAGCCTAGTTTCCCCAAGAAATATCGCGAAAAAGCGTAAATTCTTCATTGATTTCTTATGCGAGACATTATAATTAAAGTTTTTTTTTTTTAAAAAAAAAGGCACCGTCACGATTTCTCCTGCTCTCCAATCACCATAGGATTAATCTTGTAAAAGAGCACTGTTTTTTCTGTTAGGCAGCTCCATTCAAGAATGGAGCTGGAATCCAGCACACAACTTAATTTTTGATCTAATGGAAGGATGAATTAATGTTCTAGTGGCATATCACATGCGGTAGCGACAAGGATGCTACTTTCACACATATGTCAACAATTATACTAATCAATAAATTATATAAAAATCTTTTTTTAATCCAAGGAAGGCACTTGATGGCATTAGAAGATTGTGATATCCTTGGTCAAATTAGGAAGATCTTTTTGGCGACATTAAATAGTCATGAACGTAGGTGCTTGATTTTTTTCAAACTATAAAAGATATGATTGATTCACATGATATTCCAATCGTTTTGATGCCACACGCCTTGGAGAGCGTAAGTCTAAAGGGTAATTTACATATTATTCAAAAAATTTGCTACCATGTGACATTTATATGTTAATATGTCATGAGGGAGATAGACGAAAGAGATTTTTATATATCAATTTTTTTTTTTGAAATTTTTAGGGAAGGGAAAAACTTTTAAGATCAATATACAAATCAATCAAACTTGAAAGAATTTCATTATAATTTCATCTTTTATTTATACAACAAGTTTTATAGAGCATGTTAATACCAAGTCGATATATCGAGGTATACTTTCATTTTATCTATAAACAAGTAGTTTATCGTGATCTTATTGTTAGGTTTATTCCAATGGCTGATAAAATGGATGGCATATCAAGCAAGGGCTTCTCTCCTACTTGATTTTGCAGGTTCAAGATCAGATTCTTTATGAAGGTTGAATTATCATATTTTTTTATTATTTTATTTGAAAACAGTGCTCTAATTTCAACCATCCAACCTTATTTAACCTCACTATTTTTTTTTTTGATAAAAGGGATGATCATACTAGTCTAGTACAGTTAACCCTGATACATCAGATACAGTATTTGCTTGAGTACAATGAGGCTGGGATCTTCCTATTCCAAATCCAAAAACCAGAGTGATAGGCCACTGAGGCCACCACCCAGTCCGCTGCAGCATTAGCTTCCTTGTAGACATGCCGAATTTGGACTGTATGAACCTCCCGAAGAGTAGACCAGATATCATAGAGTAAAGGGTTGGTAGGTATGTGAGCACAGAAATCCTGCCGAACCTATCGGATGACCGTAGTAGAGTCCCTCTCGATGATGAGACAATGAGCATGTAGGATCCGAGTGGCGTATGAGATACCAGCCCAAGCTGCATAAAGCTCAGTCAGAAAAACTGAGGAATCTAGAAGGCCGAATCCACCCGCTGCTAACATTACTCCATCAGTCCCACGGATCATAAAAGCTGATCCAGCACATCTTTCTCGGACACTCCCATCAAAATTGATTTTGACAAACCTGAAGGAGGGGCTCCTAAGATATAAAAACCGTATGCCGGTTTGCTGCAGGAGCCCCAATGGTCAAAGCTGTCAGAATCAGAAGCAGAACCACGGAGTGTGTATTCATCATAGAAGGAAATAACTTTCCTCACAACCTTACGGGAGAGAAACTGCATCATCAGTGAAAATAAGCAGGTTACGCGATAGCCAAATCTGGTAGGCTATGCCAGCCCAAATAGCACCCTGCTGCTAAATTCTTCTCCGAATGTCACTTAAAAGAGTAGTCCTCCGAAGCCATCAGCACTCTCTCTAGGGTAGTAACCCAGCATCAGCCAAATCTGTCTTGCTCTAGGACAGCTAAAGATGACATGATCAGTGATCTCCTCATCTTGTCTATATAATGGGTAAGTAGCCTAAATGAGCGTTCCCCTTCTAGCAAGGGATGAGCAGGTGGAAAGATAATCCATACTAACTTTCAGATAAAGATTTAAATTTTAAAATGGGTAGAAAGCTTTCAAATCTATACTGCATCAATCATATGCTATGGTTATGATCGATAAATCTCATCGGACCTCTGATAGGCGCACTAGAGATTCATTGCCTCAAGCTAATTTAGTAGTCAAGATGATAAACCCCACTATTCAATCATACGGAAGTCTCCCATACCCAAAGAAATTCACTGCCTCAAGCTAATTTAGTAGTCAAGGTTAGAAATATCATCTTTAGAGGCCGACCATTTTATTTTAAAAAGCTACGGAACGTAAGCGATTGATTAGACTATTGAAAAGAGAGGTATTCGTTATTGGAATTCCATCCTCACCACCTTGTAGCATCACCATCGCCATGGTTTGTTCCAAGAGTTAGTGACCAATCTAATCAACTTTTATAAAATTTAAAAAATATATTTTTAATAATCATAAATTTAATGTTAATGGTCAACGAGCTTATTAAATTATTATTAACTTAATAAATTTATATTATTTTACTCTTTTAAAGTAATTGCATTTGCTGGATGCATTTTTTTTAAAAAATAGATTAATAATTTAATAACCCAACTAATGAATTAATGTTCAATGGTATAAATAATTAAAATTAAAAAATTATAATCCATAATGATAAATTAAAATAATATATATATAAAATTTAATTAATTTGATAACTTTTAAATTTAAATTTTTGAAATTAAGTTATTTAAATGAAATAGAATATAATATTTACATTAATGCATGAATTTGATCTCAAAATTCTAAAAAAATAATAACGCTTGCCCTTTATATTGTTTAAGGAACAAGAGAGTGTTGAAGTTGAATAATGGGATCTCTTTGCTGAAAAAATATCTTAAGCTTTTATTTTTTTTTTATCAACAATCAGAATAGCACAGCGGTAAGGCACTGAATCCGCTGAATCCTTTGACCCTCGGGTTGCACATTCGATGATCGCACATTTTGTTCAACTTCAACAGAGAGACGAAAAGAGAGATTTAGACCTAAAATGAAAAGTTCAAAAATATAACATTGATATTTAAATTATGCTAGCCAAAAAGTAATTAAGGGATATGAAAAAATTGGTCTAATTTATTGGTTCACATTGGAACATTGGGTTAATAAAAAAATTAGTTGGTTCATTCAATTTTAATGAATCAATTATATAATTGATCCAATTAAAGGAACGGATTGTTCAAGGTCCAATTCAGTACTTCATTGGTTAGACTAGTCAATCGGATTCAAGTCTAATAGCTAGGGGTGAATACTTAGCCAGATAGTCCATATTTGAGAGTAAGACATAAATCTCATCTAAAAGTTAATTTATCCGTAGCTTATTTTAAATAACAATAATAGTAAGTCTAATATATTGTAATTCTTTGTAAGCTTAAGCTTTTGAGCATGATTTTAAAAATCGGATCGAACGATCGATCGAACTGGTCTAATCAAAAATTGGCCATCAGTTCGGTCCGATTTTATTATTAAAGTAATTTTATATGACTCGATAAAAATAAAAAATTTATTGAATCGATCGGGTTCTGAAGAACTGGTTCAACCGCGATTTTTAAACTTTTAGTTTTAATAAATAAAATTAGGATTCAATTTTTTAAATTTTTAATTTTTTTACTTGGATTGATATTTATATTTTATTATTTTTATATTATTAAATTAAAAATTAATTATGATATCATTTGGTTCGACTAAACCAGTTTATTCGATCGAACCGATTGACCCATAATCTAAATACCAAGTTGATTTATTATCCGACCCAATTTTTAAAACTTTGCTTTTGAGGTTAATTAATTAATCAACATGATATTAAAACAAAAGTTTAAGTTGTTTCCTGTTATTCCTCCACGTACATAGTCTTGGCTGTACATGAGGGCAGTCAGGCGTAACATATATTGTCAACCTTTTTCCAATAAGCTTAAGTTTTTAAAGTCAATTGATTGATTAACAATGATTTAAGAAGATCATTAAATCTGACGCAGACCATTACGGCCACCATGAGAAGGCCTCGATAGGGCTTGGGAGAGAAGTATGCTATACTGGGAGGTCAGGTCATGCTACAAATTTTCAAAGGTCTTAACTTATTTATATGGTATCTAATTATTTTTTTTTTCAAAAAAAAGTAGATAGCCTTTTGAGTTCTATGTTTTAAAACTAATTCTTGAAGGATTTGACGCACATAGCAATTAGGATCAAATTCTATCATTTGAATTTCAAAATGGGTGAGTAAAAGATTTCTTTACGGAAAAACTTTCATTGCGCATGCCTCTAAATCTAAAAGAATAGACAAAATAATTACTTATTTATATGGTATCTAATTTTTTTTTTCAAAAAAAGCAGATAGCCTTTGAGTTCTATGTTTTAAAACTAATTCTTGAAGGATTTGATGCACATAGCAATTAGGATCAAATTCTATCATTTGAATTTCAAAATGGGTGAGTAAAATATTTCTTTACGGAAAAACTTTCATTGCGCATGCCTCTAAATCTAAAAAAATAGACAAAATAATTAAAGACTAAATTGATGTAGAAGAAAATATTTACTTCCATAAGATTTTAATTTTTATGATTATTTCTACTAAATATGTCTAATTGAAAAGAAAAATTGTAATATCTTTTAAATAGGATAAAAGTTCAACTTGAATTCAAGCATGTACCTCATTGTATATCATCATTAAGGGAAAAAAAGAGATCTAGACTCTACTTTTGTCAATTATCTTATTTCTTTAAGAGTTTGATCTAAGTAGGTTGAAGGAAATCCTTATTTATCTCTTAATGTATCAGTTAGAAATTAAAAATAACCTTTGATGAAAATCATCATAAAAAATCCAAGAATCATTCATGTTTAATCATCAAGAATCAATAAACAATAAACGGAAGTGCACCTGAATCCATATTGTTTGATTGCTCTCCAGAGCCATGCGGCTTGCTTTTCAAATTAGCACGTTCTTCTAGAGAGCCTTTTTGAATTTTCTCTAGGATTTTCTTTCTAATGATGGAATTTAGAAAAGAAAGTCGTACTTGCGATCCAAGGACCATAACTGCTATATAGATAACTTTCTCTTTATCTTTTGGTATTTCTATTTTAACCCATCATAAAAATAGAAATCACTCCTTAAATCTCTACATATTAAAGGCCCACACCCTATTAGATACATTAAAGCACAAATTACTTAAACCTTAGCAGATCACTTTTAATTAGGCTTAACCTTATTGGACAATCCATAACACATAATTATTTCACATATAAGACCAATGTTGGATTAATATCAAACAATCTCCCACTTGGGCTATATGTGTAACTTTATAATTATGTTTTGCAAAAATAACCAAATGAGCTAAATCTTACTGTCATTACTGAAAGGTATCTATAACCAATCCAATCTATCAACTATACCAACATAGGATCAAAACGATCTTTGTTACATCTATCGTAACTCGACCCATCAATGGTCACGCATGTTGATACCATAGTTATCAAAATCGGATCGGACCGGCCGGCTCAACTAGTTGAACTAGGATCCGAAAGCTAAACCAGTTTGATTCTAACATAAAACTAGATGTGCAAGTCATCCGGAATAACTCGGTTAACTCGTTCGGTTCACTCGTGAACTGATCAACCCGACTGACCAGAAGCTGGAGGGAATGGTCCCAGAATATCCATTCTCCATTGGGCGAATGGCCATGGAGCCGACAGGGGACTCAGTTGGGAGGTTGGCAGTTGCTGAATGTTAGCATGCCACTGACAGCTATCGCATTTCCGAACCAGCTCGGCTGTGTCCTCCCGCATGATGGGCCAGTAGTAGCCTTGGTGCAAGGCCTTGTGTGATAGCGCTCTGCCCCCCAAGTGGTTTCCGTAGATACCTCGTGGATCTCGCGAAGTATGTAGTCAGCGTCTGCGGGACCAACACACCTGAGGAGAGGATGAGAGAAAGATCTTCGGTACAGTTACCCGTCGAACATCAGGAACTTATGCACTCGCCACTTGAATAGCTTGGCTTCGGTGGGGTCGGCCGGGAGGGCGCCAGCGGTGAAGTATTGGATGTAAACATCCATCCAGGAGGGCTCTTGTCGAACAGGCATGGATTTTTCAACTACGTCAATGCTCGGGGCTTCTAGATGCTCTACGTAGGTTCTTCCCAAAGTCCTGTCGGCCGAGGTGGCTAGTCGGGACAGAGCATCAGCTCTGGCGTTCTCCCTCCGAGGAATGTAACTGATACTGAAGTGGGCAATGGGAGAAGTTAGCAACTGCACCATGCTTAAGTAATGGGACATAGTAGGTTCCTGCGCTTCATACTCCCCCTTGATTTGGCCGGAGACCAGCTAAGAATCAGTGAAGACCCTAAGGCATTTCACCCCGAGCCCCCGAGCCAATCTTACCCCTGACAGTAGGGCCTCATATTTATCTTGGTTGTTGGTGGCTAGGAAAAGGAAACGGAGGGCGTACTCGGTCACCACTCCATCTGGGCTAGCCAGAATGAGGCCCGCCCTGCTTCCTTGAGAGTTTGATGCTCCATCTACGTGGAGGATCAAGTCATTCTCTCCTTCCCGGTTTCGATGCCCGAGGAGTCTGCATGGGATTCTTCCGGTTGCTCTTCTGCCCAGGTGCACTTGACCAGGAAATCCGCTAAGACTTGAGACTTCATAGCTGACCGGGGTCGAAACGATAGGTCAAACTCTCCCAGTTTGAGCGCCCACTTTGCCAGTCGGCCAGAAGTATCAGGACGAGAAAAGATCTCCTTGAGCGGTTGGTCGATGACCACCACGATCGGATGAGCTTGAAAGTAGGGCTTGAGGCACTGGGCGGAGACGATCAATGCAAAAATGATCTTCTCGACTCGCGAGTATCTGGTCTTCGCATCATGAAGCACTTTGTTGGTGTAGTACATTGGCTTTTGTGTCCCATCGGCGTCCATGCGAACAAGTACGGAGCTGACAACTTCTAGAGAGGCTGCGAGGTAGAGAAGGAGTTCCTCCTCCCCCCTTGGTTTAGACAACAATGGCAGGGTGGACAAAAACTCTTTTAATCCCTCGAAAGCCTCCTGGCACTCCATCGTCCATTCGAAGCCATTGACTTTGCGTAGTGCCTTAAAGAATGACATGCATCTTTCTGCAGACTTTGACAAAAAATGGCTCAAGGCCGCCACCCTTCCAGTCAGACACTACACTTCCTTCTTGTTGGCCGAAGACCTCATGTCTAAGATGGCTCGGATCTTATCAGGGTTGGCCTCAATCCCATGCCGTGTCACCATGAAACCTAAGAACTTACCCGCTGTTACCCCAAAAGCACACTTGCAGGGGTTCAGCCTCATCTGATACTGACGGAGGTTGCCGAAGGTCTCCACTAGGTCAGCGATGTGGTCGGCTATGTGGACACTTTTAGTCAGCATGTCGTCCGCATACACCTCCATGTTACGTCCGATTTGGTCTTCAAAGATCTTATTCATTAGCCTCTGGTAAGTGGCTCCCACGTTCTTTAGTCTGAACGGCATCACCTTATAACAGTATATCCCCTTCTCGGTCATGAACGAAGTAGCTTCCTCATCTACGGGGTCCATCTTAATTTGATTATATCTGGAAAGGTGTCCATGAAGCTAAGGGTCTCATGACCTGAGGTAGCGTCCACGAGCTGATCGATCCGAGGCAAGGGGAAACTGTCCTTGGGGCACGCTTTGTTGAGGTCGGTGAAGTCCACGCACATCCTCCAGCTCTCGTTGGCCTTGCGGACCATCATGACGTTGGCCAACCAGTCGGGGTAATGGACTTCTCGAATGTGGCCAGCAGCCTCCAGCTTGCGGATCTCTTCGTCAATGGCTTTCTGTCGATATGGAGCGAAGCTTCTCTTCTTCTGTCGGACTGGCCGGCACCCCAGCTTAATGTTGAGCTGATGGGTGATTACGTCCTCAGGGATGCCGGGCATATTAGATGATGACCATGCGAAGACGTCGGAGTTGGCGCGCAAGAAAATAAGGAGTTTATTGCGTGCCTCCTCCGGAAGTAGCACCCCGACTTGGATGGTTCTCGTCTGGTCTTCCCCCAAGGGAAGGTCAGCAAGTGCTCGACTAGCTCCCCCCTCCTCTCCAAGTCTTGGGGGTCGGGAGGTTCGGGCTTTATTGCCGACATAATTTCTTGTGGACTGGGGGCTAAGTGGTAACAGAGTGGTAAGGGGCTTCGTTCCCCCCTCATTTTTTCGACTCCTTTGTGGGTGGGGAACTTTACAAGTAATCTCTTGGTAGAGATAACATCATCCATCAGGCTCAAACCAGATCTTTCCAATATAGCATTGTAAGCCAGTGGGACCCATACCACCAGAAAGTTCATAAGAACTGTGCTCTGACGCGGCGGAGCCTCGGCCGTAACAGGGAGGGTGACTTCCCCTTCAACCCTGACGGAGTCTCCAGTGAAACCCATCAAGGGAGTGATAACGGGTCGAAGAGAGCTTCTAGGAAAATCCATTCTAACAAAAGCATCGTAGCTCAACACATCTACTGAACTTCCACTATCAACCAAAATTCTTTTTACAGGGTATTTTGCGATCGTCATAGATACGACGACGCTATCATCATGCTCATTTACTACCCCATCTAGATCCCTTCTAGAGAAGGAAATTACAGAATCTTCTCCCTCCTCTCTCTGTCTTTTAGAATTACTACCTGCCCCCCATGAGATCATGGCTACCGTCTTCTCCGTTGGGGCGTTATCCACTCCAGCCTGAGGTGCGGGGGGTGCCGACGGGCCCGGGGCAGCAGGGTTCCCTCTTCGGATGAACTTGCCTAGGTGGCCTTGCTGAACGAGCTCTTCAATCGCCTTCTTCAACAGGCGACAGTCTTCGGTGTCATGACCATAGTCTCTGTGATACCGACAGTAGAGTTCCTTGCTGCGAGGAACCCCCGGTCTCATGGGAGGTGGACGCCGAAGGTAAGGTTCATCCTTGATCTCCAGCAGAATGTAGGATATCAGAGCGAGGAGAGGAGTGAAGTGCTCTTTTGGAGCCAACACTTGGGGGCCGGTTATCTGCGCGATGGGCGGCTCGGGTTTTCTAGACCGTGCCCCAGCAGACTCCGAAGATGCTGGTTTCTTACCAGACCCTTTGTCAACCGCCCTCTTGGAGGAGTCTGCTTCATCGGTGCGAATGTACTTCTGTGCCTGGCTCAAAGTTTGGCATAAGAGTGAGGAGGTTTTTTGTCCAAGGAATTGGCGAACCTGGAAGGATGGGTCCCCGCTTCAAAGGCAGTGTGGCTACGGAGTCCTCCAGGTTGTATACCTCCAACGTAGCTTCTTTGAACCGAGCCACAAAGTCCTTCAGGGTTTCACCGCTCTTCTGCTGGATGGCAAACATGCTGTCAGCTATCCGGAGAATCTTCCGGCATGCATCAAAGTGGGCCAGAAAAAGATCGCTCGAGTTGCCGGAAGGAGTTGATACTGCGTGGTGGTAAATGGGAGTACCATGCACGCGCCGCCTTCCGGAGTGTGGCCGGGAAGGCAACACAGAGAGGAGAGTTCATCACCCCCTGAAATTGCATGAAGACCTTATAGCTCTCCAGATGATCTAGGGGGTCCGTCGTGCCGTCATACGGGTCCAATTGGGGTAGACGGAACCGGGGTGGGACTGGTTCTTCCATGATATGACGAGAAAGCGGGGGGCGGTGATCGTAGTCCGTCTCTTGGGGGTTGGTGATCCTGCAGCTAAGCTCATCCGACCGTTGATGGTACTCCTCTAGCCGTCGTGCAGCCCAACGAGCAGTCTTCCTGTTAGCGCCTTCCTCTGAGGATCCGAAAGACGAAGAGGGGGAAGACTGCCAGCGCAAGGGATGAATGTGCCTTGTTTTCTTCTCACCACGCTGCCTGCGGGAGCGGTTGGAGTGGTGGAAAGGAGACCATCGCCGCTTAGAGGGCTCCCTGTGATGAGGCTTTGGGGACGAATGATGGGAGGCCTCCGGAGGGGTCTTGCCATGAGGCCGACTAGCTCCATGACCCTCCTCATGAGGCGGAGAGGGCTAAGGTGGCAAAGGCATGGCAGCGAAGCAGTGCTCCTGCAGTCCCCGCACCACCGTCATCAGATCTTGTACTTGATGAGTCAGGGCATCGAGCCGATCGGACTAGCTGGCCTGTGGTGGTGCAGGAGGCGGAATATAGAGGTTGACCTCTGATTGCTCAGCCCGCTGGAGATGTTCCACAGCATGGCTGGTGGAAGCCTCCTGCGCACGTGTAACCACCATCTTCTTCCTTGCAGAAGTTATGGGGTCGCAGAGAGAATGTTTGTCTGCTGCTGTGCCCCCTTCCTGGCGCGCCAATCTGTTGCTGCCAAATCACTTCTGGGATGCATCGGGTGAGAGATGAGCTTCTTGTGCCTTCAGAGGAATGGTTGGATCGCCTCCTTCAGCCGAAAACCTACAAGAAAAGTCCCAAGCCGGTGGTTCCAGTGGGGACCCTCCGATGCTTAAGTCAGCAATCTGGAGAACAGAGATATTTTTATGAGAGAGTAGAGACCAGTCCCCCGCATTGTAAGCTAGGGTCCCTTTTTATACCTGTCCGGGGGTTTTTTTTAGCCCTTGCCGTTAAAACCATCGAATCCCCTCTTTTGTTAGGATAGGCTTTGTGAACGGTAGGCATGTGCGCCGTTGCTGAGTGGGCACCGTAAATATCGGCGGCTGTATGGTGTGTTGGTAACTGCCCGTGATTCTGGCCATGACAGGTGGGCAAGCCATGCTGTAGTTCGTATTTAAGTCATTGCACCTGATATTCGGAGTTGGTTCCACAAGAGTAGAGGGCGTGCCAAGATCGAGGCCGAGGGGGGACCCGAGGCTGAGCCGAGGTTGGACCCGAGGCCGAGGTCGAAGTGGGGCTCAAAGCTTGTGAGACCGAGGCTGAAGCCGAGGCCGATGCCGGGGCGAGGTCCGAGGCAGAACCGAGGTTGAGCCAAATCCGAGGTCGGACTATGGCCAGAGCCGAATTCGAGGCTGCAACCGAGGCCGAGCCGAATCCAAGGCTGAAGCCAAATCCGAGGTCGGACTGTAGCCAGAGCCGAGGCCAAGCCGAATTCAAGGCCGCAATCGAGGCCGAGCTGAATTCGAGGCTGAAGCCGAGGCTGAGTCTGAATTCGAGGCCGAATCCGAGGCCGAGCCGAATCCGAGGCCGAGCCGAATCCGAGGCCGAGGCAAGACCGGAGCCGAGGCTGAAGCGAGGTCGGAGCCGAGGCCGAGCTCAAAGCTAGCCAAAATTATTTTGTTCAAAAAATCATGCGAGCTATTACCATACCGCCTGATTGTGATTAGCCACATCAGTCTTCACACAGCTGAACTTCTCTTTGATCAAGTTCCATTCATTTGTCCTTCTAGCTGTCATTCTTCCTTAGAGGATGAGACTATGGACCAACTGTTCCTCTTGTATGGGAGGTCTACTCCTATTTTAAATATTGCTAATGCTGATGTAGCTAGGCATTAATTGGCTCACTATAAAAAAGATCATAATCTGGGGACCTTCCCCTTCACTGGAGCATTGATGGAGGAAAGTCTTTAATCATTTGTTACGGTGTATTTGGAAAAAGCATGGATGGGCACTATTTCACCATAAATTCGCATTTTATTCTTTTGCAGGCCCAAAGTATGGCATCGGAATTTTTTTAGGCATCTCACACTGATCATCGGGCTAGCAACTAGGGACATCCTTTTGCCTATTTCAATTAGGCCTCCTATCCTTATTTCTTAGTCGTCCCCTCCATCAGATTGGCTAAAGTTAGATTTTGATGGTTCTTCCCTGAGAAGTATTATGGATGGAGATTAATTTCATCAAGAGGAAGTCCCAAATCAGAGTTCACGAAGGAGTTTCCAATCAGTTATTATCCAAAAGTAACAAACATGAGATTTGGATAGATTTTGGGGAGTTAGTTGAGGATGGTTTTTATCATTATCCAAAAGTAACAAACATAAGATTTGGATAGATTTTAGGGAGTTAGTTGAGGATGTTTTGGCCATTATCCAAAGTCACCGTAGAAAGCTTTTGGAGGAGGATTTGAGGCGTCATCTCAGCTGCAACCGTCAGCCACAAAAATCTCATGTGGAAGTTACGAACGTGGAAAATAAATTGGAGGCTCGGTGAGGACCTCTGTGTGCTGCAGAGAGAGAGAGAAAAAAATTGTGAGATCACAAGAGTTTCTAAGAGAGAGTGTTTTAAGGGCTTGTACCTGATTCAACTCTTAGTGAAGCCTTGCAGATCCTGTGCCGCCGTGGACGTAGCCCAGTTTGGGTGAACCATGTAAAATCCTCGTCTCTCGCTGTTTTCTTTTAGATTTTGGTTTCTATTATTATTCTGTGTTTTTTGTTGATTTTATCGCAACTGCGTGCTTGGCTGTACTAATAGCGATCATATTTGAGGAATATTTATTGTATTCCCCATCAAATTGGTATCAGAGCTTGGTTTTCTTTATATTATTACGGTCGGACAAATCAACAAAGATTTGGCAGAAAACAAGATCAAAATCGAGAAATGCAATGGTCATAATTTCGGATGGTGGAGGATGCAAATTGAGGACTACCTATATCAGAAGGATCTTTACCTTCCATTAGAGGAAAAGAAGCCGGATTCAATGAGCGACTCAGATTGGATGATTCTGGATAGGAAAGCCCTAGCTACGATCAGATTGTCATTGACACCTCAAGTGGCATATAATATTGCAAAGGAAAAGACCACCATGGATATGATGATCGCTTTAACAAAGCTGTATGAAAAACCTTCCACCTCAAACAAGATATTTCTCATGAAAAAGCTCTTCAATTTGAAGATGGCTGAGAATAGTTCAGTGACGGAGCATCTGAATGAGTTCAACTCGATGATTAATCAATTGGAGTCAGTCTCTGTTGTTTTTGATGATTCATTTAGGGCGCTTCTTTTCTTATGTTCCTTGCCAGAGAGTTGGGACAATCTTGTGATGACAGTCAGCAACTCGGTATCAGGTATTTTTACATTCAATGATGCAGTTAGTTGTACATTGAATGATGAGATGAGAAGAAAGGCTGTGGGTGGGACTTCTACAAGTACTGCACTCATGGTGGATACCAGAGGAAGATCACAGGAGAGGAAGAAGTTAGAGAAAGGCCAGTCCAAGAGTAGAAGAAAGTCCAAAGGAAGATTTCCCATGAAGTGTTAGAACTGCGGGAAGAAAGGTCACATGAGCAAGGATTGTTGGGGTAAGAAGAAGGAAAAAGGTGCAGAGAGCAAGATAGAAGGTCAGGAAGTAAATGTTGTGAGTACTATTGAGCGGAATTTTGAGGATGTGTGCCTGTCAACCAGCGATAGGGCAAACTCAGATATGTGGTTTGTAGACTCAGGGGCTTCTTACCATTGCAGCTCAAAGAGACACCTATTTTTAAATTTTGTCCAAGGAGATTTTGGTCATGTCACAGTTGGCAATGGACAGCAGTGCAGAATCGTTGGTAGAGAAACAATTGTACTGAAGCCAGTGATAGGCGGAGAATTGAGACTTACACAAGTCAGATACATCCCAGAGTTAACGAAAAACCTAATTTCTATCAGTCAGCTTGATGTTGAGGGTTATGTAGCCATTTTTGGTAATTCTCAGTGGAAAATTACTAAAGGGTCTATGGTTGTTGTCAAAGAGAAGCGGACAGGCACTCTCTACTTCTTGGCAGACAGTGAGAGTTTAGTTTCAGTGGCAGCAGGAGACACGGGTACAGTGACTACATTATGGCACAGGAGGCTCGGTCATCTTAGTAATAAGAACTTGAATATTCTACATAGGAGAGAGCTTCTACCTGGGCTAAAGAAGGTAAATCTAGAGTTTTGTGAAGGGTGTATCTATGGTAAGCAGAAAACAATGAGTTTTCAGTTAGCAAGAACTCAGAAGAAGACTGAAAGGCTGGAGTTGGTTCATTCAGATGTCTGGGGTCTAGCACCAGTGGCATCATATGCGGGCAATAAGTACTTTGTCATGTTTATAGATGATTTCAGCAGGAAAGTCTGGGTGTTTTCTATGAAGGAAAAGTCTGAGGTCTTTGGCATCTTTAAGAGATGGAGAGTCATGTGTGAAAGCCAGACTGGAGCAAGTCTCAAGTGTCTCAAGACAGATAATGGTGGCGAATACTGCAGTAGAGAGTTTGATGTCTACTGCACAGAGCATGGAATCAGAAGGATCAAGACCGTCCTAGGGACACCAGAGCAGAATGGTGTGGCAGAAAGAATGAACATGACCATTCTTGAGAGAGAGGAGTATGAGGTTTGACTTAGGTCTACCTACATATTTTTGGGCGGTAGCACTGGACACCGCAGTGTATTTGATCAACAGGAGTCCATCCAGTGCATTGGATGGTGGGATTCTAGAGGAGGTTTGGACAGAAAAATAGGTAAAACTTTCTTTTCTTAAAGTATTTGGCTGCATTGCTTATTCTCTGATTGAGAAAGAGAAGAGGAGTAAGTTAGACTCCAAGTCTACAAAGTGTATTTTCATTGGATACGGTGGCGATGAGTATGGCTACAAGCTCTGGGATTTTCAGAACAATAAGATCATTCAAAGCAGGAATGTAGTATTTGATGAAGAGCATACTTACAAAGACAGAAGGATGCAGTGGAAGAAAAGAAACAGGAGTTTATAGAATTCAATCCTGTCAGAGATGGAGAAATTTTTCGGGTGCAAACTGAAGATGGAAACTTCGAGGATGTGGAGGAGGAAGATGTGGTTGGAATAGATAGCCACATGCATACATCGGTACCTCAGCCGGTGTCCCCACAGTTGAGGAGGACCACGAGGGTTACCAGGTCATCACAGAGGTATTCTGCTAATGATTATGTTTTGTACATAGATTCTGGAGAGCCAGAATGTTTTATTGAAGCCATGCAGGATGAAGCTAAGGTCAAGTGGGAGTTGGCTATGAAAGAGGAGATGGACTCTTTAAAGCAAAACAAGACTTGGGATCTTATGAAGTTACCCGCTGGCAAGAAAGCTCTGTTCAACAAATGGGTGTACAAGATGAAGAATGAGGTCGATGGTACCAAGAGATACAAGGCAAGGTTAGTTGTCAAGGGTTATGCACAGAAAGAGGGAATTGACTTCCAGGAGATCTTTTCCCCAGTAGTCAAGATGACATCCATCAGGGTGATTCTGAGCATGGTAGCAATGGAGGATCTTCATCTAGAGCAGTTAGATGTGAAGACAACATTTCTTCATGGAGATTTGGAAGAGGAGCTGTACATGCACCAGCTAGAAGGTTTTCAGGTCAGGGGAAAGGATGACATGGTCTGCAGATTGAAGAAAAGTTTGTATGGTCTGAAGCAGGCTCCGCGGCAATGGTACCTCAAGTTTGACAGTTTCATGCTAGAAAAATGCTTCACCAGATGCCAGTTAGATCATTGTGTGTACTTTCAGAGGTACATTACAAATGAGTTTATTATTTTATCCTTGTATGTGGACGATATGCTTGTAGTAGGTTCCAGTATGAGGAAGATAGAAGAGCTCAAGAAACTGATGGCAAAGAAGTTCTCAATGAAGGATTTGGTAGAGGCGAAGCGGATTCTTGGCATGAGGATCAACAGAGATAGAAAGCAACGAAAGCTGTGGCTATCTCAGGAGGACTATGTAGAGAAGGTACTAAAGAGGTTCCATATGGAGAATGCAAAGGCAGTGTCAACACCTTTGGCAGCACACTTTAAGCTCAGCAAGTAGTTGTGTCCAACAACTCAGAAGGCAAGGGATGAGATGATTAGAGTTCCATATGCCTTAGCCATGGGAAGTCTAATGTATGCAATGGTTTGCACAAGACCAGATATCGCATAAGCAGTGGGAGCAGTCAGCAGGTACATGCAGAATCCAGGCAAGGAGCATTGGAATGCAGTGAAGTGGATCTTAAGATATCTTAGGGGTACATCAACTTACAATTTGTGCTATGGAGGTGATAGTCTTTAAGTATAGGGATTTGTAGATGCTGATCACTCTAGTGATAGAGACAGTGGGAGGAGCACCACTGGTTATGTTTTCACTGTCGGTGATACAGCAATGAGCTGGGTATCTCAGTTGCAGAAGATAGTGGCATTGTCAACTACAGAAGCTGAGTATGTGGCAATCACTGAAGCTAGTAAAGAGATGATCTGGTTATAGAGGTTGATGGAGGAGCTCGGCAAGGAGCACAAGTGTAATACATTATGGAGCGACAGCCAGAGCGCAGTTCACTTGGCAAGGAATTCAGCATTTCATGCAAGAACCAAGCACATTCAGCTTAGGTATCATTTCATACGCAGTGCATTGGATGAGGAGTAGTTGAAGCTGGAGAAAATTGATGGAGCTAAAAACCCTGCAGATATGTTCACTAAGGTTGTGAGCAGAGACAAGTTGAGTCTCTATTGCAACTTGATGAAGCTTTCCAAGAGATAGATCAAGAGAGAGCGGCACAAAGAAAGAAGGTAGATTTAAGAGTGATGTCATTAATCTCCAAGTGGGAGATTGTTATGGATGGAGATTAATTTCATCAAGAGAAAGCTCCAAATCAGAGTTCACGAAGGAGTTGGCAAATCAGTCATTATCCAAAAGTAACAAACATGGATTTGGATAGATTTTGGGGAGTTAGTTGAGGATGGTTTTTGTCATTATCCAAAAGTAACAAACATAAGATTTGGATAGATTTTGGGAAGTTAGTTGAGGATGTTTTGACCATTATCCAAAGTCACAGTAGGGAGCTTTTGGAGAGGATTTGAGGCGTCATCTCAGCTACAACCGCCAGCCACAAAAATCTCGTGTGGGAGTTACGAATGTGGGAAATAAATTGGAGGCTCAGTGAGAACCTCTGTGCTGCAGAGAGAGAAAAAAAAATTATGAGATCACAAGAGTTTATGAGAGAGTTTTGAGGGCTTATACCTGATTCAACTCTTAGTAAAGCCTTGCAGATCCTGTGCCGCCGTGGACGTAGCCCAGTTTGGGTGAACCACGTAAAATCCTCGTCTCTCGCTGTTTTCTTTTAGATTTTAGTTCCTATTATTATTCTGTATTTTTTGTTGATTTTATCGCAACTGCGTGCTTGACCGTACTAATAGCGATCATATTAGAGGAATATTTGTTGTATTCCCTATCAAGAAGCATGCCGGTATATTGGTTTTCTTCTTAGAGATATAGGTCTTTTTCTTTCTGCTAGGGCATTCCCTCTTCTCAAGTTTCTGTTCCTCAAGCAAAATTGACGAATGCCTAGCATGGTTTTTAGCTTACTCTTTCTACCTACTCTTCTTATCATTTTATGAGGGAGATTCTAGTATGGTAGTCAAATGGATTCAATTGGGTAATATCTCTCCTTCGATCTTGCATTTTCTGTGAGAAACATTGTCAAGCAGCTATATTCTTTTAGACATTATGTGGTAGACCGACATGTATACCATGAAGGCAACCGAGCGACCTTCTTGCTAATTTTATAAACTCTTATAACCCTTGTTATATATATGGTATAGAATGCATCATGTTCAGCTTACTAGTTTTTTATCTATGAAAGCTAGAGAAGTATTATTCCCCAAGACTATTAGCACTCTCTTTCTTCCACCAAAAAAAAAAAATAATAGCCATGCTTGACGGAAAGCAAAACGCAAAATTGCCGCTTATGCTATTAGTACATCGAATTTAACCCTTTCCAAATCCACGGTATATTTAAGATCCAAATCAAAACTTGAACCCAATTAAAATTTTATACCTATATTTAATAGTAGATCTAAAAAAAATAGAGATACCATAGCAATCATATATTTAAAAATTATTATTGATATGTTTTATTTTTTAAATTATTTATTATTATCTTAGATGTTATCTCATTGTCAAATATTAAAAACCAATGAATAGAAAATAATAAAAATTTGTATTAACAAGCATGGAACCTGTGCCATGCACGGTATCAATTATTTTCTATTCATGATGGCATAAATTGCAAAACTCAACAGATTTTTTTTGTTTTAATGAAAACCATGTTTGCAAGAGCAGAAGGAAAGAAAATTAGAAAAAAATAGAGATTGAAGCACCAATGTATAAAAAAATAGAAAATAAAAAAGAAAAAAGAATGATGTATAGAAGAAAATAAAAAGAGAAGAAAATAAAAAGGAATCGAAATTTAAAGAAGAGAAAAATTGAATATTATTTATATTAAAAAGAAGAGAGCTTATAAAGAAAGCGTGCTCAAGAAAGGTAAACCTTACATTCTTTAACTTTTTTTGATTAAATATTATCATGTAGCGGAAAAAAAAAAAAAAACAATCATGTGGTAGACCAAAGGTTTACCAAATATGCTAGTCAACGTTCATAATATATACTATATAGATTCCAAAACACATCATAAGTTTGTCTGTAAGTTTTTCGTTTTTCAGATATTTAAGTTTGATTTCAGCACGTGGATGCGATTTTGGTTGAACCGGACGGGCCGGGTTAGGGTTATACCTTTTTTCTTTGTTAAAATCTATTGACTTTTCTTTATTTGGCAATTTCACACTGGAATGTAAAATAACAATGCGAAAACAAGCTTGGTTGAGAATCATGTATGATAAAGGGCAATTATTGCAACGGGACAAAGTAGTTTTCTACGAGATGAATTTTCATGGGATAAACTACTACATTACTTCAATCCTCGAGAAATTAAAATGTATTAATAAATTAAAGAAGCTCTTCTTCTACTCCACTTGAGAAGAGCTCTTCTAATTTTCTTACAAATCTGATCAACATATATAATTTGAACATCTATGACATTCCCAAATATCAATTTTGGGTTGCGACTTTCTCCAAAAAAGCCCTGAGATTCTGATGGGATGATCCTCCTTCACGGACGGCATCCTGCGTCTTGTCCTTCCAATTCCTGCCATTTTTCTGATCTCCACCCCCTTCTCCCCTTCTCCCATGACAACCTCCAAACACCTCTTCACCCTCCCCTCTACCACTCCCTCTTTGTCGGCCTCACTCCTCACCCCCGTCCCCCACATCTCCGCCAGCTTGGCGTTTGTCCCTTGGTCCGACCACTGCGGCACCCCTACGGTCGGCACCCCGCACATCAAGCTCTCCAAGGTTGAATTCCATCCGCAGTGGGTCACGAAGCATCCAACCGATGGGTGGGACAGCACCTTCACTTGGGAGCACCACTCCACCACCATCCCATTAACATTCTCGCCGTCATCCAGCTCAACCCCTTCCTCTCGGTTGTCCTTCCGCACCACCCACAAGTAAGGCCTCCCACTCTCCCTCAGCCCCCATGAAATCTCCTCCAGTTGCTGCTTCTTTAACACCGAGAGGCTCCCGAATGACACATACACCACCGATCTCTCCGGCTTCGAGTCCAGCCACTCCATGTATCCCTTGCTATCCGGCTTAAAAATACCCGCGTCTTTTGAGTCCTCCTCATGCGAAGGAAGGGATTGCAAGATTGGCCCTATGGTGATGATGTCCATGCCATCAACTGCCTTGATTGCATCAGCCTCTATTGCGTCGAAGGTATTCATCAGGATTCTTGGCTTCGAGCTCTTTTGATCCCGATCCAGCATCTCAAATAGCTCTCTGAAATCGACGAGAACCGCATAGTAGCGATCGTCGGAATTGGTGATGGTGAAGGATGGAGGTCACGAATTCGGAGCGGCGACAGCCCCATTAAGTTCACCGTAAATAATGGGTCCTGGCTGTGGGAGGTGATGAGCTTGTCGTAGCCATGAAAATAGTGGTAGTAGATAGCAAAGGCAGTGGCAGGCTGGATCCAGTAGATGGCAGTGGGGATGCCACGATCATGAGCGACGTCGGCAGCCCAGGAAACGAGGACCATGGTATAGATCACGCAGGTCACAGGGCGGTCGCGTGCAGCAAGTTTGTCGATGATAATGGAGAGAGTTTTGGATCCGACGAGCTTGATCTTGGACATGACTTCATTGATGTCATGATCAGTGCCATCAGCAGCCTTGAAACCGTTGTCGTAACCGTTGGAATAAGGGATGTAGGAGAGGAGGCCATCGACGTCTTCCACTTCCTCTTCTTCGGGTTTCGACAAGGCTGGAAACATGTTGCGGTGAGCGGCGATGGCGGTGGAGAAGGTGACATGAGCTCCGGTGGTGCGAGCAAGACGCCGGGCAAGATGCAGGGCCGGGTTGATGTGGCCTTGGGCCGAGTGGGTCACTACAAGGAAATGTTGCTGTGGGCGTTGCTCCATTTTTCTTCCTTTGCTGCTAATAATGAATTGAAACCAGGGAGGTGGCTTAAATGGAGCTTGAGAGGATGGCGAGCGTGACGTCTGTGGTGACGCACGGGAGAGGGCTTAACGTCTCGTGGAGAAGTGCGTTCGAGTAGGGGCCAAGAAATGGTCGCTGTTTGGACGTCGTTTACCTGTTGGATCAAGCATTTGAGGTTCCGGATATACAACATCTATTATATATTTAAAAAACAAAATACCAAATATTTAATCAACGTTCATGAGTTCATTATTTAATATATAATATAAAATGACTATCAAAATTTTTTATTTGCTATAGTTTGTTATACCCTAATATTATATCTCAAAAATAATAAGAAAAAAAAAGTAAAATACTATACATCCATATCATGTGGTGGTAACAATGAAATGTTTTCGTTTTTTTTTTTTTGTACGAAGACTTCATCGGTAGCATTGACACAACTATCAATAGGTTCATTTATTATAATTTATATTACATTTAAATAATTTTAAAAAATTGAAAAAAATTGTATCTTGCACATTGCATGGGACAAGTATTAAAGTGTTATTACATTGGCTCATATAGAATTCTTCCTCCATCGTGTATGCTAATGATGTTGATATCAATGATAGAGTTTATACTAGCTATCATCAAATTCATTGTTTAATATCCAACAGAAATTTAATTATTGAAGCCTTTTATTTATTATCAATTCTACATTATTATACTATATTTCAATGAAAGAGTAGAAGACAAAATTAGAGTCTGTAACTAAGTGCCCAAGGTCCTAAGGTTGCACTTGGATGAGATATTTTAAAAATTCATAGAATTTTGAAATGCAGCATTTCAAAATGATATGCTTCAGAGTTTCAAAAGTTCACAATTTTTTTATTTAGATGACTATTCCTAAAATTAAAATTTTATCCAAAGATTATAAAATCTTTTATAAATATTTTCAATAATACTTACATAAATATTTTAATATAAATATTGAATATTTATATAATAAATATCTCATATGTACTTTTATAATACTCATCAATACTTAATATTTTTTAAAATTAATATTTCATTGTTTATATTAAAAGTAATATTAACATTATTGTATATTTAATAATTTTTTATAATGTCAATATTAAAAATATTTACTAATGATTATTATTTATTATTTTATGTAGTTATTAGTAATATATTAATAAATATTTATATTAATTGATATTTAATTAAAAATTATTTTAAAATATAAAAAATATTTATAAAAAATATAAATGTTTTACTAAATTTATATTTTATTATAAATATTTTGTCTTTTAAAAATTTTATTTTATACACATTTATAAAATATATAAATTAATATATAAGATTTATAATATTATTATTATTATAAAATACATAAGTAAAATTTTATTATGTAAACTATAGATTAAATAGTAATTTAGTTACTCAATATTTTACTTTAATAATATTTCTATAATAATTAATATGATTAATAATATGTGTAAGAATATTAGTAAATAAATAACATGATATTTATTTAATATTATTAATTATTAATATTTATGTAAATATTAATAATAAATATTTGTATTTTAAGTAAAATAGATATCATGTAATCAATAATATACTAAATATGTAAGATATATACAATAAAATAAAATTGCATAAATATTTAAAATATTTATATGTAAGATAAAATAAATATTATATAATTTTAGGTAAATAAAATATTTGATATATTTATGTAAATGTTTTGGAATGTAAATAAAATTAAATATTTTGACTACCTCAAAAGGATTTTGAGTAGGGATTTATAAATAAGCATGTAGAATTTATAAATGATCACTTTAAAAAATTTATAAATTCTAAAAAATTATAAATTTCATAAAATTTTTAATTCTAAAAATTCTTTCTAAATATAAATTTAATGTATAGCGATGCTAAATAAGTCATTTGCCAACACTATAAGCGTCAGCAAATATTGTCATGATGCTTTCACATGCGGAAAATCCCGACGCTTTTAAGCGTCCAAAGGTTAATTGTCAAAAATTTTTCTCTTCTCGACGCTTTATAACGTCGGCAATTGAAAATTGTCCCAACGCTTTTGGGGGAGCAATCTGAAAATTGCCAATGCTTTTAAGCGTCGACAAATTCTATTATTATTTTTAATAAAATAACCAAAAGTTTATATTAAACCTGTGCAATTAAGATTAAATTCTAAATTAAACATGCTATATTCAATGCAATCATAACAAACAAAATCACATTGCACACATTCTTTACATCCAAATTAAAAGTTCAAATATAAATTTCATTACATCAAGAGATAGTGATACAATTTAAAGTTTCACAAAATTTAAAACTACATAAAATGAAAGATATAAAATAAAAAGAGCCGAGGTCAATGATCTGCAGGAGGAAGGTTGTCATCCTATCCACGAGGATCTGATGCTCTAGAAGCCTATAAGAAAAATTAAAAATATTTAATTTATAAAACTATCTATGAATATTAGACAAATAATTAATTTAAATATAATATATATATTTAATAATATATATTTACCTGATATGGAAAAACCGTTTATGAGAGATGTAAGCCGCTCAATGTGATCTCTCATGGAATCAATCAATGCTCTATCGGCTGCTCTCTTGGCTGCACTCCTTTGTTGCATCTCCTCCATCGCTATGACACTCGATCGTTGCATCTCTTCCATCGCTATTGCACTCAACCATTGCATCTCCTCCATCGCTGCAGCACTCAACCGTCGTATCTCCTCAACCGCATGCTCAAGTCTGCGAACACGTGTATCATGAACAGCATCTGCAGCATCACGCGCAAGTTTGCTCACCTCAGATAACTGAGTGGGGGTAACTCCAACTCCATAACCCCTCACTCGACCGTAGCGCTTCGGCCCCATCAACTCTGGAAACACCTCGGCCTCGATGCGACTACTCTGCGTAAATGCTGTAGAGTCATCGACACACTCAGCAATAAGAGATGTAGCTCTTTCCGGTATTAATTTAGAAAAATTAGTTATATCTTTCCGAATAAGATAATCAATTAAAATTATTATATGAAATAAATTAATAAATAATTACATATAATCCTCGACTCATCTCTGACAAAAGTGCCATCATGGTGAGTATGAGTCATCCGGTAAAACTCCACCACACCGGGTTCCCGCCAATGCTCATCCATCTACAAAAAAAATAATACAATTTATAAATAATTTAAGCAATTTATAAATAAATTATATAATTCATTTTGATTTGTAAAGAGGAACTATAAATTATTCAATTATGTTTCAATAAGAGTTTCAATATAATTGTAAATTATTCAATTATGTTTCAACGAGAGTTCATGAGTTTTAACATAATTCTAAATTATTCAATTATGTTTCAATGATAGTTTCAATGAGAGTTTCAACGAGAGTTTCAACATAATTGTAAATTATTCAATTATGTTTCAACGATAGTTTTAATGAGAGTTTCAATAAGTTTCAAATTACGTATTGTACATTTATACAGACCTAGCACATCAATGCTACATTTATACAGACCTAGCACAACATGCTTGCAATCATAAATTTGCACTTAAATCTGATCGTCCATGTTTGCTCCATATTTTCCACGCTCTAGATTGTATCATGGCTCATGCTTCACGTTTACTATTCGTATATGCACATAGCTTACTCCAATCTTAGATTCTATTTGATTCAAGTTTCCTTGGGAAAAGAGATTCAATTCATTATATGCAGATCAGATCTTAATTCTATGATGCATACTCATATTTGAGCAGTCACGAGTTAGATCCATGGTCTCATGCTGGTAGATTGCATGCTTAAATTCTACACACGCTAATGTCCAAGATAATCCTCCATTCATGTATAACATCCTCCTTTTTAGCTTAGTAAAATCCTATGCTCATGGTATAGACAAATCTTTGGGCCGATGCTTAGTGTATTATGAGTTCAGATTTTTTCTGCCTTCTTGCTGTCATAGTGTAATGTACCGACAAATCTCTCGTTGTCACCAATTACCTCAGAACAGCCCCCTTCATTATGTTGTTGCCACCACCTTGAAGTGGATTTTATCTAGAGGAAAGTGGAGAAGTGGGGCTGTTATTAGCCTGATCCAGGATTTTTAACCTGTCCATCATGCCAAATCGATCTCATGGCATGCTACATCTAAAAAGCTTTCCACAATATTGTTCTGGACCAGTAAAATGCTTCTTAATTTGAACATCAATATTAGGTGGAACGATTTCTACGACCAATAATTTATAACATCATCTGAATGATAATAAAAAAAACAAGAGAGTGCATACTGAAAAAGCAATGCAATTAACATGTATGACTGGCTAATCAAATGAAACCAAAGTGCAGACATAAACTAGAGTTGAGCATTAGGGATGGATGGGTTGAAACATGCATATATGGGTCCATGTGATCATAACGGAGGAAGCATTAATGAAATATAAATATAATTCATGTGCACTCCCTTTTTTATATTGTGCATCTCTTCTCTTTATCTCTATCAAGCAAAAGACAAAACTAAATGACTTAGGCTGGTAAAACAGCAAATGAAAGCTTATGAAATCTATGTTCCAATAACATAAATTGGATACCTCTAATGACGTGCTTGCCAGCAGGAAAGATTTACAGATTCAAACTTAGGAGGTATATAGCATTTCTCATCATCTCTCTCGAACAAACATATTCAAAATTACATTTCTTTTCTTTATCGGGATAAGCTATTAAATCTACAAAACGTCTGAGAGAAATGCAGATGTTGCATGCAGCCATTAGCAGGACGTGGAGACACATGCACTAACGCTGAAAGTGTGAGCAATCAAAAACAAAATGATGGTGATGCGGATTAGGTACAACAATATTTTTGGAACGTATCATCTCTTCCAACCACACCCCACATGGTGCACAATTGTAGGCCAAGCATACGGCTGTGGACACTAGACATGGCACTCACTCCCCTCTTATTAGGTGTGCCAGTATGATCTGCATTTGGAAGATCAGTTTGATTCAATCCTATATCCAGACTACAAACATCAACAGACTGAATAGCATCCACATGAAGGTCCTTTTCTGCTCATTCTTCATCCAGAACACTCTCCAAGCAAGGGTTCATGATGTCAAACGAAAATTGGAACCATCCAAGATCAACTGGTATTAAAATCATCCCTCTCTAAAACTCTGTTTCACGCTGGATTCTGCTTGCAAACAATTATTTACACTAAGGGAAAGAAATGGTGTCACCATCACCATTATAAGACTAGATGACATGAAGCACAAGATAACCATTTACAAGGCAGAAAATTTTGCAATCAATTATACTTTGTGAATGTATCAATTTTTTAAATAAAATCCCAAACATTCATGCAATCAATCATAAACTACTCAACTCAACTAAACTAATAATTAGATTTATGCATTCGATATGTTATAGTTTAAGAAACATACGAACTATTGTCTGATTCGTGCATAACTCTTGGATCCCGATGTATGGGGAACAGACAGAGATGCTCGTGCAGCTTTACCAATATTAGAATATATCTACAAAATTAAATAAATATTTTAATAAAGTATCTTAAAAGATTAAATAACAAGAATATTAAATAATAAGATACCTGTCCCCTCTCGAAGAACCAATAATGAACCAACTCTATCCACTGATGAGGGGGTACTTCAGGAGGACAAGTACCAACTACCTGCTCCTCGGTCATACCCGGCAGCTTGTACTTCGTCTTCAAATATGCCTTATATTCTTTCCATTTCCGGTTGAGAGACTTCAGTATAAACTCATTAGCGGATGGAGGAAGTGCAAACTTGCCCTGCAAAACATAAAATATTAAAACTGAAAAAATATAAAATATGTCATAATATACAAAATGTTTGATGTTTAGATTTTTTTTTATCTGCACAACTCGAAGAATCTCAACTTTATACGTCGGAAGCATGTCATTCCATTTTGCATAATTCAATGGACAAAGCTGATGCCTCCGTGCAACACTCCCTAAAAAGGAACTCAATAAGTTAGACGCTTTTTTAATTGGCTACCCCAGCTGATTGCACTCAATTACTATCTTATCACCATCACGCATTTGCCATACATCTCGTACTTCCATGGCCTTACGTCTGCGTGTAATCTTATCAGATCCGTCTGCATAAAAAGAGTAACTAAACCCTACTTTTACTGTAGTGTATAGAGTAACTAAACAAAGAATTTAGTTTTAAAATTTTATCTTAAATTAATTATTCCTAAAAATTCAAACACAATACAAACGAGTAATATCTGTGTATATATATATATATATATATATATATATATATATATATAGAGGCACACATTTTTGTATGCACGCGCACCTATACATGTATATTCATACATGCATACTTATTGGTTAATCATTTAAATAATATATAATATTTTAAATTTATTTTCTTTTTATTACATAAAGTTCAAGGGAAAATTCACCGATGATTTCGAATTAAAAATATTAAATTGTCATTCGCCGGGTTTATAAATTGATGACTGGATTTTCATCATTACCACCCCAAGCCCCAACCCCCACTCCCACTGGACGACAGATGCCGAAAGTGAAGCACGGTTGATCTAGACTAAATATACTTTACACCTAATCGCAGGTGGCATCGCGTTGTTAATATTTTGATATCATGTAAATAGTGCTGAGATATGATGCAGTTTAGGTAAGAGCTCTGTCTTTTCTTTTTCTTTTTTTTGAAAAAAACTTTTTTGGTAGGAGTACATGAGGTTTCTTATTGATTCAGTTGGCTAAGTCTAAGGAAGAGTTGTTCTTCTTTTGTTTGAAAAGGATGGAAGGGAAAAGAAATGTAATATCAATTATTATGTTTGGATAGAGAGGAAAGAAAAAAGAAAAAAAGTTATGTGACAATTATACCCTTCATAAAAGAGAATGAACCGTGAGAATGGAAGAATGAAGAATAGAAAATAAAGAAATATTTTGGTCTTAAAAAAAAAAAAAAAGACCTTTTCCCTTCCCCTAACTTACCCTTTCAATTTGAGGGTTAACAAATTTACCCTTATTGAAGAAGAAATATGGAAAATCGGTGTTGCTGCCAAACCATCGCCGAAGAGCGTCAAGCAAGAAAAGGGTTTTCGTGAGTAATCAGAAGGTTGATAAAATCGCCTCTTTTAGCCGAAAACCTGCAAGAAAGTCTCGGGCCGCTGGCTTCGGCGGGGACCCTCCGATGCTCAAGTTAGCGATATGGAGAACAGGGATTAAGATGAGATAGTAAAGGTCTTTTTTCTTCCTCGTTGTGAGTTAGGGTCCTTGTATACCTGTTCGGGAGTCCCTCTTACCCTTTGTAGATGAACTGTCAAATCCCATCTTCCGTTAGGATTGGCTCAGGTGGGTGCATAGTTGCTAGGTGTGCACCGTAGATATCGGCAACTGCATAATATATCGGTAACCGCCCGTGGTTTGGCAAAAACGGGTGAGCGAGCTACGCGGCGGTTGTTGGTTTTTTAAATCATCGGGTCCAATACTCAAAGTTGGTTCCACGACTATGAGTTGATAGCATATGAGGCGAGATCTGAGGCCGAGGTTGAAGACAGGCCGAGGCCGAGGCGGGGCTCGAGGCCGAGGCCAAGGTGGGGCTCTAGGCCGAGGTCGAGGCGAGGCTCTGGGCAAATGTTGAAGTTGATATGGTTTGCGACTGAGGCCAAGGCCGAGGCCGAGGCCAAAACCGATGCCGAGGCCAAGGCCAAAACCAAGGCTGATGCTGGGACTAGTTGTCAAATTATTACTTGGCTCCGAGAACTATGCGGACTGTTAGTGAGGTCACCGCTGTCTCCTCATTGGCGGTGCCCTCACGTTCTGCACATCGGGCGGCTGCCGAGACGATTCCCAGTGGCGAGCAGGCACGTAGCCGAATTAGAGATGAGCGGAACGATTTGAAACGAGGCTATAAAAGGAGGGAGTCATCCCTGTCCTCGGTTTTTTACTTTTACCATATTTTGCTTCCCTATTCCGACTCGCGAGTGCCTGTTCATCTTCCACCTCCATTCTTTCTTCCCGAGCTCTTGCACCTTCAATCCCAGGTTCAGATCTTTTAGGTTAGTCCATTTCAGCCTTCATGGCTTCTTCTTCGCTTTCTTGCTCACTTTCTGATTCCGGAGGTTATTCTCCTGTTCCTTGCAACCCTCCTCTTCTCCAGCGCTTAGCTGGTCGTCTTCTTCTCCCGACCATGTTCCGTTGGAATAGCGGCGAGCAGCCGAACAATCCCTGGCCGGGATTCATCCGGCCATTGGCCGAGCCCCAATTTGGCACCGCCCGGCCGTCGCTGGTCTGCCCTCTACTGCAAGGGAGTCCTCCAAATGGATTGCCTCCACCATGACCGCCCAGGACATTGTAAATCTTAGGGCAAATATAGTCTTCCTACCGACATGCGCCTATCCCGTCCCACTCCGGAAGACAGGGTAACTTCTTCTCGTCCCGAGAGAGTTGCCTTGTACGAGGCCTTCTTCAAGGCTAGACTTCGACTACCCCTTCATCCCTTCATCATCAATCTTTCAGATAGATATTCCATAGTGCCAGCAAAGTTAGTCCCGAATTCTATTCGGACTATGGTTGGCTTCTTAGTACTTTGCCATTTCCATGGGTTAGAAGCTAGCATTTCCTTGTTCCGCAGCTTTTACACCCTCCGCAAGCAAGCGGGGTGGTGGTCCTTCGCACCTAGACCCACTAGGGCCCTCAAGCTATACCTTCCCACATCCGTTAAGGGGTGGAAGGATAGGTTCTTCTTTGCTGATGTCAGAGGGGTGAGAGAGGTCTGGGGAATGCCAAACACCGACCCGAATAAAGATTCTTCCATACTTCCGAGGGACCGGGTAGCATTCAGAGAACTTCTGACTGCTGACATCCCTCATTTCAATCAACATTTGGCCGATGAGAACCTCCAACTGGCCGGCCTCATTCCATCTGGTGGTGAGCAGCCACTTCACTTACCTCATTTCTTTTTCCCTTTTCCTTCTTTTCTTCTCCTCTTCCCCTTCTCTCTCTCTCTCTCTCTCTCTCTCTCTTTTACTGAGTCCATTTGCCTTGTACAGGTATGTTGCCTTCGATTGAAGAGGTGAGGAAGGCAGCAGCCGAGGAAAGGAGTGCTAGGTCGGATGGAGCCCCCGCCATAGCCAAGGCAGCCAAAAAGAAGGCCAAGGCCAAAGAAAAGATTATAGAGGCCGAGGAGCCGAGGAAGAGGCTTCGATCGCCGTCGCCGGTGCGGTCCCAATCTCCAACTCCGTTCACCCGACGGCCTCGAACAGAGAGGGAGGCAAATGTCGACCTCATAGCCGACACCCCCCCGGAGGGGCCAGGGGCTGAAGTGCTGCTATCGCCGCCAGCTATGCCAGAAGTGGGGGTAACTGAGCCATCCCCCAACTCAGTTCCCGAGGCTGCCCCACAAGCAGAAGTGGCAGCGACCGAAGAGCCCCCCAGGGCAGTGGAACAGACAGAGGGGACGCCATCAGTCCCCGATATTGCGCCATTGGCTTCAGAGCCTGCTGATGCCGCCGAAGACGAAGTCGTCGTTCTTTCTTTCCAAACCCTCCTCGAGCGCGAGGGGCGCTGGGCGAAGCGAACGATGGCACATGTGTGCATGCCCGAGCTCCAGAGAGCTCTCCAAGGGCAGAGGACCTCCTCTTTCTTCCGGGAGGCCTTTGTAGCTCATCTTTGGGTATGTATTCAAAAACTAACGATTGATTTTTTATTTATAATCTTACCCTGATAACAACTTTTCATGCAGGCAGTGAATTCATTGGCTGCTCTGAAGAGCGCCCTCTCCCAGGCCAAGGCTGATCTTGGCCAATCTCAGAAAGAAGTTCACCAGGTCCAAGCCTGGGCAGAGAAGGCAGAGAGAGCTTTAGAAGCCGCCCTTGCCAAGAGGGCCGAAGGAGAGGCCCAAGTGAAGAGGGCCGAGAGAGCTTTGGAGGTGGCCCTAGCCGAGGGCCGGGTCCAAGCAGAGAGGGCCGAGATGGCTCTAGAGGTGGCCCTAGCCGAGAGCCAGGCCCAGACAGAGAGGGCTGAGAAAGCTTCGGAGGCAGCTTGTACTACTGAAGAGAATCACAAGCGAGTAGAGGTGGAGTTGTTGGTGTGTCGAAGCAGCTTGGAGACTGCCAACACTCTAAGCGGTGTGGTTGAGGAGCGGGCCGAAAATGCCGAGGAGATAGCTCGACGCTCTGACATAAACGTGGCCGGGATGAAGGCGGCAGTGGCAGCGGCAAAGGCTAGGGCCATTGAGGCAGTAGAAGATTTTCGCCAATCTGCCAGCTATAGAGGAGAGCTGGCTGAGGCCACCGCCTTCACCTACAACATCATTTTCCAGGATTGCAAGGACAAGGCAAAGAAGGTTTATAATCTTGAAGATCTGAATAGCCTGGATCCAGATGAGGCTATGGAGGGCACACAACCGGAAAGCCATTATCCCGTTCGTAGCCCAGCATCAGCTGAGCCTTGAACCCTTGTAGACCTTTTGCTTTTGTTTTATTGTGTCAAAGCCCGACATGGATCGGCAATTTTGTAAACTCAAATTGTCATTAATGAAAAACTTTTGATTCATAGCCATTTGGTTTCCGTTGGCCGACACGTTTACTCTAGAGAATAAGCCGATGTGAGTTTATTTAGAGAATAGTCGATGCAGAGGCTATAGGCAAGTGTAGCTGAAGTCTTAGAAATTGAGACTGGCGCTAATGACTTGAAGTAATCAAGACCCGGCCTCATGCCTTATGCCAATGTGAAGGCCGGGAATGCGATGGAGTTGGGTGCCGACGTGAAGTCGGTTTAGGGGTAGACATTGGGCTTGAATACCCACAGAGCCGGGCTTGAGAGACGATATAGAGTCGGATTTGAATGCTGACACGAAGTCGGGCTGAGTGCCGATGCAAAGTCGGGCTTGAGTGCTGATGCGAAGTCGGGCTTTGTGCCAACGCGAAGTCGGGCTTGAGTGCCGATGCGAAGTCAAACTTTGTGCTGACGTGAAATCGGGCTTTGTGCCGACATGAAGTCAGGCTTGAGTGAGAAGCAAGATCGCTCGAAGACACTTTTGTTAGTAAGAAAATGAATGTTATTCTAGCAAACATGCTCAAACAAGATATTAATACCCTACTGATAATACCGACGGAGGTTGTCCGCATTCCAGGTGCGAGGGAGAGGTTTCCCATCTAGCCCTTCGATCCGATATGCTCCACGATGAAGTGCGTTGGTGACTCGGTAAGGTCCTTTCCAATTGGGAGACCGCTTTCCCCCCTCTGTAGGTTTGGAGACTTCGGCTCGTCTGAGGACTAGGTCTCCGGGGAGGAATGCTCTAGGACGAACTCGGGCATTGTAATATTTTGCAATCCTCTGCCGGTAAGAAGCCATTCTGAGTCGTGCTCGATCACGGAGTTCTTCGATGAGGTCAAGATTGGCTCTCAACTGACTAGAATTGTTCTCCTCATCGTACGATTGTGTCCGAGGACTAGGGACGCCAATCTCCACCGGAATAACTGCCTCTGATCCGAACACAAGGCTAAAAGGAGTTTCTTCTGTGGGAGTTCATGGCGTCGTATGATATGCCCATAGCATGTTCGGAAGCTCCTCTACCCATCTTCCTTTGAAATTGTCTAGACGTGTCCTAAGCCCTTGAAGGATGATCCTGTTTGTTACTTCTACTGCTCCGTTTGTTTGTGGATGACCGACAGAAGTAAACCTCTGATATATGCCCAGTTCGGTACAAAATTCTTTGAAGGAAGCATTGTCAAACTGGCGACCATTATCGGTAACAAGTGTGTGGGGTAGTCCGAATCGACAAATAATGGACTTCTAGAAGAAGTTTCTCACCTTGACTTCAGTGATTTTGGCAAGTAATTCGGCCTTTACCCACTTGGTGAAATGGTCGATGGCAACGAGCAGAAACTTCCGTTGACCGGAGGCTGAAGGGAACGGTCCCAAAATGTCT